>JARVGQ010000610.1:13410999-13421180 GCA_031762355.1 Hypsolebias martinsi | reverse complement strand
ATGTGTTATATTATACATATTATATTATGAGTTATGTTATATTATGTGTTATATTATACATATTATGAGTTATGTTATATTATGTTATATTATACATATTATATTATGTATGCTATATTATACATATTATATTGTGTATGCTATATTATGTGTTATATTATACATATTATATTATGAGTTATGTTATATTATGTGTTATATTCTACAAATTATTTTATGCTACATTATACATATTATATTGTGTGTGTTATATTATGTTATATTATACATATTATATTATGTGTTATATTCTACATATTAAATTATGTATGTTGTATTATACATATTATATTGTTACATGATATTGTGTTATATTATATACTGTGTTATATATTATATGGACCTATTATATTTGGCATGTTAAAGAATATATGAACCAATCAGGGCATTTAGAATAACAGTCAGTGTTCTTTAAGAAATAAACATAACAGTGATACTGTTTGTCTTTCAAAAAATAAAACAATCTACATGTATGATGACTAACAGTTTCTTTCTCACTTCACAGTAAGTTGCTAACTCACATGAAGCGCCTGTCTGCTCTCTCAGACTGCTGGACTCCAGATGGCGTGTTGCTCTCCTGACCTTTGTGGCAGCGGTGCCTTTTCAGGCCAGACCTGCCCTGGAAGCTCTTTCCACACGAAGAGCAGCTGAAGTGACTCAGCGCCCGATTGTGGACCCTCTGGTGGTTGCGTAGGACGCTGGCGAGACGAAAGGCCTTCCCGCATGTGAGACACACATACTTCTTCTTCTGCGTGTGGATTCGTGTGTGATTGCGTAGCGCCATTGGGTTGCTGAAGGGTTTGGAGCAGAAGGTGCAGCTGTAGTGTCCGGTCTTGTGGGTATTTTTGTGGTTCAGAAGCGAGCCAGCATGGCGGTAGGTGCGATTACATATGCTGCATTTGAATGGACGCTCCTCTTTACTTAAAGACATAGTTAATTGTGAATCTCTGCAGTCTGAGGGCTCATCACAAGAATGGTCAGCCAGTTGGTCCACAGACATAAAGTCCTTCTGACATTTTTTGCATTTAAATGTTCTACGCCTGAGGCCGCTCCTGCCTGCAGGCCCACCCTTTCTGAGGTCTGCACAGGTATGAGCCAGCAGTTGTTTCTTCCCTCTGAAGCCTTTTCCACAGTTCTGGCACAAGTGCTTCTTATTAGCAAAGTGGGTTCGTAAGTGGTTCTTCATTGCTAACTGGTTAGAGTAAGTGTTGTTGCAAACGGAGCAGCAATATTCACCCGTTTTATGGGAGTTTCTGTGGTTGACCAAACTTCCTGCGTGCCGATATGTGCGCCCACACTGGTCGCAAGCAAAAGGTCGCCGATCATGCTCGTCCTCCAGTTTAACTGAGGTTTCCAACTTTACATGTTCTTCCCTTCTGTCAGCCGGCTGCGTGTGGCGTCCATTACAGGTAAGCGGCAGGCTGTCATTTGAAGCTAAGGTCGACCTTCTTCCATCTGACCCGCTTCCATTCATTTGCATGAGCGCCTGGAGCTGACTGTTGAGTTCCTGGATTTTGACTTGGTTCTCTTTGTGCCGTTTCAGGTGGTTCAAAAGCTGCTTCTGAATTTTAAAGGCCTTCCCACACTCGTGACAAGCATGTCTGGGAAAAGACAAAAGACATAGTTACATGTGTGTTTATTGGACAGGCAGCACAACAATGGTGCAATTCATTCGACTTAACTAACCTTTTAACGTCAAAGTGGGACCTCTGATGGTTTTTCAGAGCCAGCAGGTTGTAGAAGCGCTTCTGGCAGGTGACACATCTGAACACACCTGTTTTGTGGGACTTCTTATGGTTAAGCAGGGAACCGGCGTGCCTGTACGACCGACCGCACTGATCACACTTGTACCGACGATCCTCACCGTCAACAGTTTCTCTGCTGACACTTGTCTCTTCACGCTGGGAAACACTGTTGATTTCCATTTCCTCTTTGAGGCGTCCAGACGCGCCTTTTGTCTCTGAAGTGCAGACATGGTTGTCAAGATGATCCGAGCTTGAGCAAAAGACGCCACAGCTGCCACAAATGATCTGTGCTTCCTCTTTACTTCTTGAAACGACTCCGTTCAGAGGCAAACGATCGACACGATCTGTCTGGTCCTTGTTGTGTAGAAGCTGGTGGGAAATCAAGTCCTGCCTACTGGCAAAACTTTCCCCACAGGAACTGCAAATCATCATTTCCCCCAGCTCATCGTCTTTCATTGCTTCACTGGAGGACAGGGAGGACGGACCTGAGCTTGGAGGAGCATCGTGGGACTGTGTGTGTCCTTGGAGATGGCTTTTGAGAGCACTCATGCTGCTGTAGTTGTTGCCACATATTGAACACTGATAATGTTCTCCGTCTTCATCTTCCTCATCAGAATCATCCAGTCTGCCAACATCCAGCTGAGCACTGTTTGCATTTTCGTGAAAATTCTGCTCAAAGTAACTTTGGCTTCCATTCAGGCCACGCATCTCTGAACTACTTCCTGGATTTTCTACAGTAAAATGGCCGTTACTGAACTGAAAGCTAAAACTGCTTGGATATTCGTTGATAGTGGTCTCGTGTCGCTGCTGTAGCAAAGGGCAACTATGAGACTTGATCCCTGCGATATCTGTGAACGTCTCACCACAGTCTGCGCACATGTGCCTTGGTGTTACTTCTTCTTTATGGGGTATGTGTGCTGCATCCTGGGAAAAGTCCTGATTAAACTGCTCCTCATAAAACGCTCCATTTCTGACGTCAACTCCAGTCTCTTGGTCAACACCAAGCACAGCGTGAGCACCATCTTCCTGCTTGTTCTGCGAAGAAAAGCAGCCCGGCTGGTTGTGTAAAGTGAGCGGCTCTGACGAGAGCCAGTCTCCTTCTGCAGCGACGTTGAACGATGACGGCTGAGCTTTGTGGAGACGAAGGTGACTTTTAAGCGCAGCCAGGTGAGGATAAGTCTTACTGCAGATTGAACATCGATAAATCCCCACCTGGTGTGACCTTTTGTGGTTAATAAGGCTCCCTGAGTGCCGATAGCTTTTACCACAAATGTGACACTTGAAGGGGCGCTCATCAGACTCCACAGCTGATGTTTCTCCAATATTTTGTGGCACATGTGTGGGACTCTCAGTGTTCGTGTGCATCACAGGGGCTCCTTCCTGGACGCTACTGGAAAATGGTTTTTGATCAGCGGAAAAGTCCAAGAGCCCATTATCAGTACTTGTCATCTGCTCCTGTGAGGGATCAAAGCTTCTCAAATTAACTACTGGTGACACTGAAGGTACAGCATTTATAGGAGAGGCACAAAAACTAGACTCTGGTGAAGCAATACTGTTGTCATATGATAAACGTAGCTTATCTGACAAAGTATCCTGAAGCCCAATTGACACAGAAGAAGAATTGTGCATTTGGATATGTTCCTGGAACTCTTCTTCGTTGGGAAAACATACCTGACATAAATGGCAAAAGTTTAATGGAGCGTCCTGGTTATGTTTTGGCAGCTGGTCCAGTGTTGTGTTTGTGTCAGCTGTCAAACTGAGGTCTGACCTGCTTCTTGCCTTGTGAGTTCTCTGATGGCTGTAGAAAGCAGCCATATTTTTGAATAACTTGAAGCACACAGTGCACTCAAACACTCCCAGTTGGTGAGTCTTTCTATGATTGATCAGACTTCGATGGTGTATGTATGATTTGTCACACAAGTCGCACCTGAATGGTCTGTCTACGGCGTCATCACAAGTGTCAGATTGTGAATTATAGCTGTTAGTTTTATCACTGGATGAGCTATTTTCCATTGAAATCCCAGCATTGTTTAATTTGTCAGTAAAGTTATGGTGCTGATCATTTTCAGTTTCACGTGTGGGATATTCCGTGTCTATATTCCTAAATGACTGATTCCTTGGTTTCCCGGAACGATGAACTTTCTCATGTGTAGCAAGCTGAGTTGCTAAACGAAAAGCTTTTCCGCACTCGGCGCAGGAGTACTTTTTAAATGAATTGTGGCTCCGGAGATGGCTCTTCAGCGCCGAAGCATTCCAGTTTTCCTTCCCACATATGCAACACTGAAAAGAACCTACTTCATGGGTCTTTTTGTGGTTTGTTAGACTGCCAGCGTGTCTGTAACCACGTCCACATTGATCACATTTAAATTTACGCTCTTCCTCTTGTTGATGATGAGCATCCATGTGCTCGAGTAGACCGGGCATATCGGGACATACCATGCCACATTGGCTGCAAGTAAAACTCGTTGTTCTGCCAGGATCCTGCACTGCCATTACAAGACAATGATTGAATAAGGCGCACAGGATATAAAAAAATCTGAATTTGCCAGATGGAAATTCATTGAATACCTTTCTAGTCCATTTACAAGGAAGCCATTTCTTTACAATATGCTTCAAGGAAAGTCCAAGACGGTTAGACCACAAAGGATGTTGAGAGCAGTTTCCAAACAATTTGTAGAAACTTGAATTTGGCAAAAGTAGGCAAACTGAGTAGCTGAAGGCAGAAGAGATGCCTGCAAGACAATATTAGAAGAGAGATTATTTGTAACACATTTTTAACAATCAACATGTTGCTTTTGCATCTGATCAGTGGCTAAAAAAGCTTAAACAGATTTACAGACAACACTGCAAAGCAACGACTCAATACAACTATCCAGAGAACGATAGATTATATGAAAAAAATGAGCTTGTAGTCAAGTTGCATTCAGTATTACATGATTAAATTTCACAGTGCATTAACTTCCAAAAAAAACAACTTTATCTTGTTTTAAGCATCTTAACTCTTAAAGGTTTTTAGGGGCCAGTATCATGAGGGCTGGCCTTGTAACAAATATTCATGATAAAAAATATCAAATCTTTCTCATTAATAGTTAGATTGGTTCCACTTTTAACTGTGCACTCAAACTGCATAACAAAAATATTAAAAATGTAATGACAAAGCATCTACATGATCTCCATCACAAAATTCAAGACTTTTTTGTAAATATGCCATAAATGTTCATCATAAAACATCCCTGCAACTACTGTACACATAAACACGTAGGGTGCTGTCATTGGGAGTAATTTGGGGTTTAATTTCTTGTCTTGAATCCTGTTAAACAGCTTTTGACATGAAAACAAACCTACAAACCTAATTCATGAGTAACCTGTTCTATTTTAGAGTGCCTTGAATATTTTAACACCTATGACACCTGCGATGCTGTATGAGCGTCCGTGTACCTGTGTTCTCAGTCAGTAGCTCAAAAATTAAAGTATAGAAAACTAAAAGTTTAAATTGAACAAGACATCATGCTGAGTGTCCATCTTCTATTGTACAGTATTTGGTTTTTTACCTCTTTGGAAAATGAATTATGACAGGAAACAAGTCTGGAAAACACAAATGCTTTTTCAAACTACTTTCTTTTCACATTCCTGTTAAGATAGAAAATACATTAAAGCAAATTCCACACTTTGCAACCATGTGACAATTTACAAGCTTGTAATCCTAATCTATTTTCAAGAGACTGAAAATTCTACACGAAATGGGGACTTTTGAAAGACACAGAGCAATGCGTCTAGCTACAAATATATTAAATTAACCCTCCTGATATTCTAAGAAAATAAAAAACAAGAGTGTCTATTTTTAAGAGGGGGCGAAGTGCGAACAAGTTTTCTGCCATCAGCTGAAAAGAGCCGCAAGCTGATGTTAGCGGCCTAGCAACTAGCAAGGGCTAACTAAACAAACATTGCATCAAAGACAGAATATCGTTTAAAAACAGAATTACATAGTCAGGAAACAGGTAAAAATGAATACCTGAGAACGCATGATTCAATTCAAGCTATCAAACACGCATCTCCATTCAATATTTATAAAACAACGCTATTTTATAAGCAAAGACTATCATATTTTTAATCCAACTCTTATATTCCTCCATTTCTATTTCAACATTGCGATTGTTGCTAGGAAACAGGAAATGTGCAGCAGCCAAATGCTTCCCTCTTAGCTAAACCGAACACCACGCTAAATCGTACTTTCGCCACTTTTTTATTCTCCTTGACCACAAATATTAAAAAATAGTCTGTAAACCATTATTAAAATTACATAACTTTACTATGGCTCATTCCAGAATTTTTCCAGTTTATTTTATTATGTGGCTAATCTGGAAGTTTATAATTTAACGCTGTTACACACTTTACTTTCCGACAGTTGTCGTCATCAGGGTCCTAGCGCCGCCCGTTGCAGAGCCAGTAAACAGCAATCAGCGTAAAATCTGTCGCGTTCAAAGACCGCATCGGCCAAATGCTGATGTACTGATATCGGTAAGGTTGACTTGTTTGTATTTTTTATGAACATTTAATGGCCAAGACAAAAATTCGTAGAAATGTCTCAGCCTTAAATCCACGGTCACGGCGATGATGTGAGTGATTTGGTGCAACCAGCGGTCCTAAAGCCAGCCATTTTGAGTTACTGTAGCGCGCAAACGAGCACAAAGACATACATGTGTACATATCGTGTCCAGCTCTTCGCGATGTGATGTTTGACATTACAGTAGTCTGTTTGCTACATGTCAGTCGTTTTATGCACAGTAATCTCTGACATGTCAACTTCCTCGCATCAAAGCGGTTAGCTCATTGTCCCTGAGGTCCTAATGCCAGCCATTTTGTGAATAAACGCACATATTTTTCTGATTATCCGACTAAAACAATACAGATGTTTTCATTTATTTTCCGTTGTCCAACATCTGGCATCTAACCAACATATTCAGTGACGTAACAGAAATTTATCTCCATATCTTTGGGAAAATATGTCGAGTTTATTATTTTCAAACCCAAAGATGCACAATAAAAATGCATTTTTCAACCTAAAATGACAAAGGGTTACTAGAGGGGAAAAAATCTACTAGTATAACTTTATTATTTTGATTAGAAATACCCCAAGTACCTCAGTTTAGTTTATTTGGATTCGTTAATCTGAATAAATGGCATTATTTTAACGTAAAAGTGCCCAGAAATATGGCACCACTTTACAATCAGTGTACCATTACAAATGAGTAATAAGTAGTTATTAATTAAAAGCACTTAATGCAAACTATGAAATCAAAAATAAAAGTTATTCAAAATTTTAAAGAGATTATTTCTATAGTTTTCCAGATATATTAATGTGCAACTCTGGAATGTGGGTATGCACTCAATGTAAACAAAGCACTTTTATCTGCATACTTTATGCAACAAATCTGAGCGTCAATACCTTCTCAATAGGGGTGCACCGATTGCAGCTTTCGGGCCGATTACGATTTCTAAAAAGTCTGACTTGCCAATTCTGATTTTGTTTTATAAGCGACACTGTCAGGTGTCAGGTCACAATACACCTTCAATTTTCCAACATTATTTTACTGAAAAGCATACTTTTGAACAATATCCTAGAAACAATACAAACTTGTTTTAACTGGCCATGAGGTAGTGATCTGAAATATGAATTAAGTTCAGACAATTGTTGAAAAAAAATTGGTAAAATCAGTTTCTCATACAAGTTTCGTCCGATTTCCCCAAATTAAGGAAATCGGGGCCGATTTATCAGTGCACCCCTACTTCTCGATCATCTTTTCCATGAACATTCTCATTGTTGACCTATTTTCAGTCACATTTTCTATTCGTACTTGTAAAATAGTAAAGAAAAACTGTATTACCTCAAAGCTGGCTGAACTAAACAAGTTAAGGGTTAGTTAAAATAACCTTGTATTGGTATAAACAATACTTGTACAGTATTTATTATTGTTTTGTTGTTTGTCAGAAAGAAATCCTTAACATTTCAAGAATGTTGCATATAAAAATTCAGATAAAAATGGAATGAACGATGGCTTTAAGCTTAAATGGGAGCGAGAGCACAAAAATAGTGATAGATGGAGCAAATATTTGTTTCCACTTGTGTGACTGACCTTCAGAATCACTTTGATATACACAACTAATTCAGCTAGACCAACAAAAATAACATTTAGGATGTTTTAACTAATGGGGTCAGTTTATCACAGTTTCAGCAACAATTTAGTTAAAACTGCATAAAATACCAGGCAAACTCCATCTTAGTGTGACTTTATTGACTTGCAGAGATAAGGATGGCCTCTCCTCAGCCTGGCAGTCCACCTGTTGCAGAGCAGCACACCCCCTCACCCGAGCAAGAAGAAGGAGAGAGCCAACAAGAAGAAGAAGAGGAAGTGGTGAGGGATCAGACTGCTAAAAAACGTGGCAGAGGTAGGCCTCCAAAAACCAAACTCCTCTTCATATGCTCCACGTGCACAGAGACTTTCAGGAGCCTGTCAGCTCTGCAGAGCCACATGCTGTCAGCACATGCAAAGCAGCAACATGTGTGTTTTGAGTGTGCTAGAACATTTCCCAGCAAAGCTCAGCTCTCAAAACACGAGCGCACCCACTCATCCCAGCGCCCCTTCCAGTGTCCGGATTGTCACAAAGCTTACAAGACGTGCACCGAGCTACGGAACCACAGCCGCTCTCACACCGGAGAGAAACCCTTTGTGTGCACCGAGTGTGGGAAGGCCTTCATGCAGGCGATATGTCTGAGGATCCATATGACGCAGCACAGTGGAGAGCGTCCCTACTCGTGCCACCAGTGCTCCAAGAGTTACCCCACACTGTCCAAACTGAAGGTGCACGAGCGCTCTCACACTGGAGAGAAGCCGTACTTCTGTGCTGAATGTGGGAAGAGTTTTGCTGATCCCTCGGTGTTCCGAAAACACAAGCGGAATCACCAGGGCCATCGGCCGTATGCCTGCAGCGAGTGTGGCAAAACATACACTGAGCTGAAGGACCTAAAAAACCACGAGCGCTCGCACACCGGAGAAAAGCCGTTTCTGTGCTCCGACTGCGGTAAAGCCTTCTCCCGCTCTTCATCGCTGGCCTGCCACCAGCGCATTCACTCTCAGAACAAACCCTATCAGTGTGAGCTGTGCGGGAAGGGCTTCACTCAGCTGTCGTCCTACCAGTCTCATCTCCGCACACACTCGGGTGAGAAGCCTTTCCTCTGTCCCCAGTGTGGCAAGATGTTTTCCGACCCCTCCAGTTTCCGGCGGCACCAGCGAGCTCACTTGGGTTTCAAGCCCTATCCCTGCGATAAGTGTTCGAAGCGATTCCGGCAGCCGGCTGATCTCGCTGTGCACGAGCGGGTTCACTCTGGAGAGAGGCCGTACAAATGTCAGAGCTGCGACAAGGCCTTTGTGGCGTCCTGGGATCTGCGGCGCCACATGCTCGTCCACACCGGCCTCAGGCCCTTCTCGTGCACAGAGTGCGACAAGTCATTTGCCGAGCGCTCCAGCCTCAACAAGCACCGGCGCGTGCACTCTGGAGAGAGGCCTTTCAAATGCGAGGAGTGTTTGAAGTCCTTCGTTGTGTCTTCAAGCCTGCGCAAACATGTGAAGACTCACCTCGCTGAGCTGTCGGAGCAGAAGCAGCAGCAGGAGGAGGTCAGTGACGCTGCAGCCACCTCCAGCTTCACTGCCCCGACAACTCTCCCGCAGTTCTCCTGTAGTCACTGCGACGTGACGTTCAGCACCTGGGAGGAAGTTCAAGCCCACAAGCCTCTTCACTCAATTGACTCCCCTCCTTCGGCTGTTACCAAGCTCGTGCCTCTGGGCTCGCACGTGTGTGAAACCTGTCACATGGAGTTTGCACAGCTGGCAGACTTACAGGAGCACGAGAAGCAGCATCCAAAGCAGAGGCCGCACGTCTGCGACAGCTGCGGCAAAGGCTTCCTTAACAAATCTGGACTGCGCAAACACCAGAAGATCCACTCGGCCAGCAAACCGCACAACTGTCCTCACTGCGGCAAAGCCTTCCTGTTTGCTGCCTACCTTCGCAAGCACTTACGGACTCACGCCGGCGCTGCAGCACATGCCAACGATCTTCAAATTATTCGCCTGGATCCACTCCCTTCTTCCCCTCCTGCCGGTGAAATTTCTGCCTCCACCATTGAACCCAGCGCCATTTCTCTGACTGTCCCCATGACTTCCTTTCAGGCTCTGCCCATGTACTTAGTCAAAGATGAACTTTAAACTGTTTTACTGTGTTTTCACATACAAACCAGATTCCAAAAAGTTGGGACACTAAACATATTGTGAATAAAAACTGAATGCAATGATGTGGAGATGGCAAATGTCAATATTTTATTCGTAATAGAACATAGATGAC
>JARVGQ010000610.1:13391315-13406841 GCA_031762355.1 Hypsolebias martinsi | reverse complement strand
CATCAAAATGTACAGTACTGTACATGTATGTGTTTTTTGAACATTATATAGGGTACTGTGTTAGGATAGGCGGAGTGTTTGGTAACTACAGTACTGTACATGTAGAGTCTAAGTGGCGGCTCGTGTGATCTCCCACTTACGTTAAAATCGGATTACGTTCGGCCCATAGGAACGGAACTCGAACGTAACTCGAGGACTGCCTGTAATTTGTTCTGAAGGTGAAAACACAATGTTGATTAGGATTTTAGACCACAATTTGGAAATCTTTGAGGAAATTTTGAAGATCCTGCCTAAAATAACATCAACTGTAACAAATGCTAAATGGACTGTACTTGTATAGCAGCTTTTTATCTTTTCAAGATACTCAAAGATCTTTACAACACAACCTGTGGCCTCATTTACCCATTCATACATCACTCTACTAGATCTATGCAAAGACTAATCAGTGCTTTTCACATTCATACACCGATGGGACACACATCAGAGGCAATGAGGGCTCAGTGTCTTGCCCAAGGACACTCCAGCATGCCACTGCTGGTGGAATCGAATCCCCAACTCTCCCATTAGAAGACGACTGCTCTAACCACTCAGCCACAGCCGCCCCAATAACATAAGAATGATATATAAACTAGAAAAGTGTAAATTCATCCAAACTGACAGGCAGAAACAGATTGAAATGTAAGCCTTTTGGGTGAAAACTGCAAGTTGGATCTTTAAAGCTCCTCAACAGCGAGTGGCAGAAGACTGATGGTCCCACATGTGCATTTTGAAGTTTTTACAGCGTTTTTTTGTTGGGAGATATAACAAGTTAAAAAGAGTCAGTTTTGAAAATAATATTTTGAGCTAAAACATACAGTTAATGAAGTCTTGGGTGTTCGCACTCTGCTGTATGGCCTACACCAGGGAGACACACTCTTTGTCGTGTAATGTAGTAAAACTGTTGTGGAAGTAAGACGAGTTTGTTTGCAAAAGATTTTTTAAAATTTTATAGCGTTATATTAATTAAAAATCTTAAAAAAAAAAAAAAATCCAATACATGGGATTGTTTAAAACCCAAATAAAATATATATTAAAAAAAGTAATTTCAGTCCCATAAAATATAACTGGCACCCAAATAAACATTGAAAACTGTTTCTGCTGTGACTGTGTACTCGAGAGCTCAAAAGAGACGGATTTTCTCAATTTTTCCAGAATCCATTGTCGTCTGTGGGGAATTTTATTGTAGTTGTTGTGAATTTTGTCTCAAGTTGTTCAATGCATCAGTCCCAAAAGTAATGGCACAGCATTCCCAATCGAGCCACATGTTTAATGGGTGTATTTTTTAAACTGAACGGTGTGAAATAAATAAACTGAATTGAAAACTGAAAAGGTTATCAAAAATAATTAGAGTTAAAAGTGCTTCAGTGCTTACTCCATGGCACTCTTAAAGAGAGAGCTGCACAGAACAACGTCTCACAGACTTCAGGAAGATCCATGTTTATTTTAATGATGGCAGCATTAATGTTACCTGTCGTCAATAATTTCTCGCTCCACTGTCACCACTCGGAGCATCGTCTGTCCGTTGCTCCTCTTGTACCTGATCTGCAGCTGGATGGACACACGGCTGCCAGAAGTTAATGCTGGAACTGAAAATAATCAGAAAAATAATAATAATGCAATAGTGCTTTTGCAGTGCAGAGCTGTATAAAAATGTTTTGAATCACTGTTTTAGATTTACAATTAAAATGGTGATGGAGATCAGACCTGTGTGAAGAACCAGTGATCAGTTCAGATAATTGACTGCAGTTTGTCTTTGCTGATATTCCCTTTAGATTTACTATATACTCAAATGATCACAAGTTTGTATTTATTACAGCCAGACAGAGGACACATCAGCAATACCAGGTAATTAAACAGAACAATCTTATTTTACTGTACTTTCTACTCTGGCTTTGCTCTCCCTCCCACTGTTCCTTTCCTCCTACTTCTGCTCTCTGTGTGTCTCTGAGCTCCTGGTACACATCTCCCGAACGAAAATACTATCATGGATCTGATGAGCTGGACTTTAAACGAAATTGACAAAATCTTTTCAACAAAACAACAGGGTCCTGGAGAACCCTCTTGCCCGGCTGAGACTCACGCTGCGGGGTATATCAGAGTTCTGCTGATGTGTCTCTCAGTCCTGTCTCAGGAGGATGCTGAAAACTTTTCTATTTTGGATTTATGATAGCCGAGGTTCTGCTGTTTGGCATCGGCGGGGCTCTGTTTTATCAACTTGAAGAAGACATCGGCATGAGTTTCGGCCATGGCAAAACTTCCAAATCTGTGTTTGGTTTGTGCTGTGAGGACTCAAAATCAGCTGATTAACGAGCTAAACCGTAAGATGTAGGTGATTTGTGAGAATTGCAGGCCACATGCGGCTTCTAGAACTCGACAGCATGTGGGATTGACCTTGAGGAGGCTCACAACGTGGATCAGTGGAGTGGAGTTACCCATAAATTTGGCCATTTTGGACCGAAGAAGTTCCAGCAGGACTCAAAGCTGACAAGAAAAAAAACAGTCTGCCTGAAGAAAATCAACAATTGTGGCTTATTTGAATCTGACATCCCCGTTTGGCCTCGGATGGATTTGACTATCAAATTTTTCCTGGGACATGGGTAACTAGGAAAAAAGCTTTGTGTAGTGCAACCCCCAGAGAACTTACATGCAGGCTTATCAGAACTGCCAGCTGACCAACATCTTATCAGGACTGTGGCCTATCCACTGTATCTGAAAGGGCTCATGGACAAATCTCAACGTCTTGATGTCAAATGCAGATGTAATGTGTTTATAATTGTGCTTGCTGGTAGAGGTTTTTTTTTATGTCTTAAATTGTGTCCTGACAGGACAAGATGTGGAGAGATCTTTTTGTAATACCACTATCCACCCTCATGGCCTTTTTCCCTTTTCTATCTAAAAGTTTTCTGACAAAGAATAAGAGGCTGCGTTATTATAGCAGCAGCAACGTGCGCTCTGCCCATCTTTCAAACGACTGTACAAACATAATTTCACTGTATAATGGTGCAATGATAAAAAAAAGCTTATTCTGATTCTATAAACGGCCTTCATTATGGTGATTTACTGTCCACACACAGTTTAGTAACACTTACTGGTTATCCTGCAAGTCTAGGGTATGTGCAGCAAGAAAACTGTCACATATAAAATAAATAAAATAAAATTCAGTTACCCTTTTAAGACTTTCTAAAATCTCAAAGCAAAGCTCAGAGCAAACTTTTTACAAATGTGTCATGTATTTTAATCACCTGATTTGTATTGTTTAATCAATGAACCCTTATATTGCAATAAAACTTTTGTTGCTGAATGTTTTACATAAATTCTTTTACCAGGAATATGCAACCTAATAGTTGGCGGGAATGATTTAAACCAAATACCTAGTTCAGTAAAGGAGAAAAGAAAATATAGATTTTCTAGAAATTGATCAGGCCTGTAGCTCATTGATTTGTTTTCGTCGAGGATTTCCTTTTTTTTTTTGGATAAAACTTTAAAATCCAAGCAACTTTGACACAATACAAAATTAAATATTAGAATTGGCTTAGCAGCCCCAGCTACATACTTGAACTGCTAGAGGTTCTTAAAATGAGAAATTAAAGATAATACTGCAATTAAAAGTCTTGCATTACATAATGGAATGCATATCGCCCTCCGCTGTTCTAGATTTGTTTTTAGTTTTAGATTAAGATCATCTTCTGTTGAGAAATGATGGAGTTGGAACTGTTTTGGTCAAACCTGGAACATGAATGATCCCGTAGGACATTGTGAGATCTCTTAACACTCAGATACGTTTTGATGACTTTTAGCTACTCACGCACCATTTCAGCTCAACATCTGTAAAACTGGCTGAGTTACAGATGTTCTTGTAACATCTGTAAAACTGGCTGAGTTAGATGTTTTTGTAATCTGAGTAGTTTAACCATCCATTAAACGGGAGTGAACTCCAAAATTAGTTGCAAATGTATTGATTACTTTCTAGAGTTTAATTTAAGTCCTTTCAGTGTTTTGTTAATGCTAGACACATGAGCACGCACAGACATGAGCAAAAACATTATCGCCCAGTCATCTTTGGTGATGGACGATGTTCATTATGGGATTTTTTTGCTGTTTGACTTTAATGGGAAATAGACTGGCAGATAGATTAGCAGTCATTATGAGGAAAGCACCAAAGTCCTCAGGATAACCAAGGATTTAAGAGCAAAAAATATTTTAATCCATAAATCAGCCGTAAGGTTTTTCAGCTTAATGAAGCTGACAGACCTTTTTTTTTTTGCCAGTTTCTTCAGTATCTTCCACCCCCACCCCCCCACCCCCCCACACACACAGGAAGCAGCTAAACTTGAACCTCTGCTTCAGCCAAGCAACAATTACCAGGTCCATTTGTTATATTCTGCTTGTAAACTGTTGTTTTTCATTTACCGGTACAACAATTTTGGCCGTCTCTCACTTCACAGCGTTGTTAGCACTGCGATCTGACTGTGAGACTTCAAGTGTTAGTTGGCAACAACAACAACAAAAAAATCATACCACATCTTTAAATATTCTCAAACCTGGCACCACACACCTCCTGTTTGGATGCTTTCCCAAGCCAAACCACAGCTGACAGTACCTTGCTGACCATGCAGTCTGTTCTCACCTTCTGCGTCCCGCTCGTTGGCTCCAAACTGCAAGGTGATCTCCGTCTCTGGGTTCACGTTCCCCACCTCTCTTGTCCCTTTGTGTCTAGCCTCCTTTTCTCCTCTCAAACTCCTGCAGCAAAGCAGAACATGAGTCAGAGCTGTGGGCTCTAGAACCGCTGCAGCTCGGAGGACCTGAAAATCCTGTCATGTGCCAAGAATGTGGGAAGCATGTACTGGTGGGGGGTGCAGGTCTTACAGTGATTTGGGCAGCAGTAACGTTACTGCACAGTGTGTAGCGACGGTCCTGTTCTGAATAATCTCTTCAAACTCCGAGTGTAGCCGGTTGGGGCTGGCTATAACCACCTGCAGATAACAGAAATGGATCAAAACATATGTTTTAAGCGTGTTATAGAAAATTAAAACACACACAACCAGATGAGACGTTGTATAAAATGTAAATAAAAACAAAATGCAATGATTTGCAAAAGTTATGAACCTAATGAAGCTAAGTCAGGTCCTCTGGACAGATTCTTCTTGTTGAAATGTTTGTCATTTATCCAGAAGACAGTACAGATGGCACCTGCTCATATGAGAAGGTGCTATTTATAAGACTGAGTTATTTGCAGCTTCTCAGACTGAAGAAGTCTTTTGGAAACGTTTCAAGAAGAAGAATCTGTCCCGAGGACCTGACTTAACGATGTTAGATTTTTCTACCTGGATAATTGAGCATGCATCAGGATGTTATGAACCGTAATTTTTATTTATCGCATATTTAAACTAAGAATCTGTTCCATTTTTTGAGGAAAAGTGAGTAATTTTGAATTTGAAAGCTGCAACACATCTCAAAGACATTAGAAGGGCAACAAAAGTCTGAAAAAGTAAGAAGAATGAATGAGAAAGCAGCTGTTTTGCAACAAATTAGATTAATTAGCAATAGATCAGCAATAAAAATGGGTATTCAACCTTCATTTATACAGTTTAATCCCACTGAGCCTCGGGGACTCATTTACAAGAGAGACCTGATTTTAACAGAGTGATGACAACATTGGACAACAAAGACAACAATAGACAATCATAAAGGAAGCGTACAAATTGAGAATAAGTGAAATAAAATTGTATTATAAATGAAACAAAAAAAAAAAACCAGCTACTGTATGTTGTAAGTAAATTAAAAGTGTGTTAAAAGAGCATTATAGAAAGGCTGGATCTCTCAGAAGTAAATATGGGCAGAGGTTCACCAGCCTGTGAAAAACTGAACTAAAAATCAAACTAGTAGAATAAGAATAATGTTCCACAACAGATAACTGGGAGGACTTTAAACATCCCATCATCCACAGTTCATAATTATAACTATAATTATAAAATTTTATATTACATCAAATTACCCAACTAGTTCAAGAATCTGGAGCTCTTTGAGCGATTCTGTGAAACTCAGGCTCTCAGGGCATTAAAATCAGATCTGATTCTGGACATCCCTGCATAGACTTAGAGCTCCAAGCAGCATTTGTGAATGGAATGGTGCACTACGTTGTTAGACAATGGTTTGTGGAAGTGTTCCTATCTAACATAGAAGTCGTATCCAGAAATACTGATGTCTTCTGTGTCAAAACTCAAAAAAACTGATCTGATGTCAGAAAAAATACAATTTTAAAATCATCTGGGAACGCACAGACGCCACGTCCTGCAGCACTAAGAGGCGATGGACGATCCAGCTTATTGTTCTAAAGCCTGCTTGGCTGATGATATGGAGGTGCATTTACCATTATTTTACATTGTGAATTAAATATGAGTTTGAAATTAGCGATTGTTTGCATTCTGTTTTTAATTCATGTTTTGCACAACGTTTAGAATCGGGGTTGTGTATTCATTATGACTAACTGGATGTAGCAAATCATGCAGCTCCTTACTTTCCCTCCAGTGCGGTCAGCGAGTCGTCCCAGCTCATCCAGCCTGCAGTCAGTTCCTTCTATGGACAGCACCGAGACTGTCACACTGAAGAGACAAGGTTGTTTCAGAATGACCTTCATGTGCTCCTCATTAGTAGAAAAACACTGCTTCAAATGTCTAAACTGCTGAGTCTGTTAGCATTTCCACTGCCTGGTAATCCTTTTTATGTGTTGGAGGTATTTTTGTATTTCTATGCCAACCCCTGATTAGCAGCAAACTCCCCGAGGTCCTGGTAGAAGATGGTGGATGAGAGGAGGGTGCGAGCATCGTTGTCTTCCTCTTCTAGATTCCCCAGCTTGGCGTTGGCTTTCCCATCTGTACAGATAATCACCTTCGAGATCAGCAGGAATAACAAATCAGGATTTTACAGAGAAAAAAAAAATCTCAAAATTAATATTTATCACAGACGTTTGCATGAATTTAACCAATTACAGCTCTACTGCAGGTATGTTTTCACATTTTATAGCTATTATTGTGTTTATGAGTGCAGGAAAAGTGCTGTAATGAGTTATTTAGGCCTGGTTGATGGTAACAAAAGGCAAAAGTTCAGCTCCTATTTCTTAATAATAATCCATATTTTCGTGTTTCTGTGTCTCTAAATATTTACTTTGTTTTAGAAAGAAAATACTGTATTGAAAACAAAGACATTAAAGTCAACCAACACATCCTATTAAAATTTACTTTAAAACAGTTTCTTTGGTGCACTGAGCACAATACAGGTCTATTTAAAACAACTTCTCAGTTTGATGAAACAAACACTAAATTGAGATTTAGCAGCAAAACGTACCTTTGAGCCTGGGTGTCTGGAGGCCATCGTGATTGCAAGGAGAGCTGCTGGACCCAGAGCTGTGGCTCCATTCGCCGACAAACTGTCAACCCCAAAAACATACATAAATTTATATAATGAATTTATGGTCCCACTTTACAATAAGGCTTCCATTATAGATGGCTAACAAATAGTTTATAGATAAGTTATTAATTCCTCTATAAACATTTTACAAATAATTATTAATAATTTATTATGCATTACTTAAGAGTGACAGTGAGACAAAACTAACCAGTTTCTTGCCAAATAGTGATCCAAATCTGTTCACCTATTTCATCTAGAGTTGTTATATTAAACATTTCAGACGAAGTTCTAAGCACAATAAGCATTAAAAAATTTTTTAAGGATATAATGTTAGTTGTAGATACTTATAATGCATTGATAAAGTACAATTTATATGCTAAACAAATAAGTGTACAAATGATTATTGTGTAGTAACTTAGGCTGAAATGTTCAATATAATAATTCTAGATGAAATATATAGGTGAAAAGATTTGGCTCAAAATTTGGCAAGAAACTGGTCAGGTTTTTTTTTTTGCTTTCACCCTTAATGAATGTATAATAAGCAGGTATGACTGATTTATTAAGTGTTTACCATATAGAGAAATTAATAAAACATCTATTAAGGATGCATGATATTATTGACATGGTATTGGAATCGACCCATATTAGCGATAAAGTTGAATATCGGACATCGGCCAGTCCATCAAAATAACTCACCGATATAAAAGGCTTCTGTTTTAAGTTAATTTTTAATTCAATAATCTGTCAAGTACATCTATTAATGCACTACTTGTGCACTTTTCACTAGTCGCTTGTGAACAGGTTGAGTTTAGATTTGTGGAAATGTACAAATGTGCACTGTTCGAGTGTTGTCATGTGTTAGAGAGAGTAAATGTCATGAATAAATTTGACATCAATAATCCAAGTTGAAGTGTTGCATTGTTTTCAGCTCCTTTTTGTCATCTGCATTTGGTAGCAGGTCAAATTAACAAAGACCATGCAGAATAATGTAGTATTTTAATTCCACAGCAGAGAAAGCTATGTAGTCTCTGTAAGTAGGTCTAGGGAAAAAAGATCAGTATTGGTATCTGTTATCAGCCAAATAAATTTTAACATATTGGCATATCGGATATTGGCCAAAAATCCAATATCGTGCATCCCTAGTAAGCCATCTATAAGGGGAGCTTTATTGTAAAATGGTACCAAATGTATATACCAATGTAAATAAATAACATGGGAGCTCACTAAATGCTGCTTACCCTATGACTTGTCTCTGTAAACATCCCTTGGTTTGTGAAAGCGGAGGTGGACTGGGAAAACTGGCTGCGACCTCCTTCAAGTACTCGCTGTCGTTCAGGTCATCGCCACTCAGAAGCAGGGATGTACTCTGATTGTAGCCGTGCATGGTCACCTGGAGGTGACAGTGAGGAGACGAAGAGAGTGCAACAAAGACAACGTAGAACCGTCAGTCAGGAGAATCACAGATGAAATGTGTGGAGAGTTGGAGTTAATGACAACACGGACCTGATAGTTGAAGGAGATGAGCCCCACTCGGACCTCGGCTTGTTGCTCACTCAGCCTCTGAACACACTGCAGCACGGCTCCCTGGACAAACTGATGTGAAAGCAATCATCATCACCAGCCCGTCCTTCAGAGCAGCACAGAACACCGTGCTGTGCAAAAGTCACGAGTCGTTCCTCAAGAAGCCAGACTTTTTGTGTCTTTTATATTTTGTCTTTGACATGTCTAAGGTGCAACAGAATTAAGACTTTTAAAGAAGTCTTGATAAGTTATTTGAACTTTCTTTATGGAAAACATTTGTTGATTTTGAGTAAATCTTTTTTTTTTTTTTTTTTACTTTTTGTTAGTTTCAAGTTATTCAGTGAACTTTGCGAGCTTTACTTTAGCAATTTGATTTATTCATCTGTATTTCCAGTCTTGTAGGCATTTCTTCACAACAGTTTAGTTACTTCAGTATTGCTTACTTTTTTGCTTACTCAGCATTTTAAGTCTTTTTCACATTTTTATCAAAGCAATGCCAAAATCTGAACATTTACTTGCAGCCTGGTTTTGTAGACGACCGGCTCTCCCTCCGCCACCTTAAAAAGAAGACACAGTATTTTTTTTAGTGTTTTATTATTATTATTTTAATGAATGCTGCTAAAAATAAGAAGTTTTAGTTGCTGTACGTTGGATGTGATGCTCATGGAGCCCGAGGAGTCGATACAGAAGAGCAGCAGGGCCTCGGCAGCACACAGGGGCTCGTCATCAGGGTTGAGGAGGTAAACCTCATCCCAGTAAATGTTTTCAGGACAACTGGGTGTACTGGTGGGACTGGTCAAATTCCGGGACCAACAGAAGTAGCACACTTTGACCTGCTATGAAACAAAACGGTAACCTAGTAAGAATTCATCACTCCCACCAGGTGATGCCTATAAAGTCTCATCATTTATTTCTCATGGTCAATAAAAAAAAGACTTTAAATAGTGTAATTTCCAGTGAAAATGTTAAATATGACGCAGTACCCTGTTGTCATAGGAGTTGTCCAACACAGAGCCACACTGGGAGCATGAGGTGGGCCTTCCTTTTATGGGTTGCACTAAAAAATGCACAATCGCTGAAATAAGAATATTGTTCTAAAATATAAACCAAATGACTGATATTGATCAAAGTCACCAACCTCTTTCCTCTGCGAGCAATTTTCCTAAACTGACCAGAACCACATTGGGATTTCCAGGCAGCGGCTCCTTATTTGCTATTGTGAAATTGGGAATAACACAAAAACGAGAAATTGCTTGCTTTAGATTTTGTTAAAGATAAAAACAACTAAATAATATACATACTGCAGTACCTTTAGAGGTAAATGATGAGGCAGTTGGTGTGCGTGAAGGAAATGACCGAGAGGATGAGGATGATTGATGGGTCGAGGGTAACACCAGCACGTATTCTGGCATCAATTCCAAAAATGTAGGTCTTGGAGGGAGATCAGGGGCTGCGAGAGGAAACAGTTTGGGATCTTAACACAAGCTGGAAATAAGCTAAATAAGAAAAATAGAATAAAAAATGAGAATGATGTTTTGTTTTTTTATTATTATTTTTACCAGAAGGCGATTTAGGTCCAGTCGGCAGCTTCACTTCTCCACCCGAGCCTTCTGGTATAGCATAGGTGTAGTCAGGATCCACAAGATTCCTGTTTAAATCTGGTTCTTGCTTTGGCTTGTTATATTTGAACATCTGATGGCTGGTGTTGGGGGGCGTTAGCGGCTGACTGTAAGAACCAGCGTTTGCTGCAGGTTTCATATGTGGCGGAAGAAGAGCTGTGTTAGAATAGAGAATAATAGAGTGTTAAAGCCATGTTTTTAATGTCGTTTTTCAAGGATTGTTGCAATCACACCACTGCTGTTTGAAACATTGATTAAAATGTTCATCTCAGTCATACCATACCATTTTATTTATAGATCACTTAAAACAGTAACAAGACCAACCAAAGTGCTCTACAGCAGAAAACAAACAAGCAACGCACACAGCAGAACATAAAACAAAGTAAAATAAAAATATAGATAGGAATAGCAGAAGATAATAACCGAATGGCTACACGGTATTATACAGACATGTTCCAAACAGATTATACAAAGTTAAAAGCCAGAGAATAATAGTGGGTTTTCAAGCGGGACTTGAAAACTGTGAGGGAGGGGGCCTGCCTGACAAGCAGAGGTAACTCGTTCCACAGTCTTGGGCCTGTGACAGAAAGCTCTGTCACCTCTGAGCTTAAGACGCGTTCCTGGAACTGAGAGAAGCAGCTGGTCTACTGACCTCACAGAACGCAGTGGGACATATGGAAGTAGAAGATCAGTGAGATAATAGGGGAAAGAACTGTTCAGTGATTTAAAAGCATACAGAAGTATTTTGAACTGGATTTGAAGGTGAGCTGGTAGCCAGTGCAGGGAGGCCAGATCTGGTGTAATGTGCTCTCTTTTGCCTGTACTGGTTAAAAATTGGACTGCAGCATTTTGGACCAGTTGTAATCATGCAATGGAGATCTGACTGATACCAAACAGAAGCGCATTGCAGTAATCGAGCCTAGATGTTATGAATGCATGTATTAGTGTCTCCAGGTTATTTTCAGATAGTGTAGGCTTCAGCTTAGACAGTCGCCTCAGCTGGAAAAAACAGGATTTAACAATCATGTTTACATGATTAAGTTTCACGGAAGGATCCATTATCACTCACAGATTAGGGACTCTGTTTCTTTAACGAGGCTAGAGAGGAAAGGTCGATGCAGTGGTTCATGATTGTGCCATTTAGAAGGAACAACATGACTTCGGACTTCTTCTCGTTAAAATTAACAAATTTAAAGCTATCTAGTCCCTGATGTCAGCCAAGCAGTCAAGAAGAGGTTGAATAGAACAAGTACCCTGTGTTTTAGGGGTAAGTAAATATGACAGTCATCGGCATGGAAATGAAAGTATATGTTGTGTTTACAGAAAATGGCACCTAGTGGCAGCAGGTATAAAGAAAAGAGAAGGGGACCGAGGATGGACCCCTGCGGTACCCCACCTTGGAGCGCTGCCGAAGCTGAACTAAAATCTTTGATGCTGACACAAAAGGTTTTGTCAGCGAGGTAAGATTCAAACCATTTGAGGGCTGACCCTGTGATGCCCACCCACTGCTCCAACCTTGAGATGAGGATCTCAAGGTCAATGGTGTCAAAAGTGGATGTAATGTCCAATAGAACAAGTAGCACAGAACTACCCGCATCTGTTGTTAGGAGAATGTTGTTAAAAACCTTCAGTAGAGCAGTTTCAGTGCTGTGGAGAGTTCTATTTCATCCCTCCTGACCGCCAGAGGGCGGTGCTGAAAGCACTGAATGTTCCCTTCGCGCATGCGCTGTTCGAGTAAAAATATCGACGTCACACAGGTGTGACCGGATAAGCAATCAGAGGCTATATAGCCTAGCATTATCTGCAATTCAGTCCTACAGAACTTCTCGCGTAAGCAAGGATTCTGAGTGACAGAGAAGCTCTGGCGGTCATCTGGGATTCATAGAACCGTAGTTACATACGTAGCTTTCGATTTAAAGCCAGATTGGAATAACTGATAACGTGATCCTCCAAGAAAACTTTCAACTGGGATACAGCTATTTTTTCCAGTAGTTTTCAGGATCAGAAACAGTGTGTTATGATATGACTTGTTATTGTAATTCTTATACTGTTCAAAATATCTAACCTTATTTACATTAAAACTCTCGACAGGAAAACAGGGATTTATATCAATTCCTACCAGTCCTACAGTTTTCCTTGTTTTAGCTTTAATAACTCAATTGCATCTTCTAAATCAAACTTCAGCAAAGTCATTCATCACTAATCACAATTACTTTTTTTTTAATTGTTCTACATATTTGTAAGCATTTTAAAAACATACAGTATAGAGTTGCAAAGTCAACAACGAGACTTATCAACATAACTCAGCAAATGTATCTACCTACAATTTTTTACAAATCTTTTAACTCAGCTTGGAATGTTGGTTTTACTGTTTTTGATTTAATTGTTTTTACAGTTGTATGATTTTAACATTTCATTACTTTTATTGTTTCAGTTGATGTGATAGTTTTTTTTATGCTTGCTTGTAGGTGTTAATGTACAGCACTTTGTTTTTAAAGTGCTTTGTAAATAAGTTGTATTGAATAAGTCAAGTCACAGCACCTAAAATGCTTTGTTTTGTGGTCCAGGCTTTTTCTCTGGTATAGTACTTTTGCAATATTTTTTAAAATTCTTATTTAAATGGTAAATGTCATAACTTTTGCAGAGATTACCCATATCTAACTAGTAACAAAGAATATCAGAAGAAGTACTTTTGTACAAATAGTGATAAATTCACCAGAGCTTTCAAAAGGAGCTGAATGTTTATCCTCATTTCTGCTGACATTTACAGTCATGGCTAAAAGTGGACACACTCATTCCTTTCCAAAGTTTATGTATTAAAAAAAACATTTTCTGGTTTCTGGTTATAAAACTGGGTATATAAAGGCATTTCCAGACAATTTGTTGTCCATTATTTTACAGTGTGAAAGATTAATCCCAAGTGGATTCAAAACAGTTTTTGATCTTAGAAGGGGTTGTTCCTTCATGTTCTCCTTAAAATCTCAGTAATCTTAACACAATTTTCATAAAAACCTCTTGTCTGGAATGATGATTTTAAATGACCATGGTAGACATGTTCATCTTAATCCAATGTGTTTGGATAAAATGAAATGCAGCATATCAGCAGCAACACCTCCTACTTTCAGGCATGGAGGTGGAGAGTCAATTATCTGGGCCTGTGAGTAAATAAAACCCTCTGAATGATAACAAGATATTAAATTTAAATGTATCTTAGTGGCTCCTTTATACTTACTGATTGCATCTTACCGAACAACTGAATACAAAGAAAGGGACTTAGCATTATCTCATCCTCCTCCATCTCACTCTGTCCTCTGCATCTTCTGTCTTCACTCCAACTACCTCCATGTCCTCTCTAACTGCATCCATATATCTCCTCTTTGCCTTCTTCTTTGTCTTTTTCTGGTAGCTGCATTTCTAACATCCTTCTACCAGTATATCCTCTGTCACTCCTCTGGACATGTCCAAACCATGTCAGTCTGGCCTCTCTAACTTTATCTCCCAGTTGCTCAACCTGTGCTGTACCTCTGATTATCTCATTCTGAAAAGAACCGGTTTTCAGGAATCGAACTTAACGACAGACAACAGGGATATTTAAAGTTTTTATGAATAAGCAGCTGCTGGTGGATGTCAAATTCCTAAGGCCAGACCAATCTGGAGAGATGGGAGAAAGGTGAGGAATCCATGAGACAGGCATGAGATCAAGACCAGGCAGGCAAACAAGACTGTGGAACTAACGCTGGACATCTACGGACCCGAAAGATTTCAATAATCTGTCACTGAATGAGTGTGAGCCTGGAGTAGAGCTGGGAACAGATGGACGGCATTAGGACTGATTGTGGTGATTCAGTTGAATGTGCATGGTGACATAAGCACAAATACGTGACATGAACAGGGAAAACATAACATGAAATCAGGAGCTATGGCAGGATGGACAGAAATGTGACATAGCCCCACCTCTAAGGTATGGCTCCTGATGGACCTCCAGGCTGTTCAGGGTGAGAACTATGGAAGGTACAGATGAGAGACTTGTCAAGGATATGACGAGCAGGGACCCAGGACCGCTCTTCAAGCCTATAGCCCTTTCAGTCCACCAGGTAGTGATAACTCCAATCCCACCATCTGGAGCAGAGCAACCTCCTGACAGTGAAGGCCAGAGACCCATTGATCAGTCAGTCAGGAGGAGGAGTGCCCAAAATTTGACAATACTAAAGTCTTGATCCTAGAGTTGAGGAAGGTAGAGTGAACCTTGAGAGAGCAAGGCAGTTGGAGGCGTACCGCCACTGAGTTGATCACTTTGGCTATGGAAAAATGACAGATGAAACAGAGTGCCAATTTCTGACACTCCACCCTAAGCGGAAGGTCCTTGGTAGAGAACCAGACCTTCTGACCCACTCGGTAGGGGGGATTCTGGGAGTGATGTTGGTTGGCACCCCCAATACAGACAGCTGATGACTTGATGAGAGATCTTCTAGCTCTCCTCCAGGTATGTCGGCACCTAAGGGCTGATATGTGAGCAGATAGGACTTGAGTCTCTCTCCCCTGAATGGAAAATAAGGGTGCTTGAAAACCATAAACTGCAGTTAAGGGACAGACCTGAAACAGCTGAAGATGGTGAGTTGATGGCGTGGTCCACCCAGGGGAGGTCAGCTGCCCACTTGGTCAGATCCTCCCTCGCACAGGAGTCGAAGTTTGGTTTCCACTTCCTGGTTGGCCCTCTCGCTTTGGCCATCATTATGTGGATGAAAACCTGAAGAGGCTCACAGAGAAGGTTACAAAACTCCTTCAAAAAGTGGGAAATGAACTGAGGGCTACGGTCAGAAACAATATCAAGGGCATACATCTCCTCTCGGTCTCCGCTTTGCATTTGCTTTGTCTTGTCTGTGAAACTGTCTGAGAGCCTCTCTTCTACAAAATCTTCTGAATCATAACTATGGACTTCA
>JARVGQ010000610.1:13343496-13365042 GCA_031762355.1 Hypsolebias martinsi | reverse complement strand
TAGGACACGCTGGAGGGATATGTTCCTCAGCTGGCCTGGGAATGCCTTGGAATTCCCCCGGAGGAGCTGGACCAAGTGGCTGCAGAGAGTCAAGTCAACTTGGGAAGTCTGGGCCTCCCTACTTAAGCTGCTACCCTCGCAACTCGACCCAGTATAAGCAGAAGAAAATGGATGGATGGATAGAGTGAAAACCTTTAACTCCATCCATCCAGCACTGGTGTTCTCCACTTGGAGTCTTGCTTTGTTAGTATGGTACATACTGGTATAGGAGCAATGCTCTTATTCAACACTTTTTTCTTTGCAGAATAATCTTTTGGCTAATCACCAAAGTTCATGCTCAACAACCCAAGTAGAAAAATCTTTGTTAATATGGATTACTATTACATGCTGTTATTTGATAGAAATATCTTTCTATCAAATAACTAATATTATGAACCACCTTGGCTATGACTGCTTTAAAAGTGTCAGCGGGGGAGAGGGCGGACTCCAGAAACCATCTTAGCACCATCAAACTGGTTGACCCACTATGAGAAGGTGCTATTTATAAGACTGGGTTTGTTGCAGCTCCTTGGACTGATGAAGTATTCTGGATGAAAGACTAAACATTTCAACATAAAGAAACCGTCCAGAGGAGCTGACTTAACTTTGTTCTTGGCTAATTAGTTATTTCTACTATTTTCATCAAGTAATTCTCCACTTTTTTTCATTCATCCTTTATTTAGGCAGGTTAATCTCATTCAGCCTCGGGGACTCATTTACAAGAGAGACCTGGCTACAAACTAAGAAACTTTGGATCAATGTTTAGTGTTTCAGTATCATTATTATTATTAATATTGTATTTTGCTCAATGAAGCATGTGAAAATTCCTTCTTAGCAGCCCTCATACTGTTCAGCAATGCAAAAAACATTCACAAACACAATCATTTGAAGGACCATAAAGTTTTTCCTATGTCTAAGTGTGCTTGTTTGTTTGTCTCTTGTGTTGGCAACATTTTTTTTAATAAACCCCAGGATACGTTTTATTGTCCAGATTTGAATCAGTGGGTGATTGACGGGCTTCTGCAGAACACAAAAAGGTGACTCAACAGTCCAGTCCGGTGTGGAGCAGAGAAACAAGTAAAACAAGTAGGACAGTGGTCCTTGAGGACCAGGTTTGGACAACCCTGCAGCAAGTGTATGAAGGGATTCTCAGCAGACGTGTTTCCCTGCTGAAAAACAAGTTTTTAAACATGTAATTAACATGGAAAAAAATAATTTTAACCTATATCTTAAAGTTTCCCTGAACAGTTTACTCAAGTATTCCTCTGAAATCTGTCAGAAGATGAGTAATGACAGCAGGAGGAGGGGAGAGGAGGCCAGTTTGTCCCAGACAGGTCATTTTCACTGTAGTACAGGAAGTGCTGCTGTCACCTGTTTTCATTTTATCAGGTGAATACCGGTAGGTAGTAAAAATAAATGGTTTACTTTATATAAAAGGTTAAACAGAAAACGAAAAATGGCAACGAAAATAAATCAAAAGTGCTGCAATTTATTTATTTATTTATTTTTGCTTTAACAAATGTAATGCCACATCTCCCACCGCTTTCAGGGAAGAGAGTTAATCATTTATGCTGTCAAGTGCAGTTTCTTCTTACATCAATCTCACCCTGTCAGTCACACAAACAAAATGCATGAGATTTGGTTACTTGATTTTCTGTGGGTCTCATAGAGCTGGTGCCTATCTCCAGCTACCATTGGGCACAAGGTGGGTGACACCCTGGACACTTTTCCAGTCCAATCCACAAAATACAAAGACGACAACCAATCACAGTTTAGTCACACCTAGTGACAAGTCATAGGTGCCAGTTCACCTAAAATGCGTGTTTTTGGTTAGTGAGAAGAAACCTGAGCACCTGGGGAAACATGCTACTCCAAATAGATTGACCACACTGGGTTTTGAACTAGCAACCTTCACACTGTAAGGCAACAGCTCTCACCACTGTTTTACTATGCAACCTTTACAGAGGTCTGGTTAAAACAAAGTCTATTTAAATCAGAATATACTTGTTTTATGGATTGTTTCAATGTCGCGTGTCCCTTTAGTTCAGAGTCGTGTCCACAAAACTAACAAATCCATTACTTATAGACAAAGTTTACTGCTTTAAATTAGTGTACATATTTGTTTTACTTACATAAACCAAATACTTGAGGTAAAACAGCCTTCCTAAAGGATACATGTGTGTGGTTCATGATTAAATATCCCTTCTGAAACCATCTTGAAGCTCTTGCAGTCAGAAAATGTTACATTAATCTCTATGAACTCATTTCTATATACCGTATTTTTTGCTGTATAAGTCACAGTCTTTTTTGCATAAATTAGCATGCCTGTGACTTATCAGAATCAGAATCAAAATAAGCTTTATTATCATTGTACCAAAATACAACGAAGCAACGTTTTTTTTTTCCCATATTTATAACCCAATTTTTGTCTGAGATATGATAATTTCATTCATTCTGACATGAAAAATACTGAACGTTACCATTTTCAGACACTAGAGGGCCCTCGACTAATATGGCAAGCCAAGTGTCTCATTAATAGGTAAAAGTGGCTATTAATGAGACACTTGGCTTGCCAAACAAAGCTACCTTCCTCTCGATCCGGAACTCCTGGAGCAAATGTCAAATCAGCTGAATTTCGCTGCGCCGTCCAGGCAAAATGCAGCTGATTTGACCACTAAAGTGTATTTATTAAAAGTTCAACTGAGACACAACTTTACTATAATTTCGAGCAAACAAATAATTGTTTTTAAATGTTAATCTTGTTAAATTCTTGTTAAAGTCCTAGCAGCCAATCGATTTTTGGCACAACACCGGTCCGCATTTCCAGGTTGTCAGTGGCGACGCATAATAGATGAGACTTATACGGCGACGCAATGTCCCCCCCCACACTTTATTAGACATATTTGAGCTGATGCAACTTATACGACGGTGCGACGTTTACAGCAGCAAGTACGGCACAAAAAGTGGTCAAGCCAGAAGATTTTAAAACAACAGTGTCTTTAACATTTGTTGTTGCTGCTTTTGCCAAAACAGTATTGTTCAATACCATTCGTACATTGTACCAGGATGGAAGAAAACAGTCATGGTGACGGCAAATAATGAAAAACATTTTTGACAAAATTGTAATTGTAAACCATTAGCTTATAGAAGGACATTATTTTTAGATTGAAGATTTATCTTTATCAATCCAGCAATGAGCTCATAATACAGAAAGTCTGTTCTTTTTTGCCCGATTTCTGTTACATGGACTATAAAAGTCCTGAATTAATGAACTTTGTTCTTAAAGACGTACTCAACAGACATCATTGGGATGATTTCAAGTCATTTGACCAAATTTGAAAGTTGTTAAACTTGTAGCATTTCTGAGAAACACTAAAACCATAATATTGATTGCAACGCCAGGACTTGAGCAATCAAGACTGAAGCTGCGGAGACAGCACATCATGTGGTTTGAAATCAACTTAAAAATGAGTCAGATTACATAAAATACTAGAAACAAAGCATCTTTTTAAAATTGTGTTTACCTGGCAAATCCCACTAAGATCACAGATCTGTTTCGGAAGGGAGGCCTGGGCCTGAAGGCAGCCTAACATTAACGTTTTTGGACACGAGGAGAACATTCAAACTCCACACAGAAAGACCCCAGGTCCAAAGCAAAGGTTTGAACCCAGGCCCTTCTTGCTGTGAGGCAACAGTGCTAACCACTAATCCATCGTGCTGCCTTTAATTAACCCTATGCAAGCGATGTATACAGCAACACATGTAAGGGATTCCCTGTGGAACTGTTTCTTCCTTTGAAAAAACAAAAATGATCGTGGCTTCATCATTTCAAGGAAACATTGTCAGTTTGCTAAACGTTGCTAAACAAAACACAAAAACCTGGACAACTGGCATCCCAAACATCAAAACAAACTAATTACAATTCAATAAACTGACCACCATGGCAACCCATGTTGAACCAATTCATGTCTCTGTTGTTGCCGATTGTTTCTCATGCCTTGCAGTTGTGTTCGAGTTTCCTGCAGGAGTGCATCGATGGGCTGCTTCAAATTAATCCATCTCATCCTCTTCCTGCGTGTGAGCTCCAAACGTTTACACAATTAACTCGCCAAAAACGGATGGGGAAAACAGCCCTGTCCTCCTGCAAACAATGCTGTATACAACCACTGCAAGGCTGAGGCAAGCTGCTGCAAAATAACTCAATTCGAACGCAGCTCTTCAGACTGAATCGTGTGAAAGTGTCGGCGGAAGAAATCCAAGGAGAAAGGAGAACGGTAGCAGAGCCGAAGTTTATTTGAGCATTAATTTCAACACCTTAGTTGTAGCTCTATCATATTTATCAGTATATACTGTATTTTATTCAAAACAAAATTTGTATATATATATATATAAATTTATATGTTCATATATATATACATATACTATATATATGTTTAATCTCTGCAAACTTATGTTAAGTAGTTATATTCAATATGTATTTTACTAGACCTAAAATACTCTTAACTCATAGTTTGAAATGCTTTCTACACTACTGATCCATCATTATTCACCTCTGAGAAAAGCATGAGACCACAGAGTCATGGTCCACACGGAGAAAATCTGCATCAAGTCATAAAATAACAGGTCGGTTTCACTCATGTCACCACAAGGCAAGCAGTATAGAAAGCATTTACAAAAAAGGAAACAAAAGTTAAACAAAACTTCAATTTGTCCACACAATTTGGAAGACAGAGATTCCTAAAAAAATTTAAATACTTAATATAATAATCTTTATTGTACTATATTTTGTTATCGTCGCTGTCATTGTCTTCTTTACATACAGAGCTTTAAATTATGCTTTTTTTGTTTGTTTGTTTGTTTTGCGTCAGAGTTGAATCCATGGCTGTACTGGCATGAAAAAATTAAAATCCAACACGTTCAGTTATGTGCAACACATACAGCAGTTTGAGACTGATCACAACGAGATGTTGTTGAAAGTGGATAAGAGCATTTCATTGAATGGAATAAAACGTAGAACAGTGAAACGTGATTGTCAACTGGTGAAAAATCAGAACAAAAATAAAAAAAGAGAGTAGAGTATGGATATGTTCAGGGAAAAGGCATTAGAGAGAGAAAGTTTAGGTAAATAGAAGCATTTGACAAAAAAAAAATAAATACTTAATTGGATGCGTTGTTGACTCCCAGAGGCAGAAAGAAGTCAGGCAAAAATAAAATTTGTAAAAAGCCCTTTTTGATCACTGCATCTATGTGAACGGTCAACATTATGGCATCAAAGAGAAAGAATCAATCCCTCAACCTGAACTATTGCCAAAAACAAGCTATAAACCTTTAGAAAATATGGTGTCTAACGACTTGGTGAACCAGCCCGCTTTGAAATGTCCTCTGGCTTCTTGGGAGAGTTCTGAATTTCATAAAAAAAAAAGGTTTTCTAAATACTTTTACATCTTTTTATCCACAATGTAAATTCTGTATATAAATACCCTGACCAGTTTTATCTGAATGATTGCTATCAGCACTTAGTACAAAACAAATGGTTTTACTAATACGTAGTGAGTCTCGTTTAACACATAATATATATTTAGCGCTCGCAAGTACAAACATACAAAGCTTATTGGGGCATCCTTTGGGGAAATATGGCAGATACATATACTTATATGTATACAAACAATACTATTAATGTCTAGTGATTTTTTTTTCCATCATAATTTATCAACAAAACCATTCTCTTCACAGTTTCAATCAGCTTTTGGCTCCAGTAATAATACTCTGATCTGCTTAAAGCTACCAAACAGATGTTAAATTGTGCCTTTCGTGTCTCTATTTTCAGTAGTCTCTGGTTCAGCAACAATATATAAATCTTTAATTGGGCTTTAGCCTTTAGGCAGCTATTTGTCTGTTAGTCTTTAAACTCAGACTTAAGTTTTCTTGTTGCTACTCAACAGCAGATGGTGTGAGAATCCATCTGTCACGATGTGTGAAACTATGAGTGCAAGCAAGGACGTGTGTTTATTCTTTTACAGCACAAAACAGTGTTAATTAAATTTCTGCCTGTCAAAAGTTTCAAGTATATATTTACTTGATAAGCATCAATCTTAAGACATTTTTACTTTCTTCATACTCATTCCACAAGTTTCACAACATTAATTTCTATTTTTATAGCAAACCTCCTGCACACGCCTTAAGACTTATTTAAACACAACGTGCTGATGTCCACTGTTCATCTCTTGTAATTCTTCAGTTATAGTTCATCTTTGTCAATTTGTTTATATCCATTTTTTTGTCATCTTTGAATCAGTCCTTCACTCTCTCAGTCTGTGTCTCGAGAAGTTGTGACATGCAAAGGAGAGGAGAGATGCCTGGGGAGAAAAGGAGGCCAAATCAAAGAATAAGTATGGGTGTGTTTGAAAATATGATTGTGTTGAAAAATGCAGGTTAAGAAGGAGAAGGAAAAACGGATGGAACATTATTAGGAGAACTTGTCATATTATGTGTATCTAATGAAAGATGGGTGCGGTTGAGCTAACTTGAATGAAAGCAATGAGACACTTTGACTTTCCTTCACCATCCAATGCTTCCTTTTGGACCATTTGACCCAGTTGCCACAACATCCTCCAGAGCCTGTTTTTGTCCTCCCTCACCTGTCAGTGAGTTTCTTAAGGGCCCTCTCGATGTTCATTCGATGTCCTACACGTGTAACTCCCAGGTCCAAGAAGTCATCTTTTGTAAGCGAAGGCAGATGAGATCCATCTATCTCATTGTCTATAAAATGCTCTGTGTGTTCACCCAGATTTAGATAAGCCAACCAGTCGGCCACATCATACTTGGTCCAGTAGGGTAGAGGTTTGATGGCAAATGGTTTGGCTGGTGGAGGAGGGCTGAGCTGGGGATAGTTCAGACATGAAGGGCTGGGAGGTAAATGCATAGGGGTGGAGGCTCCAGAGAGAAAATGAGTGGGGGAGAGAGAGTGTGAGAAAAGTAGGGGGTTTGGACTTTGCACAGCAGTTGGAGAGTACAGTGGAGGAGTTGAAGCGTAGTAAGGATCTCCAAGAGGAAGGCCAGAGGATGGCGGAGTGAGGGGTCCAGGAAAGTCAAAGGGGTTGTTGTAGGCAGGTGTAGAGGGAAAGATAGGGAGAGATGAGGGTCTGGGAGGAGTGGGATTTGGCTGTTCAGTGTTATAGATGAGAGGGCTGGGAGCCCGACGTCTGGAAACTGAAGCTCGCATCTCCTTAGTGGGACTGCATTGAAAATCAAAAGTCTGCCTGCGCATCTTAGACCTGTGCTTAGGTGATGTTGGGTATGGGCAGTAGGTTGGAGAATGGGGAGGATGTGAATGTACCGGGGAGGTAGGCATCTGTGGAGAAGGAGATCTGGTCCAATTGCGCTGAACTGGAACTTGAGGAGAAGGTGAGACAGAAGGGGTAGCAGGAAGGTTGGGTGTCCGAATTTGACGATGCTGTGGAGATGAGGTGGGCAGTGGTGAAGTGGAGCGGCCAGTTGGTGGGCTGTGAAAGGCATCAGTATAATCTGCTGAATATCTGAAAGACACAAAATGGACCTTAAATTGACATTAACCCACTACTAACAAGCATTCAGAGTGCATATTTAAAAATACAAATCCCAGTGCATAAAATGTTGTCCCATTTGATGGCACCATTTGCATATTGTAACTAAACGAATTGTTCATACCTACCCTCAAGCTACCCTGATAGTAAAAACATTTGCAATTAATAATACAAAACACATCTAACTTAATGTAGAAACAAAGTAGAAAGAAGAGGTTCTTGCAAATGCTATCTTTAGACCTAAATAGCTAAATAAAAAAAGACAATTTATTTTACACAATAGTAACACACTGTAAGCATTTATTTTCTGAAGCTTAAAATGCATTTGTTCCAACAGAGCATTTGTACTAACCTGTGCATGGTAGGCGACTTTGGTGAGTGACTCCAATCATCCATGCTCCTCATGCTACCCATCTGTTGCAACTTTGAACTTAGTTCATTGATTATGCTGGCTTTTACACCAGAGAAAGGGGAAGGAATTCTGCGGCCTTCCAAAACCATACTTCCACTTTGAACTTCACCTTGCTCATGTTCACCAATGTCACCCCAGACTAATGAACGAGACTCCATGGGCCTCTCTAGGCAAGCAGCTAGGGTGGAGCTAAAGCCGTCATCCATTTTGGATCGACTCTGCTTGTGCTTCTTTTCATCTATGTGAGCTCTACCTAAACTAGCATCTTCTGGGTTGCTTTGTTTCTGCAACTGCAAAGGCGCAGGGTTGGTGCTGCATTGCCGACGTAGTGCTATAGTTGGGCCCCTTCCTTCCACCTCCTTATAATGCGTCATTTTTGGAAACACAGGGTTTACCAGTTTGGTGCAGTGCACCTCAAATGCTTGCCCTCTTGAGTAGGTTTTGCAAGGATCCTGATATTGACCCCCTTTTCCTCCGTCTCCCCCAACCCCTCCTTTGTCTCTTCGCAACCCACTCAATCCCAGCATTTCTAAATGGTGATCACTACTGCTATGACTGTCCAGCTCCTCAATTCCAGAATCTACCACACCATCTTGCCAGTCTCCAGTCTTGGGTGCAACTATGGTGTGATGAGACATGTCAGCAGCTTTACCCCCTGTACTAAGGCCACCCTTGTGTCCTGTCACAGTCATACTGTAATCAGATGATGCTAGAGAGGTTGTAGTAGTTGTGGCAGCTGTGGTTGCGGTCATAGTAGTTGTAGCATAGGTCATTGTAGTTGTAAGAGTGGCTGTGCCTCTATCCTGGGTTGGAGCTTGAACACTTACTAAGGGGTCATTAGAGCTGCTGTAATAAGGGTGGGAAAGGGACATGGGCTGGGGTCTGTGTACAGATGTGCTGGGCAGGGAAACAGCTGAGCTGGTGGTGTCCATGGTGGAAGATGGGATAAATATTTGTGAGGATGGATAAGATGGTGAGAGAGCTGATTGTGTAAGGTTGGCCACTTCACTGTCATAGGACGTAAGGCTAGAGGCAGCAGAGTCACCACCTTGTGAAGTAGGTTGGGTAGCATTTGAGGGCTTGGGAGGTGAAACAGGAGGTGGGGGTGGTGAAGCAGCAGAAGCAGAGTGATGACTATGAAGCTGATAATGATGAGGAAAATCCTGCATTCTTTCATTCTTACCATTAGCAAACTGTAGAGGAGGGGGCAAGGGATCTGCAAAAACAAACTCTTCATCTGCATCTATTGAAGGAGTTGGTGGAGGTAAAACCATTAGTCCTAGACCACCTGCCCCAGCTCTTGGTTGTCCCATACTGTCATTTATCTGTGATGGTGCTGTGGGTACAGTGTACTGAGGAATATAGCTGGTGTTGGGAGTGTTTTCCATCTGCAAATAGGAAGGCCTGCGGGGGGCGGGTTGAGCTGGGGGAGGAGGAGGCTGAATAGGTGGTGCAGGTTTGATGTCATACATCTCCCTTTCCCTTTCTCTGGTGTTTTGTGGGTAATATTGATTTGAGAACTGGCTGTTTCTGTCCTCTGAAAAACGAACTCTAAGACCCTCTCGAGGTCCTCCTTCCTTTTCTCTCTCTATTCTTTCTGCACCTCCTCCTCCCATACGTAAAATTCTTGGTGACTGTGGTCGACTTAAAGATGCAGGTGAGGTGGTTGCAGACGGGGAATTAAGGTGAAGAGAAACTGGAGAATTGTATGCAGATTGTGTTGGGGTTGCAAAAAGCGAAGGAGTTGGGGTTTGAACAGGTGTGGGAAAGGATCCAACTGTGGACAACTGCCGACCAAACTGTCTGTCCTCTCTGCGTGTCCTACGGTCATCTTTTAAGGCTCGTTCTCTCGCAGCTAGGGCCAGGCCAAGTGGGGATGAGGGGTCCAGAACTTTCCCTGTAAGTGGGTGAATGAAAGTAGTGGCAGGCTGGGCACCGTACACTGAAGGAGCTGACTTGGGCTGTCCATCCTGACTGAGTATAGGAGAAGAGTACTCTGGAAGTCCAAAGGCTGGGGGCATGCTGCTGGAATAGTTCATGTGGTAGTCTCCAGAAAACATGCCCTCATCTATGGACTTGGAAGGGCGAAGTCGAGGGGTAGGTACTTCCATTTGTGAACCTTGTAAAGGCTGAATTTGTGCCCCTAAATCTCCTCCCCCATCTCCTGTTCCACCTCCTGCTTCCCCTTGGATGTCTTCCTCAGATGATAAGAAGAAAGAGGCACTTTTTCTTCTTATATCTTTTAAACGTTCTCTTTCCTTGCGCGGCCCTCCTCCAAATGCTGTACCAAATGTTGGTGTATATTCCAACTTATCTATGTTTTGCTGTGAAGAAACAGAAGGGGCAACAGTTGATGAAGGCAAGGAAGTAGATGTGGATGGCTGAGGTGGTGAGGAGGTGAGTGGTGAAGGCAAACTTGCACTGGAGTTGTCAGAGGCTGCTTCTCTAGAGGTTTGGTCCTCTGCATCCTGAGATGGCTCAGCTTCCATACTACTCCCTTGGCTGCTTCGACCACTGCTGCTAGTGGATGGTGCTTTGACAATGATGGTGGGAATGGGTATGGAGCTCTTCTCTTTGGTTGCACTTCCTTTTCCTCTATGTTGCCTTAGCCCATCTTCCACTTTAGACTGCTTAATCAAAGCTCCACGACCACCTCGCCTTGCCATTCCTCTTCCAACACCTCCGCCCTGTTCCCGGTTGGGCAAATGTGGAGGATGTTGTTGTGCCTGTTGGGACTTAGGTTTCGCACTTGTTGGTGGTGTAGCACTGCTGTAACCTCGCCTCAGCCCTCCCATCTTGCCACCACCTCTCCGAGGCACTTCAGGCTCTCTAATACAAAGTCCATCTGATTGCCTACGGAGCGTGGGGACCATGGTCTGCTGGTTTATCCCACTAGGTCCTCCCCTTTCCCAAGGAACTTGAGTAGGATGCCCTGGTTGTGAGTGGAACTGGTAGTGCGCTTGAGATGTGGGGGGGATTTGCATTGCAGGGCCTCGGCCAGAATAAGGCCCTGCAGATAAAGGTGGCTCTGGGGCAGATGTGTTAGGGGGTGGGGGGATATCTTCTGGTCCTGGCACAGAAAGGCTGCGGGCCAGCTTCATAGGTGGGTGAAGATACTGCCGTTCCTCCTCTGTTACACCTGAGCACAAATTTACAAGCATCAATAAATAAATAAATAAAATATGTATTTAAGCTGGAAAAAAATTCTTAATGGTAGTTGCGGATACCGATAGATTTTTGTCGCATCATGACTGCATGCTGAGGACCATGGCCTGGTTGAAAATGAGCTTGATTGTAGCCAAAACCGGATCCAGTTTGGACAATGCTCGCTGATGACTGCGGCTCGTAGGGTTGCTTCAAGTGGTTAAACACATTTTCAAAAGAATCAGCAAAATATTTGTATAGAAATAATCAATATCACTTGAGATTAAGTCAATTTTGCACATTATAATCCAAAAGAACCAGGCAGTCTTTGTGCTAGTGTAACAAGCCTAGCATAAATGAATGGAGCCAACCTGACTCACACCTAAACACATGTTTTCACGTGGGCGGTTCATTGCCAATCATTTTCTCTAAAGTGCAGTGAGGGCAGGAGAACATGCAGAGCTTTAAAAAAACTGACCTAAACTCTAAGTTGTCTTGTAGGAAGGCATGGCTTCAGCCAGCATTAGTCACTTCCATGACTAAATATGAACTATGTCTCATGGTAGCAGATACAGAAGAGGGAGTTGTGTTTTTTAGTACTGCAGGAACATTGATGCATGGCTATTAAGCAATGTTAATGTTTTGTGCCTAACTATCCACTTGAATACCTATTTATAACAATGACCATACAGCTAGGACTGTTTCTCAACAATACCTCATTGGAGCTGTTGGGAACAGTACTCTTGCTTCGATCTCTCTTGCCTCCATGACCTCTCTGGCCCTGGTTGTCTGATATAATAGTGTGTTGAGCAGCAGCCAAAATTTCATCCAGTTTATCTAGTGCACAGAAAGAGCATGAAGATATAGAGAACGTGGGAAAATGAAAATAGAAACACATAAACTAAATTGATCAATTTCCCTTTCGGTTTAATCACCCTCCTCTCATATGACAAAAACTGTGGGAAAAGATTCTTACTTAACGCCATCTGATAAACTGTCCTCTTCTTATCAGGACCCTGAGAGGACTCGTATTCTGCAGGAAAAAAGCACCAAACAACTTGTAATTAAAGCTCAGGGGCTGATGTGAGCAATGATAAAGTCTGATACTGTATTCACCTGCTTTCTTTTTCCACGGTGAGGCAGCTGCTGCATACATGATTCAGGAAACATGGATTAGGTGTGACTAGAACAGCTACAAAGTCACGTGTATAAGGCAGATGAAAGGGTGAAATACATACGTAGACACATGCAATGGTGTGAAAGTTGATGCGATGACAGGGATGGTGATGGGGACAGAAATGATCATGAGAGTACAAAAATCCATTCTCCCACCTTTGTCCACTGTAGGCAGCAGATTTGGTCCAACAAAAGGGGGAAATGAGAGAGAACTCTTTGTGATTTACAGAACTGGACAAGTATCAGAAGACAACTTGATACCGCGTTTATGCCTTTTAACCTCACTGTTTAATTATCGCCTTTTTCCCACAGATAACATCAAAGTGCAAATGAGTCAAATACTGTCTCTAGCCAGCTAAGAAGAATTTAAATCACACTTTACTGAAGCTTTTTTTTTAATTTACATAAACTCTGGTGATTTTTATCACCAGCTGCAGAAGGTTAAGGTGGAGAGATTATGCTTTGCCTGTGAATGTGTGTGTCTATACCCTTATCAAAGTATCTCATGAAGAAGAAGATGATTTTAAATGCAAGTTTTAGAAAGGAACCAATAGACGAACAACTACAGCTGATTACCATTTAGAATCAGTCCCATTCAAGATGGCTGCCACAGCTAGGCAATCTTAGTAATCACAAAAATGGCTACAACTCAGAATTTAACAGTAACTGAGCTCAGTGGATTTAGCTGATGTTCATCATCGCCAACACAAAATTTGAGAAATATCTTAGTGTATCATTTTACCTAAAACCTCGACAATAACTGTTGTCAACTCTGACTGTTAGCAAAATCTCTCTTGAACCAGTAAACCAATCTTAATGAAATTCTCAGAAAGTACAAATCATTGTATGTACATATGTAATTGACTAAAGTTTGCAGTCACTCCTGCTATAGCTAACGTTCATTATCCAACACAGCAATGGCTACACCTCAGTTAATTTCACAACTACTGAGCTAAGGCTTGATGTGGTAGCTGCGAATCATACGCACAGACTCCAAGCACTCATTTATTCCACATGAATTTGCATTATTGCACATATAACGTTATTTTCAAGATTTGACCAAAATGGGTATAACTCCAATCTTTCTCAAAATAAGATGATCTTAGACCAAATCTCTGGTGTGAAAGGCAGAGATATGCATTGCTTCAAGGAAAGCTACACCTTTTTTTTTTATTATTATGGTTGCGTTTCTCAGAGTTATTGCCATCAGGTCATTCCAATCTTCACCCTCTTTCTGTCGTCTTACCCATGTCTTCCAGCTCTGATGTCATTGACTTGGAGCGCAGGGTGATGGCAGGAGGAGTCAGTCTTTTAGTCTGCTGCGGAGCTGCCAAGGGAAGCAGGCCAAATGTTGATTTCATGTTTAGGGTTCTTGTATACACAGGCAGTCACCATTGACGACCACATTTCAACAGACATTTAGATTAATGTAAACGTGCAGTCAGCAGCGTCGTCATATCAGAATCACACTCACAGGGAAAATGCAACTCTTACCTCTCTTCCGAGCTGTGTCCTCAAGTTCAGGGTTACGGGCAACCATCACAACTTTCACCATGAGACTGTTGCCACCCTGCCGAATCATGTTGACCACCTGCCGATGACCAACCTTTACAACATTCTGTCCGTTCACCTGACAGGCACAACAAACAACAAATGGGATGAAACGTTTCTCACTTAAAGAAACTGATCCAGATGACACGATTTAACCATTTTTGTTGTTATCTTTCTGGATGATTGAGCTTACAACCCCTTTTTCCCATTTCATAGGAAAGAAGCAGGAAATTAATTTTATTTGGAAGAGGATTCTTTTCATTTTAAGAACATGATCTTTGCACATTGTTGAGCAGGTGCACAGGCGGTTTAGATGACGACCAAAGTAAATCACTTATGCAAAAGCTCAGGCACCTACATAAGTGACTCATATTAGGCTGAATACCAATTAGAAGTATGTGTCAGCTTAAATAGAGGCTTGGCTATCACCCCTTTTCAGAAAGGACTTTTAAAAACAGCGTGAAGGAACTTTTAGGTACAAAACTGCCATAGAGTTACTTTTGCCTGCTAGAAACAAAGTGCAATGAAAGTATTTCCTTATAGATACAGTAAAGGTCAACATACGTTTGTATGTACAGTACACGCATTTTAACAGCACCACATTTTTTATCCTGTTTGGTCTTTTTTTGTCTGTGTTTTAGTATTTGCTTTTACAGTCTCATAGGACATGAGAAGATGGGTGGCAATGAGTGTGTGGGCAGCAGAGAAAGCATTACCTAATTTGTAAAACAGATAGAGCCTATTTTAGTGCAGGAGTGGGGATGTAAATTTACTGAATCAACATCTGGATAGATGGAACAATTAACACAAATTGGTAGACATATACTTGTGTGTCATTTGAATGTAAGGTTTGTCTAAATTTTGCTATCATCCCTGCTGACATGCAGCAGGCAGAAAATATTGTTTTGACCTGTTTGTCTTTTAGCAAAATATCTCATAAACCACTGAAAATAATTTGATCAGACTCTCAGAAATGAAACCAAATTAAAATGGCTGCTACAGACAACTGAATTTCAAAATGCAAAATTGGCCATAACTGATCTTTACAGTTATTTAGTTGGCATTAAGTACAGTTATTGTACAGTTATTAAGCTAAAAATGAATGTGGTAGTAGGTGAGAATCATTCACAACATGCGCTTTGAGTGCTAACAGATGTCACAATATCACATGATATTGTGCATAATGTTATGTTCAGTTTATGCATACAGCTCTAACGCTGTCATTTCTCAACATAAGACAATCTTTGTTTAAACTCCGGCAAAAGGCAAAGAGCAATACGCATTTCTTCAAGGGACGAAAGGTTTTTAATTACTTTAACGTAGTTTTGAGATGTACATCATATCAGTCATTAGCCAGTGTGAAACTGAATTTACCTCAATGAGGAAATCCCCCATCCTCAGGCCTGCTCTCCATGCCACCCCCCCTTCATCAACAGACTCCAGGTACTGCAGCGCAGGGAAGGCCGGCGTCGGCGTGAACTCCTCTATGGGAGTTTGAGCTGGAGGGTTGTGTTCACAGGGACATATATACAGTTATTAGCTCGAGCACAGATTTGGCTTAGGATGCGGTGAGTATTCGAAAAACAATCTCAAAGAAATAAATGAATATATCCTGCACCGTATATGGTAACATTAAGTGGAAATGCTTACCTTTGGCTCCTCTGAGAACGAAGCCAAAGCCTTCATTGTCTTTCTTCTGTAGGAGCACTGTCTTCTCCTTAATGATGTAGTCACTGTAAGGAGGAAAGAATGTTTAGAGGAGAAACTCGGGATGAAGATTAAAAGGACAGAGAGGAAAAAAGACAGGGAGAGAAAGAGAACTACATTAATTTTTATACTAATTTAAACACTAAAAACATCTTATTGACATGCAAATAACAGAGTTTCTCACGGAGACAAACAGCTATACTGCATCACCTTATGATATCACACTGCAGCAAAAGATAGGTTGGCTTCAGATTACCATAGAAAAGGCGTTGGTGCACAAAGGGGTTGATGGCAGGGGCACAGCCAGAGCCATAATGGGAGGATTTGTATGTGAGATGACTTTCCAAACTAAAGACTGATCCAGCTAGAGCTGATAGAAATAGCACATTAGAAAAATGTGTGCATACACTGATACTGGAAACTTCCAAATGCACCTAAATCGCTGCATTAGCTTTCACTGCCTCCGGCAGCTTTTGCAAGGATACTGCTTCACCGACACCTAAGCACCACTACTGGTCATACATGACACTTCAAATTATGTAGAAGATGAAGTCAGACATGCTTCTGATCCCACCCCCACACAAACAGATCCTTTTACTCGAAGCCCGCAGCCTGAGAGGACAGAAGCAGTGGTCACAGATAATGGTGTTGCAATCTTAATAATTACGAGAAGTTTGGATTAGTGGCAGGGGAAGCGCCTGCGTTATTTTATTACCATGGCTGAAATCTTTTTAGCCAGGCTCCTTTCCTCTAATGTAGCCCTAGTTAAATTGACTCCACACAGTCACACAATGCCTCATCTCATAACTCACTCCTGGACTTGACTTTCCAACAATGTCAATTCATTGACGCTTTCAAAGAGCCTGGGGCTCGAGAAGAACTATGCTTTCCACAAATTCCAGATACTTATTTTACAGATAGCTCACGTCTGGTGCTCATTGATTTAACTGAGATGAAAATTCAAGCTAATATTAAATCAAAATATTTGATTTCACTCAAAAGGCTGGAATAAAAGCAAAAATAATAAATGGACTTCACATAAACAATAGAGTGAAATGTCTTGGCATTTATTCAAGGACATCCTTTCTACACCTCTGCAGTATAAAGTTGGGTATGGATTCAAACTAAACTAATTATGAGGCAGCAGGGGTGTTTCTAAGGGGTGGCACAAAGTGGCAACTGCCGTTGGAAAAATATACCTTGCCACCCTATTAATAAAGCTTTGTACATTTTGCAAGACATCAAAAGTCAAAAACTTCTCCACAGAAATTTAAACTCCTTTTTATCTCACCGATTTAAAATTTGAATGCACCCCATCTCTAATTTCAAAAAGGTTTCACCCTCCAACAGACCAGTAAGTCCAATATCAAAGTGTCTGAACAATATGGTTTAACAAATCAACTGATTGTGAGTTACTGAATCTGAGAAAAACATGAAGTTGCTGACAAACAGCGCACAGATAAGTGTTGGTTTGTGTCATTTGTAGTCATGGATGCATTAATTTAGGTTGTTAACGGTACACTTTCAACAACGATCCTTAGGGTCAAATAGTGGAACCATATAGGTGGTAAATATTGTAGACTGTGTGTCCTCGTCTGCTCTTGTTGGGAGTTGCAGCAGGATCTGGTTTACAGGAGCTGTCAAGTTGTAGCTTTAAAATCAGAATCTGTGCACTAGTGATATGAAGCTTTAAGTCCTGCCTACTTTCTCAATCAAAGTATCACCTGGCCCTAACCCTAACCCTAATCTGAGGTGTTTTTATTTAGTTTATGTTTTACCAAAAAACAAATTTCTGTCTGTTTATATAGAAAGTGCAAGGCTTCAAACCTGCACGGGTACCAGTCTGTGGGAAAGGTTGGACCCGTTCTGGCTTCAGCTTCCAGGTTCCAGTTGGAAGTCTATATACATGTTGTTTGAATGGCACTGAGTATACTGTAACGTAAAGTTAAACACATTTTTTGACAGTCGTTCAAGTTCGTTCTGCATTTGTAGTATGTAATTACATGCAAACAATGAAATGCCAGCATTTCATTCAGTTTGAAGACATGCCTGTAAGGGTCATATTACTCCAACTCCATACTGCATTCAACTCTGAAACGCCTACTGGTATCAAAAAACTAAATTAGAATATTATTATGATCCACACACTCCTACAGAACAAATTCTGGCTGTGCAGACCGAAACATTTTGGCAGTTCAATTTCAGAGATACAGCAGAGTCAGGAAAGCGTCGGCCTGCAAAGCCTGAAGACCCAGACTTCATCGTCGAGCCGTAACTTTAGCACTGAACAGACGATCTCTGGTTCCCCTCACTGAGGTCCATTTCTCGTGTGTTCTCTATCAACGTTACTGTTTCGCCAACGCTCAGCCGCCTTCCAGCCATCTGCTCCTCACACCTCAGTCCTTTTTCTCTCACCCTGTCCTCCATCATTGCTTTCCCTCTCTGAGGATCAAGTAACACGGAGTGGGTGGACAGATCCACCGGGCTCTTTATCCATCCATTTGTTGGTTCCTGGGGGGGCGATCTTAGCGGCATGTCAGGTTCATAGTGAAACATCTGACTTCCTTAAAGCTGCTCCACTTGTGTGTCCCCACAGTGAAGCTCAAGGCCAAATAGAAACGCAAAAAGCCCAAATGTCTGGTTCATCTCTGTTGCCTACTGGGTTGTGTTCTCTGGGAACTGGCTGCAGTGAAGCTGGCGACTGGAGTTATTGTGTACCCTCCTGAGTCATCCTTTCTTCTATTTACAATCACTGAGAGAATAAAAGGCGGCTTTTTAACCATTCACCTGCCGAATGAACAATCAGGCGGATCGGCTGTGCGGGGGCATTACCGACACACAGTAAGTGAAGCAGTTGACAGATGTTACAGACTCACACTGTGAACCGAGCACAGGAGAGACACTCCCACAACAAGCACTAAATGACCTAAAAGCACACATTTTATTCAGTGTATAAAGTTAAATGAACATTTATAAAAAAGGATAACATGCATACAGACCCAGACATGTACAGTATTTCAAATGAGTGCTCAAAGGAACGGATAAATTGCACTCCATTTTCTACCGTCTCCACAGTCGAACCACACATTTTTAGTGACGGGTGAAACAAGCCCTGGAAATGAATGTTGTGTTGTCAACAGAACAGGTATAGAAACAGGAACATGGCTGCAAAAAAAAAAAAAAAAAATGGAAATATGACTCAAAGAGAATGAAATACACCCACACTGTCTGACTGAGATGCACCAATATGTGTTTTCTTTCATGCACTAACACACACAGCAGCGAGAAAACAGAATGAAGACAGAGAGATACTAAAACATGCTGCAGAGAAAGACTCCATTCACTTGACGTTCTAGCCTACGGAGATGCACATGCATATGAAAAACGCAGATTTTAAGACCCACGCACGTATTCACACACTCAGACACACACACACACACACATATATAGCTTGTTAGTCTGGCTTTGAAAAGGCACGGCCTCTCAATAGCATCATCTACCTCTCCCCTCTCTCCATTGTCCTCTCCTCACATCCATAGCCAGCCAATGAATGAGGAAACAGCCGCTACCTGTAAATGAACCACACGCTCCTGTTTCTGGGGCCCAGTGATGGCCACGAAGAAGAGAGGGAGAGAGAGAAATCTCTCTCTCCGCATCCCCCCAGTGCCATGTCCCCCCCCTCCTCTCTCGCGCACGCACTATCCACCACCTCCTCCTCCCTCCTCCTCTTCCTCTTTATTCCTCCCCGTCTTCCAACGAAAGCTCAGCTGAAGAAAGCACGAGCACAAGCGCGCGAGAGTGTGTGACAGTCTGCAACCGGCGAAGATAATGCGAGAGAAGGATGGAGAGAAAGGAAGTTTACTGCAAACAAGAGACAGTGTGTGTGCGAGGGTTTGGTTGCAACACTGGAGATGGAGAACTGAATGTGAGGGGTGGGGGATGCTGGGGGATGGGTATACATCCACAAACTGGTATGTCATGTTATGTCACAGCTGATTCTCACCCTGAATTTCCTCACGCACACGCACATTTGCCAACTTCTCTCTCTCTCCGTCATCTTCCTTCAAACAGAGCTGCCAATGCCACACTCTTGTCTAGCGATCACTCACTCCTCTCTCTATACTGCATCTCTCTGTGAAATAGTCATTGACATTCTCCAAAACACCAGACCAACATGCTCAAGATCACCGTGTTCCCAACTAAGCACCATTTTACCATTAAAAAAGGTCTACCAGTTCCCATCTTGAATCAAATTGACTCCAAAAGCAAATCATAGGCAGATGTTTATCCAAAGATTATTTTCAGAATGAGAATCAATAAGAATATCTTTACTGACATTGCACCCGGTACAACGGGAATATGTATGCACAGTCATCCGAAAGATGGACTAAGTGTACGAAGCTGCAGCTATATTATCAGCACGGGCATCTCATCCCTTATTAGAATGAAAATCTTAGATATGAAAAGGGAGAAGAACCATGAGGGTAGATAGTGGTATTACAAAAAAAGATCTTTCACATCTTGTCTATTAAGACACGATTTGAGACATCCCAAAAAACTCTACCAACAAGCACAAATTACATATGGATTTGAGGTCCAGGCGGTGAGATTTTAGTCCATGAGTCTTGTTCAGATCAGCCACAGGTCTGTGATGTTTTCAGCCAGCTTTCCTGATAAGCACTCCTAGAAAGTTCTCCGGGGAGGGGTGGGGGTGCAATAGATGCAGTTGTTGTCTTTGGTTACTCATAACCCAGGAGAAATTTGATAGTCAGCCCATTTTCCAAGGCTGTTTGGGAGTCAGATTTAGATAAGCTTTATTGTTGATTTTCTTTCAGGCAGACAGTTTACTTTTCCTGCAGCCTTGAGTCCCAGCTGGACGATCCAATCCAACGTTTTGCAAATTGTGGGAACCCTTCCACTGATCCATGCTATGAATCTTCCTCCGGATTGATTCCACCATGCTGACGAGTCCCAAACCCCGCGGGTGGCCTGCAATTCAGAAATCGCCTCCACCTTCCAGTTAAGCTGAGTGTTTCATTAAAATCTTTCCAGTGGGTCATGACATATTTTGCAAACAGACAAACGGGATTGACTCCAACAGTTACTGACAAGATTTTGTCAAAAGATGTTACACAATGGGATCAGCTCAAAGTATGTGTTAGGGAGTATGCTCTGCTACTATCACAACTAATTTTAGCTCATCATCTGTAAATGTGATTGAGTGATGTTAGTGTTTCCCAAGGTCAGTTGGCTGTGTCAGCCATCTTGTACTGGGCTGGCTACAAAAGTTAATCACTAGATGTGCATCCAGTCATTACTTTCTGAAAGTTTGATTAAAACCCATCAAGTGGTTGAAATATTTAGCTAATGCTACAGACATGGGCAAAAAAGGTAATCCCTGCTTTGCCTTCAGCTCAGCTTGGCCAACTTCAGCACAGGTGCTGCAGCCTGCCGTTGGTAAGACAACTTGGAGGTGTAGGAGTTTCAGCTTATCTCCTGCAGCTTCAAGACACCAGATGGCATCAACAAGCACACACCTGTGGACCATCCGCCTAATGAGCTGCAGGAATATAAAAGGCAGCTGATGACTTCACGTCAACGCTGGAGCATAATCTGCCAATTGATAGTTGTGTTCTAGCCACTTTATCTCTCTTGTGATTTGTAAAGACTAAACTCTCCTCACGTGTTTCAGCGCTGATTTCTGAGTTCCTCCTGTACCTTGGACCTCCCTGGTTTAACCCTAAACCTCCTTGTGATTTCTCCAGCCATTCCTCGCCTTCCACCACTTGCCCACCCATTATTAAACCTTGTTGGAACTATACTGGAGTCTTGTTCCTACAATGACCATTTCCTCCAACAGTAAGATATAAAATCACAGTAGTCCCTCGTTTATCACGGGGGATCTGTACCCTGAAGCCCCTCGATAAGTGAAAAACTGTGAAGTAGGAAAAGTAG
>JARVGQ010000610.1:13321322-13340909 GCA_031762355.1 Hypsolebias martinsi | reverse complement strand
AGAAGTGTGGGGCTGAACTCACTGTGTACAGTACGCGCGTACGGACACGCGTACGGACGTACGCAGAACTATGTGGGAGCCTTAAGATGTCACTAGACATGGATAACATTAGTTTCAAGTTTGATCAAAACGGCTACAACTCAACATAAGCTAATCTTGTATCCTTCATCGGTATGAGTTCCTTCAAGGAACGCTGTAGTAATTTTATCTTCTTGATTGATTCATCAATTTTTGACAAATTATAATTTTCTAGTTCATTTAAGAAGGCCGCACTTTTTATAGTAGCAGCTTCATGCACTCCGTCCATCTTTTGGTCGACTGTACGTACATGTTCTCGTTGTATCTCGGTGCAATGATAATAAAGCTTATTCTGATTCTGATTTCAGGAGAAATCTCAAATGTTTTAAGTATTGCACCTGAACATCATGATGTTTTTAGAGCACTGAATAGGACAGATATATTAAACTTCCTAATGGCTGCTCTGACTGTAACAGAGGTCAGAGTTACTGCAGACTTTCTTACCTGGGACCATCGGTGCCGTCGTAAGCTCCGACGGTGACGTTACGAAACAGCTTCCTTTTGGCTTTCTCACTGCGCGTCTCTGAAACGTACAGTTAAGACACACGTCCAATTAAAACTTGCATCTCGCATCATAACTCCCTCGTACATTGATGTTTACACCTTAATCTTATGTTTGTGGCCTGGCATATGGTTTATTTAGTGTGTGATATGAGAATGACTGCTGGACGGCCTGCTGAAGAACAGCCTGGAGGAGAATTCATGTTTGCAATGTATTGAGGGGATTTTGAAATTATATATCATGTAGGGTAGTGTATGGATGTGGGATATATCACTCACAATAATTATTTCATAAGTTTGAAAAAGGGGTAATGTAAGAACAACCTTGACTGCCCAAATAAATTACCATATTTTTCGGACTATAAGATGCACTTAAAATCTTTTTATTTCCTCAAAGATCGACAGTGAGCCTTATGTATTACTGTAATTCTGGTAGTGCTAACTGAACCGATTTTATGTGGTTATTGTAAATGAGTTGAATATAGTTTGACTTATCTGACTGTTTTGCTTAATGCACCTTATAATCCAGTGCACCTTATAGTCTGAAAAATATGGTACTATTAAAATGGGCTTAAAACACTAGTCTTAAAGTGATGTTTTATTTTGCCTTTTTCCTTGCTGGGCGCTGGCACCTCTTGCACACAGTCTGAAGGGAACCATCCGGTGCGTCCTTTCACAGTTCCCTCCCAGTATCCCCCCTCTCCGATGCTTAACACTGAAAAGCAAAGATCCAGGATGAACTTACAGTTGATAGATGGACACAAGTTGATAAAGTTTTGCTTGGATGGACAGAAAAAAAAAACTAAGGCAACTGGTCAATTGACATGAAATAAATATATCTAACTTTGTTTATTTACTTAGTATTGTTAGTTTTATGTAAATTGAAAACTTAACTATAGCTTGTTTAATGAAAAAAGAGCATTATCAAAATTTCCCACTGAATTACATTGTCTACGTTGTTTCTAAATAACATGTCTATTAGATCCAAAGGAATTTTTAGGGCTGATTCAACTTCCTTACTGCGGTTTTAGGGGAAATGTGTGAGTTGAACTTATGTTTAGTTATTGACTGAAACAGTATGATTTATTTTCTGCCATTTCTTTTTTAAATTTAAGTCTTGTTAGATAGACCTTTAATAATGACCAGAGTGCAACAAGTAACAAAAAGTATAATCATTTTAAAAAAGTTTAACTGAAACTGTCCAGCTCATATGATGTGAATTTAAACAAATGTGGCAAAACCTACTTTAAAAGAAGTATAAAAAAAACTAGTTTGATCCATACACATGAAATAAATCAGAACCTTCAGTAAAATTATGTGTTTACCTGTTATGATGTTGAGGTTTTTGTATGAGGAGTCTGCATGTTTTTTTAGTTTCATAACCTTCCGAGTTCATTATTCTCCTCAGTTTTCCTGGAGTTCAGTTCCTCTCGTCTGTATCTCATTTATAATTTGTCCAGCTGTTTCCACTTAACAATCACCTGTTCCAGCGCTTACTCTCCTGTTTTTTCTCCTCTCATTCTCAGATGCTTTACTTAACCTGCCTCTGATTTGTTCAGGACTTCTCTATTTGGGTATTAAAGCTCACGACTGTCAACTCTTTCATGCTAATGATGGGAACTATGGCTCTTGTCTGAAATCTGGATCATTTGGCTCAGCTCACTAAAACAACTGGCTGTTTTGGCTCTGAGCACTGCTTGTGAGAAGATGTTTGGGACCTGAAAGAGTCAACTTTAAACCCAAATGGCTCTTAAAGAGTTAAGGAGCAGTAATACTCATCACTCCAGCCTCATGTCTGCATACACTTCTGGGTCTAGCGACAGCAAATCACTAACTCATGACCATGTCCAGAAGACTGCTTCATCTCCAAAGAAAACCATTACAATTCTTGAATCCACCCACACACATATATTTTAATAAGCACGTTAATCCATTCTCACATAACGTGACCAGATTCCAACCAAATAATTCTGGGCTGAGAAAAATATTTGAATGAGTCAGTATGAAATGTTTTAGGGATTTTTAATGTTTCATTACAAAGTATACAAAGTTTAAAATGATATAACAAAGATATTTAATATGAATTAATTAACTCCTATCAAGGGCTTGATTGGATTCTTTGAAGGACTTTGTTTGAGCTATCTTAATGCAATGATGCACTGTGGAGTTTAATAAATACTTATTCTTACTGCTTCACATTATCTGTCTGGAAGTACCTTTATGTTAAGGATCATTAAGCAATACATTTTATTACAGAAGCAGTAAAACAATAAGTTGCATGCACAATGTCAAGTTAATTTGTTTTTTCCTTCTTGCGCTCGGTGAAGGCGTACACTTTTCCCTCCTGCTCCATCCCTGCTCTGCTCTTTGTCCTGTGAACCTTTTTTAGAGCCTTTTTTTGTTTTTCTTCTGAATTGTAAATCATGAATCTGGTCAGCTGGTCTCTCAATGCAATTGATCAAATTTATTCAACGAGAAGACAGGGCGAAGGAGAACCCCCTTGCCCCGACCGGACACGGGCAACCGGATGCACAACGGAGTCCTGGGAGAAGTGGAAGATGGTGTGTCTGTCCATCTTGTCAGTCGAGGACACTGAAGGTGTGTACATCATTGGATTTATGATAACAGGATTTCTGCTTTTTGGAGTTGGTGGTTACCCAGCCATTGTAAAGTTGTTTGGCATGTGTGAAGGAATGTGTTGTGCTGTCAACACTCAGACTCAAATGATGAGTGAGCTGAGCCATAAGCTGAACGCAGTTCTTGCTGAGAATTGCAGGCTACTTATGGCTCCTGAATCTCGCTGGTGGGAAGGACTAGATCTCAGAGAAGTTGTAAGCGCAACTCGGCATGTGTGACCACAATTTGGCTGTTTGGTGTTGCCACTGAGACGTTCTAGCAAGACTGTAAAAGGCAGATGGAAATTAACAGAGCTCAGCCTGACCAAAAACAAATGTTGCTATCTGAATCTGGCTCCTCTGGCGTCGACTTTGGAAGGTTGACTATCTCAAATTCTCATGGATGTTATGTGAACAAGACGCTCTGCTCCCACTTCCCTTACCCACTCCCTCATTCCTCATTTGCCTGGTGTAGCAACCTAGGAAGATGCGAAAGTGTCTTTGGCTGCGTCGTTCACTTGGGCGGCCTGAGCTGGGACCCCCACCCTCACCCACTCCACATGCACATGTTTTTATGTCACCAGTATGTTGCTTTTGTGTGCTGGGGGGTTTTGCAGCCTCCTATTAGGGACATAGTGTGATATGGTTTTTCTTACCTCCTCTTCCTTCGTGTTCCCGTTTTTTCTAATCTAACGAAAAAGGAAGCACCTCTCAGTGAGGCTGCAGCCTCAGACACCCGTCTACCCAGCCTGTTGTTTGTTTGTTTGTGTTTCTTCGGATGGGCTGTACTTAAATGTAATTTCATTGTGCTTCTATGCGATGACAATAAAGCTGATTCTGATTCTGATCTGAAGCAATGCAAACAAATGATCGGTGTCATATTCTTGCATTGAACCGTACAGAAATGAGTCCGTTGCCCACCTTTAACTTTGTCCCCCTTGTTAAGTGAGAGCTCCTTGTCTCCACTGGCAGTGTGGGCCCGAGTGGCCACATACACCCGCCCCGGCACCGCGCTGTACATCCGCTTCATCTGGCCCCCACTGCTGCCTGCTGAGGTTGTGCTTCAAAGGGAGAAAAAGTCTTCTCTGAAAGCCTGACATTAGCTGTGCGCTGCAACAAACAAAACTGGTGACACCCAGCTCATCAGGCTACACCACTGACATTTAGTGGCTGAATCATCCTTATCAGTCATGCTGCAATCTGCCATTAAAGTGTCTAGCATTCAGTATTTATAACATTTCTCGTTTTTAACATAATTGTGACTAGTTAGTGTGTGTAATTCTGTTTCATGATGTCTGTTTTTCCCCAACAAACTGCTAGTTACTGACATTTCAAATGTCATCGTGGCAAATCCAAACTGTTTTGCATCAGGAAAGAAAGCTCTACATTAAAATTTCGTCAAGATAAGATCAAGTGGATAAGAAAGCTACAGGAAGCACAAAAAAAGATGCATTGTATTTAATGCTGTTTGCTCCGCTTTGCTGTGAAGCACAAAAATTAGAGCCTGACTCTGTAAATGTAGTCTGCTACAGATATTAAACTATGGTGCTGCTGCAGCATTTTGTTTTCTATTAGCAGCATTAAGTTAAGTCTGTGAAGATCCCAAAAGTTACATTATTTAACAGAAGGTAAATCATATGTTCAACTGCATTTGTGCATTTGTTGGTTTTTACTGCAGGGGAAAATGCACAAAATTGCCTTTTTGCATTTGCATGTAACTACCGGTAGTCAAGTTACATTTTATGTTTAGAGATCAGCTGAAAAGTAGCTAAAAAGAGCATACAAATTGTACATACACACACACCCACACACAAAGAAAAAGCTGAAATTAGCAGAAAAAGCCAAAAAAAAATAAAAATAAATAAACCCATAGGAGCTGAAATTACTACAAATAAAAAAGCAGAAAATAGCTGCAAAAGACCCCCCACACACACTACCACCAAAATTAGCACCAAAATAAGTAAATACATAAGCTGAACGAGAACAAAAGCTGAAATGAGCAGTATAAGTTTTTGAACAGCACATAGTTTTAAGGATGTCGAGAGCTTCATTAATTTTCAATGAGGAAAAACATGGCCGAAAAAGTTACAAAATCCAACATATGGGAGAAAACGGATCTCATTTGTCTGAATGCTTTATAAGCATTCAAATATGAATGCTTAATTATTATTATTATTTATCACATGTCACACAATGACATTTAATATATAATATCAGCAACATATTTGAGCATAATGAAACTCTAAGGCAAAATGCTCATTATTACAGTCTATTTGAAAACTATTTGCTCATTCATTCCGTATTAGATAAGAACAAGTGGAGATTTTAATTTGTAACCAGTCTGATAAAGAACCATATTTCTGCTGAATCCTAACTCTCAGTTATGATGACTCCATAGTGACTTTTTAGTTTCCAACCAAATGTTCTTGGCAAAATTTCGAGACTAATGACGACCCAAATGGTATTAACGACAACACCATTTTTTTTAATCTCTTTTATTAATTATGGTTAAAATATGCCAAAGACAAACACACGTTACTATATGGAGATTACTTAAAGAGCCCATTTGAGGTTCATGATCAATGGGGTCCAGCCCCAACGTAGGAAACGATTGATTTAAACCAATCACATTCAACTTGTTGGTTGGTTTTGTGCTGCAGGCTGAAATCCTGCTTTTTCGCCATTGGTGTTCATCTTTTATAAATGTGCAAATGTTCACAGAAACATTACCCCAGTCTGCCTCTTGGCTGCCGTTGTCTCTCCTCTGTATCACTTTGGCCCCCCCTCCCTCTGGAAGGGGAACGTGTGCGAGTCCTGGGACTGCTGGAGCTGCGGACGCCTATGGAGGCCCGGCGTTGACCCTGCAGAAACAAGAACAAAGTCACTCAGCATTAAAGGCACATGTCTTACGTCACAAAGATGTGCATCATCTCATCGGTACCTGTCCAGGGTTGGGGTTGGTGGCAGACTTGTTGGGGAGGGCTATCGGGTCAGTCTGGGTCATGGTGTTATCGCTGTTTGCACGCAGCAGGGGGTGGGACTGAAGCAGAGCGAGAGGCAGAGTGTGGCTCTCTCTTCGCCTGGGAACGAACTTTGGCGATTCCAAAAAAGGAACTGGTGTGATGCGTGACGGGAAGGTTCAAATCCAAGAACAAGAGGTCAGGTGTAACAAAAATTAGAGGGAGGGGTTAATGAGATTATCCAAGCAACAACAGAAGAAATGTGGGAAAATACAGAACAAGTAGGTGTTTGGATTATTAGAGCAGACGCTGACAGAAGGCTTACCTACGTCCACATCTTTGTGGTTTTTGATGATCTCCCCAAGTTCAAAGTGACCAGACATCACAGCAACCTGCAAAGAAGCAGTAAAACTTCTTCTGGTGTTCGATCGTTCAAATACATCATCAAAATGTGTTTCGTTTACCTGAAACGGTGTCTGGCCGTGTTTATTCGTTGCCTCCTTGTTTGCTCCCCTGTACAGGAGAACACGAACGCAGCTTTCCTGAACAGTTGGGAAAGAGAGGGGTCATCACTGTTCATTAGAAACAACTCGCAGTTCATTAGTGATAGCATGTGAACGTTGGGCGTCTTCTCCAGACTCGCCTTGTTGTACAGGGCTGAGATGTGAAGCGCCGTGCTCCCCGAGGCATTCTGAGACGCCGTGTCTGCTCCATAAAACAGCAGGTGCTCCAAGTGTTGTGCGAGGCCGTTCTGACAAGCCTTTCAGAAACGCACAAACGGTCAGCTCTACAGAACTTACAGAACACAGTTACATACGATCGGACATTGACGAAAAGAACGACCCTTTCAGGGCTCCAACTTTGAACAAACGGAAATAAATCTTCTGCAGCTCGTGAGGTTTTCTCAGATTTTCTGCAGCGACTAAAATATCACACAAAGTAAAGAAAGAAGACATCACGCAGCAAGACCAAAATAAAATGTCATGACAACTGGCTCGCAGCGCAGATTTACCAGAGCATCACAGTGAATGTATAAGCACCCTCACACTCAATGGAGGGAAGCATTCATCCCATGATCCACCTGAACTGGACTCTCATGTTCTTAGAAAACAATGGGGTCTCCTCATTCCTTTCTTGCACTCTATTCAGGTCAGTAAGGACAGTGAGGCGGTGGGGTGAAAGGTACCTTGTGTATTTCTTCCATTCCAAACTCCTCTTCATCCCTGGGCTTTGGACAGAGAGATGGAGGGGAGGAAGGAGAGAGAAAAGTGAGGACGAGAGGGAAAATGTGTGAGAAAACGCTGAGGGAGTCTGAGGGTGATGGTGCTCGACAAATACCACATGGATGTGACAGAAATGATGGTGCATTGTTGCAACGGCCTGGAAATGTCTGACGTAAAGCATAAGAGGAAACCATGAAGCAACGTCTACGGATGGATTGGTACATGGAGTTGTTCTCCGTGAGTCTACCTGGTGACTCTCGTCCCAGCCATTCTCATCCCTCGTCCCCAGCTTTGCTCTATAGTAGAGCAAAGTCTCACAGCAGGAAGTGTCGCCCCCTGTCAGCACAGTGTGGTACAGCGGGGTCAGGCCACAGAGGTCCTTGTAGTCTGGAGATGCTCCGAGAGATAAAAGAGTCTGACAGGACACAGACAGCAAAGAAAAACATATATATGTATACAGGTAGTCCTCAGTTTACGTCACCCCCGGCTTACGGCATTTCGGACTTGCAACCGCCTCCCCAGTGACATCACCACACCTCACGTTGACTTTTTTATGCAGCATTTTATGTGTTTTTTGATATTTTTTTTTTAGGGTATTGTGTTAGCTAACTGCTTGGAAATACAGCAAAACGGCGTTTTAAGTACGCTGTTGTTGTGTTACATTGAAAAAAACGTGTTTAAAACGCCGTTACCGTTCGCCATGTGCTTTCAGTTTCGGGTTACGTTCAAATCGGTATACGACCGGGTCGTTGTAACGGAACTCGAACGTAAACCGAGGACTACCTGTATATAATTTGAGTGTTTGTGTAATAATGTGTCGATATGCAGATGATTCAAATCACCATATGTTAAACACATTTCATTACTTGGGTGGAGAACATGTCGCTCGTGCCAAACAGGCCATTTTGCAATGTTGTATAAAGTACATCAAAGTGAAACTTCAGTGAAAATACAAGTACTTGGTAAAGTTAGTCACCTTTAAAATTATTATTTGCGCAAAAGTCTTAAAGTATCTGACGTTTAATTAAGTATCAAAAGAAAATTTATCATATAAAATGTGCTTAAAGTAAGACTATTAAGTAAAAGACAATGGTTAAAATTTCCAAAACAATGTTTATTGGGTGCAATATCCAATGACAAAAACTTGGAAAGTTTTAACTGAACAATGAAAGATTGTTCTTTAAAAAGTCTGATTCTAATGAAGTATATTCATTCAACCTTTATTAACATTTATTAACCTTTATTAACAAAGCTGTTAGGAACTAGGAAGCCCACATTGTTGTGTAGTTGGTTTGTTTTCTGAGCTAGGTTCTGTTTGATTATGCCTTGTTTCTTCCTATGCCCTTGAATGCACCATCACTGTTTGTTCCAGTGCTAGTGAACACGCCGCTCTGTGTAAAGTGCAGAGCTCAGCTGGAGGTTCTTTTTTTCTCTCCTGACACAAACGGAGCCTTGTTGTTCAAGCTTGTTTGTGCTTTACTGGTGTAAATACCAGAAGAAACACGGCAAATAAATCACCCTAAACTGGATATCTGTCTCCGTCGTCTTTAATGGGAAGACTGGTGGCCTGACATCTTCACCTTGCTGCTCTAACCAGTTAATGTCCTGGAGAACTCCAAACCTCTCCTTTGTAGCAGCTACTGTCATTTTCATGCCAATCAGGGATTTACAGTGGCTCCACTGTGAGTCAACAGACCTATTATAAAGATTGATATCTGCATATGCATCCAGCTTGTTCACAGCGGGAACTGCAGTTTTCACACAAGCGGCGGGGAAGGGGCTGTGTTTGTGAGTGAGAGTGTCAGTGAGGGAGAAAAGGGGCCACGTGAAGTCACAGACTGGGAGAACAAACAGGCACTGCCCAATCAGATTTCTTATAATAATACTGTATATTGTAGGAACGAGTAACTAAGACGGTTAAGGAAAGTGTATTGGAGTAAAAGTACCCATTTTATTGAGGAAATGTAGTGGAGTAAAAGGGAAAGTTGCTAAAAGTATAAATAACGAAGTAAAGTAAAGATACTTCAAAATTCTCACCAGTAAGTAAAGTAAAAGTATTTCTACCTTGTTCCATTACAACACTGCCATTATCCACAGGCTCATGCTCAAAGTATGTGTTGTAAATGACTGTCAGCTACTACCACGCCCAGTCTGATCTCAGCATCAGTAAAACTGACTCACAGCCATTTAGTGTTGTCTGTTGGTTAGCGGCTGTGGCCTTTTTGGAGTTGACTCTAAAAGCCATTCCATTGTACGTGGATACTAACACTTTAGAGATGGTCAGTAAAATTTAGTCATTTGTTCATGAGATATTTTGTTGACAGACAAACAGTTGCTTCTTTTGTTAATGCTGAAATTTTAATTAAAAAAAATGCAACATGTGGATCAGAGTGTTGGGGATGCTACTTAGCTACTATCACCAAATCTTATCAGCATCTATAAAACTGACCCAGTTGGAGCCATTTTAGTGTTTTTAAAGGTTACATGGAAATTGTTTCATGTTCAGCCTTTCGTGCACGTGAGTTTGTTTATTTTGAAGCTCTCACCAGCAGCCCTGTGTGATTGTGAGCTCTGACAGCTTTGTGCAGCGCCGTCATGCCGTCTCTGCTCCTGAAGTCCAAGTGAGTGCCACCCAGCACCAGCAGCCTGATGCCCTCCACCGACAGGCCGGACTGCGTGGCCACAGACAGCGGGCTCTCTGAGCCACATGGGGGGCAGACAGGATGACCAGTTAACAAGTGCTTCTTTTTTTTTTGTTTTATACAAATAAATTATCTGCAAGAGGTTGGGGTGAGGAATTTACCTCCACTGTCTGGGTCTTGAAAATTTGGATCCAGACCTTTTTCGAGGACTTTGGCCATTTTCTCCATCGCTCCGGTCTGAACGTATTCCAGAAACTTCTTCTGACTGGCCTGGGAGAGGAAAAGGTGGGAAAACACAGTGAAGACTGGAACTCAAAGCTGGACAGCTTTTAATTATCTTGTTAAACTAAAATAAAAAAAGAATAAATCAAACTGTACCTTTGTGCAGAGTTTAGCCAGAGCCTTTTCATCCAGGTTAGTTTGTTTATAAACTCTGGTTTTATACCTAAACTAAGGACAAAAAGAAAAATCTGTGCTAAAAGTACAAATAACATCCGAATATGCAGAATATTCAGTCTATGAAAATCCAACAAGAGACATTTGTGTAGTAAATTCACATTCAGTGGCCAATCTCTCCCACTCAGACTGACTGGAATAACTCCATCATTCATTTGAGCATATTAGGCCAGATTAGTTCATGGAAGAAGCTGTGAACATTTAAATTTGTTAAAACTTCTGAAATCTAAATATATAGATTTAATGATTTAACCAGTTCAATACCCATATAACCGCTACTTATTATGAAACTATAAATACAGTAACTAGCATTCATTTAATGAATGCATTACGTCACCTTGCATGTTTTAAATGATGATCTCACTGGATTTATTAGCGCTCAGAGTATTTGTTGTGAATGACTCTCATCTACTACCAAATCAAGGTTTAGCTCAATATCTGTAAAATTGGTTGAGTTGTAGCCATTTTGTTTTCATCATGAACTGGGTTGACTAAAGATTATCAGAGGAGCTTCCTCGAATTCATCCATAAAATTTAATCTTGTGCTGCATGAGATATTTCATGAAGAAACAAACAGGATTACATTAATCAGCATAATAAAAAACCTCACAAAAAGCCAGAGCTGGTGTGATTTTAACGCTGACAACTGCTCACAACAAATATTTCCTATTTCTGATACAGTGTTGAAAGTCTGTCGTCACCTCACTTGTGGCGTGACTTTACTTTTGCACATTGAATTTTTCAGAGGATCTATATTCAGTTACAAGGCTCTTTCACTGACATGTCCAAATCTGAATCTCTGATAAGAATGAAGACACTGGATCCAGTTAGAGACCAGTCTGAGTGCAGGATCCACTCTTACAGGTCCCACGGACATAGAAGCAGTAACAGAAATTGAACCACCAGAGGGCGCTGTTTCATCACATTACAGAAAAAAACAAACTCAGGGTATCAAACTCATACTTTCCCACAACCCATTTACCCAAAATTATGCAGTAATAAAACACAGAGGCATTTGTAGACTGTGTAATGTAGAGAATGTAATAAAGTCTCTGTGACTGTGAAGAGTTCATTAACTTGCTTCATTTCCTCCGCCGTGGAGGAGAAATCTGATCAGGGGAGCTAATTTCTAATAGTTAAATTATTTCATTTTTATAGCTTATTTATGAACGCAAACATTTTCGGGGTTGTTCTGTTAACTGCTGCTCAATTTCTTGAAAAAAAAAAAAAAACTTGATTTTTTTTCATGGAACATGGACAATATTTCTGTTACTACAGTGGCCTTCATGAGTTCAAACAGGTTGTCAGCTTTTAGCAAAAATATTCAAGTTAAAGCTTTCTAGAAATACCAAGACTAAAGATTTAACACAAATAATTAATTACGTGTGTTGCTCAAGTGTATAAATCACTATTGGGTTTTCATTTTGAGAAAGAAAAAAAGTTAAAATACATATAGTTTGTGCCTCAGATTTCAGATTCTTCATCTTTGCGTGCAAAAGATAGAAGTCTTGTGTTTGTCCGTGCCGCCATACCTCGAGGTAGGGCACGCCCTTCTCAAAGGTCTGTGCGTAGTCCCGCAGGGGCCTCTCCTCCTCCAGGAACTTGGCGTCTCGTCCTTCTCCAGCAGGCTGGAAGAGGCCGTAGTTGTAAACGTCCCATAACGACTCGCCGAGCGAGAAGATGACCTGCTGCTTCGCACTCCACACCGTGCAGTCCTGCTCGAACTGGAGACACCTCTGAGGGGCGAACAGAGAGAAGGTCAGAGGTCAAATTTTAAAGATTTTAAAGTCAGATTTTAAAGAAACTTTGAGGAAGCAGTGATTAGAAATGCATCTGCAGCGGACTGATTTTTATATGAATTTAATTCAAGATTGGCACCACAGCTAATCAACACAAAATCAATTTTACAGACGTGGCAGTAAAACGGATGTTGTAGTAGCTGAGAGTCATTCGCAGCATGCAGAGTATGACGTCACGCTTGATTTATTATCAGTGTTTCACCAAAACGGCTACAACTCCATTACTTCTCAACGTAAGTTGATCTTAGTCTTAAACTCTGGCATGAAAGGCAGCGGGTGACATGCATTCTTTCAAGGAATGGCAAATCTTTGTTCCCCGTCACAAAGCAAGGAGGGGAAATACCCTTCGTCCGTTTGCCTGTGCATGTGAGCTGATCATTTGAAAAAAAAAAAAAAAAAAGGGAGGCACCAACAAAACTAAAAACATTCACTTTTCAGATCTCTGAGTGACGGGGGTGGTGGGGGGGCATTGACATACATCTTGTTTTTAACATGTTGGGGGATGTTAGAAGAAAAGGATGAGAGTTTTAAATTCTTCAGTGCTACAGTTCTGTATTACTGTTTTTGGACTATAACATTAAGCGAGTCAAAACAGTCAGATAAGTCAAACTTTATTCAACTCTTTCACAAACCACATAAAATCAGTTTGAGGTCAGTAAGCACAACCAGAATAAATACATAAGGCGCACCTGATCATAAGGCTCACTGTCGATTTTTGAGAACATTTAAGAATTTTAAGTGCACCTTATAGTCTGAAAAATACGGTAACCACAACTTCATGTCTGTTGAAAAATAAAACAAATATCCTGCCTGGCTGAACAGGAACCCATCTGTGCCATCAGGGAGGAAAATGTGAATTGACAGAACAACCTGTTTGTTCAGTCCATTCCAGCTGGTGTTGTACTTTGGACTGAAGCAAGTTCTGGTCCTGACCCATTCCCTCACAGGTTAGTAAACCCAGGCAGGATTGTTGTTCCTACCCCAGTACCTCCATCTGGACTCATCGGACCATGCAAACACGTCTCCATCACTTCAGATCCTTTCAGTTTGAACAGCATGCAGTCATTTCCGCATTATCCTAAATGTTTCATTTGTTTAATGCAAATCAACCATTTCAATAAAGTAATTGTGTTTTTCCCAAACCATAGAATATTTACCTTCGTTAAAGCGGGTGGAAAGTGCTCGGTGTATTAATATGATTAATTTACTTTTTGTCATCTGTAGGAATAACCTCACTATTTGAATGATTTTATATATTTATTTACTAATTTAACAATCATTTCCCAGGATGTGTTTAAATCCTGGTAAAGTATTATAATAATAGTTATTAAATAAAATAAAATAAGCTACACCAAAGCTTGTCTTTACGAGCACATTATATAATAACTCTCTTAATATAAAATAAAATAATTATTTTAAGTTTACTACTTTAAATTGTGCTTTTTATTTTAGTGAATCAACCATTTTGTTGATAAATGACAGAGCTGTAGCTGTTTTGGTCAAACCTAAATGCTTAATCTTAATCTAATATTGTTATATGTCACCATCAGAGTATGACTCAGCTACTACCACATGACATCATACCATACCACTTTATTTATAAAGCACCCAAAACAGCAACAAGGCCAGCCAAAGTGATGCACAGCAAAAACAAAACAAGAAAAGAACACAGAATAAAATACATAGTTCCACAGAGGAACTAAATGACAGACATTATAGAATACAAGTTAAAATCAACTCACACATTGTCAAAAGCCTGGGAATAAAAGTTTGTCTTTCAAAAGAGACTTAAACACAGTGATAGAAGGGGCCTGTCAGACATGCAGTGAGTCATTCCACAGTTTCAGACTTGCAACAGAGAAGGTCCTGTCACCTCTGAGCTTAAAACAAGTGCCTGGAACCAGTAAAAGCATCTGATCTGCTGACCTCAGAGATCGCTGTGGGACATATGGCTGCAGCAGATCAGTGACATAAGATGGGGCAGGGCTGGTCAGAGATTTAAAAACATACAGAAGGCTTTTAAAAGTGAATTTGAAAGTGAACCGGGAGCCAGTGAAGGGAGGCCAGAACTGGTGTAATGTGCTCTCTTTTGCCTGTACCAGTTAAAAATCAGGCAGCAACATTTTGAACTATTTGTAAACGTGCAATGGAGGACTGACTGATTACAAACAGAAGTGCATTGCAGTAATCGAGCCTGGATGTTATGAACACATGTTACGAATGCTACTTTAGGACAGTATGGGCTTCAGTTTAAACAGTCGCTTAAACTGAAATAAACAACAGGATTTAATCACAATGTTTACATGACTGTTTATTTTCATGGAAGGATCCATTATGACTTCCAGATTAGTGACTCTTTGTTTGTCCAATGGGGCTAGAGGGAACAGGTCGATACAGTGGTTCTTGATCGTGCCATTAGGAGGAAGCAACACAACTTCTCTTCTTCTCATTAAAGTTTAAGAAATTTAAAGCCATCTAGTCCCTGATGTCAACCAGATCATCTTAAGAAGTTAATAAATCGTAGAGGTGTATTAAACGATAATACCCTGAAAGGTTCTTTGAAGTCTGTCCATTGGATCATGACACATTTATCTAACCAAAAAAAAAAAAAAAAGGCTTTAATAGTTAATGACAAAATTTTAACAAACATCTTGCACCGTTAATGTTCAGAATATGATTTGGAGATACGTCCAAGCTTCCACCACAAGATTTAGCTGAATATCTGTGAAACTGACTGTGTTATGGTCATTTGTAAGATTTTTACTTCAGGTCTGCTGGTTGTGGTCGCCATCTTGAATTGTCATGTAGATGCTGTTACTTTAAGTTGCCATTTGAAACTTCAAATGTTTGGTAGCAGACAAACAAAAGAACCTTCACTTTTTGGTCGTGGGCGATTAAAAAAAAAAACCCTTAAAACATCCCACAGACTTTTAGTTGAGCTTTTGTTAATTTCTCTCGCTTCTGTTTGTTTCGAAAAGTCTCACAGATGTAGCCATCTGAAAGAGTTGACCACAAAAGCAGAACCTGGCTGAAGAAGACACGACTTCCATCCAAACTGACAGGTTGTGAGTGAAGGACGAAGACGAGGGGCTGACGTGTGCAGAATGTAAACACTTTCCTTTTAAAGATTTCATCACCTGCATCATTCATGAACACGAGATCAGCCTTGCTGTTGTTTATCTTCACACCATGTTTACTTGTGATACAGAAGAACAAATAATAGTTAGATAATTGTCTGCTGTTTGTGCTGTATTGGATGTGTTAATTTATCACCACCTACAGCACAAGAACAAACCTCTTTGTAAAGAAAATCTCCTCTCGTTGCGTGTCTTTGTGTTGTACACCCGAGGCCCCAGAATGAAACAAAAAGCACCGAACGCACACTGGCTGTGACTTTCCTAACTCAATCTCTGCTCGTCTCCTCATATTTCTCCGTTTTCCTCCCCAGGTCGTTTTGCTGTTATTAAAATCTAAAGCTGGAGGAGAGAGGTTTGACAGAAGACACGGCTTCCAACAAGAAAACGGAGCATCGTGTGAACGAGTCGCACACGTCAGTGTTGCATTTCTGAGAACTGTACAAAAAAAAAAAAAAACTGCACAGCTCAGCACCCCCTTCTCCTCCCTCCCTCTCCCGTTTGAGCCCCGGCTCGGTTGCGGTGCTTGATGGTGTAGTCAACTCGATTGGCATGGCAACCAGTTCATTAGAGGGAGGCAGGCACCCGTTGCCGTAGCAATGTCTTAGTGGTCCCCAGGAGGTAAACCACATGATGTAAAGGAGCGTGTGTGTGTTTACGCATACACACATAAAGCTGCGATGCACATCTTCTGTGCATTCTTGGAGAAAGTGTGTTTGTGTGTGTGTGTACTTTGCTGAGTGTGTGAAAGAAAGAGTGGAAGGCTAATCCCTGGGAGAGGAAAGACTGGCGTAATGTATACAGTATGTTATAAAGACACTTTGTTCTGAATTTCTGTTTTATTCAGAACTATCGGCTTTATTTACTTCTCTCTGGCTCTGTGGAAAGTACTGAGAACACACTTCTACTTCTACAGTCATCTGCTCTACTTCCTTTCTCTAACAGCGTTCAGGTTTGGAGGTGCAGGGCGTTGCGTTAGTTTTGCGCGGAGCCTTTGGCCACGCAGAAAACCCTCCACATCCAGAGCCACTCACTCCTCAGCTCTCCCCAAACTCATTAAAAACCTATTAGATAATTAGCAATTACCGTTATATTGAGGGCATATCAGCTGACATGTAGAACACTTGGCATGTTCAGGGAGTTGAAAATGAAGAAAGGATGATGGGGGGAGGGGGTGGAGTCTTACCTTGGATGTTGTGCATGTGTGAGTTTGTCAATTCTCACCTGCTGCCACCACAAAGCTGACAGCTGCTGTACGTGTGAAATGATGCTAACGTCAGTTTTGGAGCCCATTTATGACCCAAAGCAGATGCGGACATGATGCGGTTTTAATATTTTGTCATCCCTTTGTGGCTGCAAAACAGTGGTCTGGATGAATTCCTTCTTTGGTTTGGGACATTTAATCTGGACCAGAGGAGTAATTCTATAAATGTTTTCATGCAGTTGTGTACACATTTAAAAATAAAAACTTTAAACTGAGTAGCTTTATTCAAGGCAACCAGTTTCACACGGATGTTGGATTTTACTCTGGGGCAGAATTATGTTAAATGTTTTTAATTTAGGGATGCAAGTTTGTTGGGTTTCACTGGGAAAATCAAGTAAAAACTGTAACGCTCAAGACAATTTCTAGTTGTTTTGACTGAGAAAGCTTAGATAGGAAGTGAAATGTCTTCACAGAATAGAAGTTCAGGTGTTTTTGTTTGTCTTTTTAAATTCCTTAGAGAGAAAGAAAAAGTATATCAAGCAGAGCTGACCTGACCCAAAACAGCTGTTGTTATCTGGATCTGGCTCTTCCGCTTAGCCTTGAATCAGCCAACTATCTCAAACTCTCCTGGATGTTATGTGAACAAGAAACTCTACCGCTCCCTTCCCGAGGACATCTGTGGACCTGTATCAGAGCTGAGCCGATTGATAGACACTAAACCATCTCTTATCAGAACTATGTGACTATCTGGCAGTGTCCACAGATAAACTCACCACCTTCATTGCCCTCCTCATGCAATAATGGATTATGTTGTCATCAGTATGTTGCCGTTTCTGTGCTGAGTCTTTTTTTGCAACTTTCACACTGTGTCCCGTCTAGGACGCAGTGCGAGATATGACTTTTTTTAATACCTCCCCTCCTCTCGTGTTTCTCTTTTCCTTATCTAAACAAAAAGTGCAGCACCTCCCGAGGCCGCGGCCTCAGACACCTCTGTCTCCCCATGTCTGTTGTTTATGCTTTCTCAGACGGGCTGTACTGAAATGTAATTTCATTGTGCTTTGGTGCAATGACAATAAAGCTGATTCTGATTCTGTTTCCTGGTTCCTGGGAAAAATTAATGCAGGCATGTTCTTGTTTTTAGTTTTCTACATGACCTTACAAACTAGATGTTTTTTTATTTTATTTTTTTACATTTTTTTAATACCATTTTATTTTCACTTGTTATTCTCAATTTGTATGTATCTTTTTATGATGATATATGGTTGTTTTTGTTGTCCACTGTTGTCATCACTCAATGTTAAAACCAGGTGGTCCCTCTTGTAAATGAGTCCCCGAATATCAGTGGGATTAATCTGTCTAAATAAAGGTTGAATGAATGAATTCTGATTCTGATATGCAGATTTAGTTCAGTAGAAGGGATCAGTTCAGGTCATTTAAGTCAAATGTAAGTCTGCCTTGATGTAAACTGAGATAATAACAAAAAGTTCTTAAATTCTTTGTGTCAAATTAAAGCTACATCTCTCTCTGAGGCTGTAATACCAGAGAGACCTGGCTTGAACTACTTCCTCATTTTGAAAGACCTCCTGCCAGTGACCTGTTTGAAAGACAAACTTTTTCTAGCAGATTAGCTCAACTTTTTAATTTCAACTCTTGATTTATATCAGCTGTAAATGACGGGTCAGACAAACTATTAAGGAGTCGTAAGGCTTGATGTGAAGGTGTTAATGTGGGAGGTGTTCTGGGTGCACCTACGGTCTGTTTGATGTCGGGGATTCCGATGCGGAACACCATCATGGTCAGGAAAGTGTCCTCGAGTGGAGCCATGGCCGTCATGCTGCGCTCCATGAGAGCTCGTCTCTTTGCTGCTATCAGATGCTGCTGCTTGTTGGCAGCGTGGCGATGTTGTGGGGCCTGACTGGACATGTGAGGGGCGCCCCGGTTCTCCAGGTTCCCCGGCCTCAAGGGCCTCTCTGCTCTCTGTCTGCCAACTGCGGGTTTCACCACCTCGCCACCTTTAACCTCCCAGGATTGTCGTAATGAGGTCATTTCCTTCTCTCCCAAATCCTCCACTCCTCCGTTCTCCCTGTCACGTTGACCTTCGTCTAGTCGCCTTTCTCTTCTTTGCTCTTCTTCCTCCTCCTCATCCTCCTCATCTTTGTCATCCTGGTCAGGATAAAAATGTTCATTATTTCCCAGCATCCTTTTCTGTGCAGGGGGTCACTGCAGAGGGCTGAGTGATCAAGCTGTCATGGAGACAAAGCATGGCTATCCCATGAGACTGGCTCCATCCTTGGAAACATGCTGTGGAAAATGGACAGAGAACGACGTGAACTTGGGTCATTTAGCTCTTATTTCATTAACAGAGTGAAACTCAACACAGTTGGAATGTGTGCAACAACAGCAGATCTACCCACTGGCAATGTTAATAAGTCCACATGTGTGAATTAGCACAGAGCTGGTCCACATTTCCCATTTAGCCACTGGGAATGCACCAGGGAACAGCAGGCTGATGGAAGACAGGCTAAATATAAACTCAGTGAATTTGCATCACGTGTTCTTTGTCGAAGGGTGCGAGGTGGATACAATTTACCATCACATGAGGTCAAGATCATTTCTGCTCCGTGGTAATGGAGTAGCCACATGTGTGGCTCACGGCTGAAGGTCAACAGCTGGATTTGACATTGGTAAAGAACAACTCGACCTTTTAATACTATAAAATATAAACATGTTCTGTGACAATATTTCAAAATTAACCTTTTGATAAAAAAAAATTCAAGACAAAAATTGAGAAAGCTTCTCGGATGAGAAGCGAAAAGTCTTCTGTTACTAATAAAGTTCATTTGCTTTTTTTGTTTTGAATTTATTTTTTTATTTACTATGACCTGGATGACTGAGAATCTTCGCCTGCGTAACCTTTTGATTGATTTAAGATGCCATACATACATACATATACATATACATATACATATATAATA
>JARVGQ010000610.1:13265668-13277062 GCA_031762355.1 Hypsolebias martinsi | reverse complement strand
TATGGATTTTTCCAAATTATTGGACATAATTGGACAATGCGACTTATAGAAAGGTGCGACCTATCAGGCGGAAAATAGGGTATTCGCAGTGATTATTCTGGTTAGAGATTCATGAGTCTAACAGCCTCAGGGTAGAAGCTGTTCCTCAGTCTAGTGCTTCTAAACTTAATGCTCCTTAACCTCCTTCCTGAGAGGAGCGGGGGGGAAAAAGGATGTGTGCTGGGTGAGTGGGGTCCTTCATGATGCAGGTGGCCCTCTGGATGCAAGTGGTCCATAGACGCGCTTGATGTGTGTGAACAGGCATTGCTTTAAAAGATGATACCAGGGGCTCTCTCGGGAGGGGTAAGACATTGCTGAATGCCACTGAGGTAAGTGTTGTGCCATCAAAGTTTCAGTCAGACCCTATGGTTCCCCACACCATGGTGCCAGGAGTGTCACTGGTGTCTTTCCACAACAATGACAGTAGTGGGCCTCAGTACTGTCATGCATGGTAAAGCAGATTCATTTGTAAACTTGCTGAATGCCTCTTGTCATCTGTCCACATCTGCTAGCTGCAGCACCTGCAGCATCTGCATGTGGACCAAAATCAAGTACGAACTGGATCATTCAACTGTTTTTTCTCAGTGAAAGTATTTTCTTGCCCACACATGATCATGATGACAAACCACATTTTTGGACTCAATAATATCAACAAAAAAGATGCCTATTTTATACATTTATAAGATTTTGAGCACACAGAGATTCAGAACTAGTTCTTACCTTGTTTTTTGTCATTGCACCAACTATAAGAGGGCAAACCATGCCGGACAGCGTGCCCACGCCATTGGAGATACCCATAAGGATGCTAGCATACCGAGGAGCAATATCTAGGTGGTTCACGTTGAAACCTTATGAGGATTAGAAAAACATTTGTTCAGCGTCATTAAATAATTATGAACAAAAGCCTGAAAATTGTTAACGTTTTGTTGTAAAGAGCACGCTGTATTTCACCTGAAATAGCAAAACCAGAGAAACCCACAGCCAGGACCAGAAACGTGATGGCAACACCTTTTGTATGTGAGAAGCCAACTACCAGCAGGAGGGTCGCCTCCATCCCAAACCCTGGTGCAGATGAAGGTGCACAATCAAACAACGGCCTCAACATGTCAGGTTTCAGAGCAAAATGTTAATTTTCTGCAAAGAAAGCAACTTATTTTTCACTTGAACAAAATGGTGGCTGCAGTTATTTCAGGTCTCTACGTGACAAGTGTGAGCTTCTCTGTTTCACTTGGATTTGATTATTGTTCAATACTGTAGTTCAGAAATAGCAGAAGGAGTCAGAGCTTCACACTTAGTCATCATTTGCTTGTCTGATGTGTGGTGTTTTCACAGCAACTACTGCACAGAGCTAACGCTGCAGTTACATAGATTCATATGACTGAACTGTGACTGAAAAGTGTCCTTTGGACAAAACGAACCATTTAAGTTGTATCTGTCTTACTCAAAATTGTAAATACCAGTGATCTGGACAATTGCACGTAAAGACAAAAATAGCGACTCAGTAAAATTTTATTTTAAAAAATCTTCCTGTTTGAGAAAGAAACAGGCTCAGAGATGGGCCGACACTTCTAAGCTGGTTGAAAGCAGATCAATTCTGCTTGTATCTAGAAGTATAGTTTTCCATTTGGGTATGCAATAATCTTACAAAGGTTAGACTTTCCGAAAGTAAAGTACATTTTCTTAATGGCCTCTGCAAGTCTGCACCAAATGCATGTGTTTCTGCACATTTAAGTTTGACAAAATTAGAATTTTGTTTCATTCTTACCTCCACAGTTCATAAGTTTTCGAACATTGGTGGTGGTCATAATCTGATTAGAGCGCAAATAGTCAGCGATTTGGCCTCCGATGGGCACGATGATGGTCATGACCAGATGGGGCAGAGCTGAAAGTATTCCCACCTAGACGTGTGTGAGACAGAAGATCCATCATCACCAGGACAAATATGAAGGCGAGCTTGTGTAAATTATTTTCTGGTAACTACAGTAGAGTCATTGTGGCGTGCACAAAGTTACCTTGCTAATCTCAAACCCAAACACTTCCTCAAAGTACGCCGGCTGGCTGATGAGAAGCAGATAGAAAGTCCAGCTTCTGCAGAAATTGGCTACAATGATGGCGTAGACTGGCATGGAGGTGAAGAAGGCCTTCCATGGAGTGTTAAATTTCTGCAAAACAAAACCATTGAAATGATCATGTGAGAGCTGAGTCAGCATTTACAAAGGTTTTCTGCGTATAAAAACAATGAGACCTCTCCAGTACTTTCCAAAGCTGCTTGCTCTGTTTTTGCCTTCTTTGGTTTCTTTTAGCTACTTTCTGCTACATTTAGTTTTTGAAGCATTTTACTTTTAGCTTCTAGTTAAACTTTAGATAGTTGCTAGTACTTTTAGAAATCATTTTTCCTTCTTTTAACTTACATGTTTATTTGTGGCCAGCCATTTGTCACACCTGTTGCTACTTTTAGCTTCTATAGCTATCATTTTGGTTTTAGTTTTTTTTTTATAAGCTTTTTGCTATGATTTTGTTACACTTAGCGTTTAGCTAGCACTTTGCTACTTTTAATAGGGGCTTTGCTACTTTTTCATTAGCATTGTTACTTTAGCTTTTAGCTACTGCTTTAGCTAGTTGTTTAAAGCCATTTAGCATTTAGTAGTCACTGTTAATTTTCAAAGGAAATGCAGTTTTTCTCTCTTTTGCACATTGAAGTAAATAATAAGCTGCACCGACCGATACTGAATGTTGAGCTGACTCTCCGATGCTCTCCTCAATATATGTTCTCTCCTCCTCAGTGATGGTGGGGTGAGCTGCTGGACTCTCATAAGAAACCAGGATCCAGAAGCAGTACCACAGGACACCAAAGCTTCCTGGTGTAAAAGAAAAGAAGAGCTGTAAATGAGTTCAAACTAGTGGAAAGGTCAACGAGAGACAACCTCAAAGCAGAAGCTGTAAGTGGAAAAAAGTTGAATGTTTTATATTTCTTTATAAATACACAAAGACAAAATGACAAAGGACTTTCGTGCATGGTGGAGCAGATGTTAGAACTGTTGCCTCATAGCGAGAAGGTTGCTGGTTCACCTCCTGGCCTGTCTGTGCAGTTTACATTTTCTACCTGAGCACAGGTGGGTTTTCTCCGAGTGCTCCAGTTTCCTCCCACAGACCAAAAAACGTGCATGTTCGGTTAATCTGTAACTCTAAATCGTCCCTAGGTGAGAGTGTTGTTTGTCTCCATGTGTCCCGGTGATGGACTTGCAACCTGTTCAGGTGTCCCCCACCTCTTGCGCAAAGACACCAGCTCTCCACGACCCAAAAGGAAAAGAAATGGATGGGTTTTCATGCATGTCCAATAAAAAAATGTTGGTTGGTAAATTACTGATCCTTGAAATAAATTCACATTTATTTATGCAAAAATTGTGTGAACTCCTTCACAAGTTGCATATTCACCCAGTGATGACACAAAAACAAGCACACATGGCTCTCGTGTTGTATAAACTTTTTAAAAAGTTCCTTATGTTATACACTTTCTGACATTTTCTTTAGACTTTACAGCTATCATTTTAAAGTTAAAGTTATTTTTCGCAGTTTGCAGATTGAGTTGCAGCAGAATGGTTTCAAACCATGATGCTATCACTTCATGTTTTCCAGCTTGTCTTATGATTATCTCCTTAATAATAACCGTGATATTAGGATATTAATATTATGGTTAAATGATGTGTTGTCTCATATTAAACTATACATGTTGCTACTGATGCCTTGCTTGGGAATAAATAGGTACAATAAGTTACATGAGTACAATAGTTTATTTATTTATTTACTTATTGAACTGGGTAAGACTTGTCTAAAACCCCTTTTCCCAGTTCGTCTGCATATTATCTGTTAGAACTCATGTTCATATTTACCAGTTGGGGTTTTCTATTCTTGCGGTTTCCGTATTAGTCATCTTCTGCTGTTTCTCTGTAATGGGTGTGCTGGTACATTCATGAGCATTTGCTTTAATTGTGCAGCCAGTACTCTGTATCTTACAAAAACAGTAAATGCGCTGTTTCAGGTAAACGAGGCCGTAAAATTCTGCAGCACTTTTACAGTCATCGCTCTGTTTGAGTCGGTTTAATGGAAGCCTTGATGCAAGTCTGCATGTGAGGCTCGGCTGTGTTTTACCGTAGACGTAGAAGACAGAAGACCATCCTGAATACTGAACCAGGATTCCAGCTAAAGGCATGGCAATCACGGCACCTGCATAAGAACCTAGAAGAGGAAAAACACCTCGTTCATGTTTGATCTCACATTCAAATAAAAATGTATTTTTTCAGGGACATACTCGCACTAGAACCTGATTCTTTGGGCCATAAAATGTGAGAAAAAGGATTTTAAGAAGCTGAAAGAATTAAACATTTGACATGTATAGCTGGACTAAAGATGCACTTAAAGCCACTTCCTTATCAAACAAACCAATGAGCTCTGAGTGTAGCCATATTAGGGAACACAAGTTTTTCTAAAACTGTAAGAACCAGTAAAACTCATGCTGAACTCACCACAGAAGGCTGTTGTGGCCAGTCGACTTCTTTCAAGAGGAGGTGCCCATTTTGCCCAAATACCATGACAGGCCGGATATGAAACCCCCTGCAGATTGAATTGAACCCAAAAGATAAACTACTATATGTGCTTTGTTTACTATTGGTAAACAAAAGAGAAATAGAAAAACCTACCTCTACAAGTCCTTGGAATATCCTGACAAGGATCACACAGCCGAAGTGCATCCGTGCTGCTGTGGGGATCAGCATGTTCAGGCAAGATGTTGCCACTACAGCAAAACCAAACACTCTGCAAAGAGACAGAAAGTGGAAGGGTTAGATCTCAAGAACATGTGACATCATCTTTTGGATTAAAACAGATGAGTGACAGACCTGTTTGCTGCAAACTTCTGGCAGATGAACCCTCCTGGGATTTGGGTGACAATGTATCCCCAGAAGAAGGAGCCATGGATCATCCCCACCGTTTCTGGATTCCAGCTGAACTGTGCTTCCTGTCAGGACAGAGAAATAAAATACAGGAACTAAAATAAATAAAGTATTGTACCGACCTCTGAAATGCACACAGATTATATTTAATGTAACAAAACGCACAGCTTCCAAAGCTGGACTGTGGGTGAAGGAAGTTGAAACAGGAAAGTGGTCCCACAGTGACACCTACTGGAGAATCACCAGCATTTGCTTTGGTTTAATCATTTATCTGACCAAAAAGGACCCATTGAGATAAACTAACTCTTCTTCCAGGGAATACAAGAACAAGATGATACTTCTCCTTATGAGTTGTAAGAACGCCTGTGTGAAAAGAAACTGCTTTCATCTTCTGTTAATGTCTCCTAGTTTAATCTTTGTTTAATAACTGTTGTATTAATCGAGGAGAGTGGTGGCGCAGAGGTTAGAGAAGGTGAACCTGTGATTGGAAGGTCGCCGGTTCAACTCCTCGGACAAAACAAACTCAACTCAAAAATGTGTGTTGGAAAGGTGAAACACCCACACCTGCCTCCACCTTCATTTGCCCCACTCTGAGCCCTTAACCCCCATCAGGTTTACAGAGGACTATGGTAGTTTGGTGAACTGTGGTTGTGTCAGGAAGGACATCTGGTGTAGAAATAATTGTCTGGTTTCATTGCAAGTTGGCTTGCAGTGGCAACCCCTGAGGAAGGGAGCAGCCGAAAGAGAAAAATAAAAAACTTCAGTTCTTTGTCTTCAGTAAGTTTTGTTCTCTTATTCTATGCGAACCTGTTGTTAATTTGTCAAATAAATCAGGACAAATTCTGCCAATATCCTGAGTCAGAGCTAGATTAGGCCTGTTGCGATAAACAATAAATCAGTTAATTGCATAATAAATTTGTATTATCAACCTCATTTTCATTTATTGGCTTTATCATTTCTTCATGTCTCTCTCTTTCTACTGAGGACACTGGATGACAAAAGGCTCAACTCCGGTGCTCTTCATTGACCCCTCCCTTTCTCTTTGAAATCAGTTTTAACCATCCAAAATCACGTTTTTTTGGCTAGTTAAAAGCAGCTAAACTGAGAAGCTAAGCTATAAGCTAAGCTAACAGGCCGACCTTGGGAAAAAACCTCTGTCTTGTCGAAGCTCCAAAATTCACTGTGGAAACTCGTGCCTTCGTGTAAAAAGTTGTTTTCTCTTCAAAAATAAGCTGAGAACTTGTTTACTGATTTTATTATTATTATTATTATTATTAAAAGCTTTGTGTGAAAAATACTATGCTAAAGAGCGCAAAACACCGCGTGGCCGCCATTTTGAGAACCAAAGAGAGACAGCCCATGTCACATCAAGGCAAGTACCTCCCATTTTTCTTAAAGAGACACGCTGCTCACTCCCTCACCATCCATCCTTCAGTTCACACAGCCTTATACTACTATCTGGTGGTCAATAAAGGTACTACATGCAAAACAAATTAAACATTTCTTCTTAAATTTGACAATTACCAATTATTGTCAAATTTCAAACAATATTATCGTTTATCGCAATAATTTCTGAGACAATTAATCGCCCAGAAAAATGTGTTATCATGACAGGCCTAAGCTAGATTTCTCTTCTCATACTCCCCCAGTTCCTGTTTTACCTTGATTTTGGATTCATCTTGTTTTATAAACATTATTAAAATAGCTTCTCAATAATACTTTTTAGTTGTATTCATTGAAATATAAAAGAGAAAGGGAAAAAAAAAAGTTTTCTTTATTTTTGCTCTCTTTCTGTTTAGTCCTTTACCTTCATCATAGCCTGTGACTTTATCAATCATTGAACTGAACTCGTTTGTTTGAGCTGCTAGATTTACTCACCACTATTAACACATCAACATCAATAGGACAGTTTAGATGTTTTGAAGTGGCGTTCTGTGGAACGTTCATAAATAATGAATATCTAACTTGTCTCTTTAACCAATTTCAATTTGGAGAAAAGGAGTTTACCGTATTTTCCGGCATATAAGTTGCAGGTTTTTTTTTTTTTTTTTTTTTTGCATAGATGTATCAGTCCTGGGACTTATATGTCGAAGCGACTTACATATATATTTATTTTTTCATATTCATAATGCAATTTTTGACTGACACTTTAAATTTCGAAGAACTGCAACAGCAATTCCTCCCGTGTGCACACGCTTCACTCAGCTGGTGCAGGAGGAGGAACGCTGGAGAGCTAACAGTGCCGACTGTGATGGATGAATGGATGGATGGATGGATGGATGAATGGATGGATGGATGGATGGATAGATGGATGGATGGATGGATGGATGGATGGATGGATGAATGGATGGCACCACCCAGGCTAACTGAAGCTGTTTTGATCATTAAATAAACACATAATAAATGCAATGGGTCAGCGGTGACGCATAATAAATTTGACTAATATGCTGAAGCATGCTGGAAAATATGGTAATTTTGACAGCACTGACAATAATAACTAATTCCAGCGAGGTGAAGTCCAAACTTTTTTTTTTTTATAAGATTTTATGAGGTTTGTGTGAGTGCTGTAAAACTGCCATTGGTTTTGTGTTACACCTTTATTCAGGCAAGAAGATTTAAATATTCCAGTCAGAAGGGCTCAAAGTATCTGCTGCTATTTTCCCTCAGACATAAATACAACTGTATATTCATTCATTCAACCTTTATTTATACAGGTTAACCCCATTTAGCCTCAGGGACTCCTTGACAAGAGCGACCTTAAATTTGACCTTGTATGATTCTTACTAGATTTCTGTCTTCTTGCCTACTAATCAAATTGACACAAAGAACCTCATTTCCTTCAGGATGCCCATATTCTAGCGCTCTGTCCTGACTTGTGCAAAGACTTGATCAAACTGAGGCATCGTTATTAAAAAAAATGCTTGAATCTCATTGGATGTTGTTTAAAAAAATACGTCTTTTGGGTTAAAATATCTGACCCAGGGAGTGGACAAACCACGATGGTGTTGTCGTAGTTGTGTTAACTCTAAAGCACAGCACAGCTACGTCCACTCACCACTAACACCTTCTTGTTGTCTCTGATGATGGTGTGGCTGTTCACCATGCTGACGATGGCCACGCCCAGGTTACATCTGATACCAAAGGAGATGCAGAAACCGATACCAGAGAGGATGGCGATGATGTAGCGCCTGGGCAGGCCGAAGCACGTGCAGTCCACCACGGGCATCTCCTTCTCCTGCACCAGCTCCGGCCGGCCCTCCGCCGACAGCTCAATGGTTTCACCATTTTCCTGTTTCTTCTCGAGCGCTCTGAAAAGAAGCATTGCGGAACAAATGAGTGAATTTAAAAAACACCTGTATGTTTTCTTTCAATCAGATGGCGTGGCCTAATAAAAAGGAATGGATTTGACGTCACACTGTCTGTCCTGCTGTCAGTTTGACTGGAAACGCTGAACTTAACAAGAGCCACTCAACACAGGCCTTCTTTATAGGGGCTTGCAGAGAGAAGGTTTGACATGCTCTTTAGTTGGTCATTTAATATGGATTTTTATTTGTTTTGTCAGAATTGGCCAACATTGAGGAAAAGTGATCACAGAAAACTGTTTGTCTCTACTTGCTGGGCCATGCAGAGAATCCTTGACCTCTGCCTCCTGTTTAATAAACACAGAAGTGTGTCTGAACAGCCATGTATGAAACATGCTCCGTGCAGAGCTCTCAGCTCAGACTGGATCAGAGCAGCTTCAAGGTCCAAAGTTACAAATCAAACAGAAGTCCAGTTCAATGCATTTTAACTATTAATATCTTCATATTTGTGTGAAATAAATAAATGTGGATTTGAAATTTTAGACTAGTTCTATATTTTCACATCAATAAAGTGTATTTATGTGTGTAAAAGTACACGCTGCATGTACTGTAATCTTCTAGGTCCCAACCAATTATATAACCTAGCTACAGCCATCTTTTAAGCTACACTAGAACATTTCCACAGCTGTGGGAGGTAAAGCCTGCAGCACCCCATGTTGTATGCAAGAGGACACATGTTCAAATACATTGCTGAAGAAATATTGGGGGTAAAATGAGTAAAAACAAAGTATGTTAGTGCAGCGTGTAAAGTCCAACAATGTTTTGGTGAGTTTTGTACACAAGTTACAAGTTTTTTTTTTTAAATCTAATTATTTGTTAATGTTTAAATTTAAGACAATGTGCATCACCAGTTCACTTCATATGTTTAGTGTGAGGATATTCATTTGGGTGCACATGCTTACAGAAACACTGTATTTAAACTCACTCCTGCAGCTACACAAACATCTGAAAGCAATCTGAAGGGGGCTGATGTTGCTACTGCGTGAATTTCTAAAGCCCTGTGGTAATCTGAGGTTTTAATCTAGTTTATTATAATTTCATGTATACATTGCATAAAAGGTGTAAAGAGAATGAGTCAAAAACAAAATGTTAAATCTGCTGCAAGTGGTTCATTGAGATCATCGCCACACACCCAGACAGAAACAGACTTAAAAAATAAACTTCTGCAGTCTCTGCTTGAAAACAACATTTATAAAAAAAAAAATATTCTAGAGCCATAAGTGGTTTTGAATCATCTGGACGTCACACGTGTCAGTGCTTGTGCTTCTAATGCTGAAGGTAAAAAATAATTTCCACTTTTGAAAGAACAAGTCTAGAAGTCTGAGGTTAGACACTATGGAGGTGGAATGTGACAAAATTAAATTAAATAAATACATAAGAATTAAATGTATCATGTAATTATTAAATACATAATTAAATAATTAACTGTACAATTAAATTATTAAATACACAATTCATTAAATGTCCCTTTAAATAAATACATGCACCTTTATTTTTTTTTTCTTCACATTCTGCCCTCTATAGGATATCAGTGAGAATATGGATGGTCTCTGATGGGGTTTGAAATAAATCCATGAGTCCTTCAGCAGTGAGAGATACATTTGATGAAAGAAGACAAAATACTTTGATTTTCATGTATAAATTGTAAAAGACGGGATAAGAGGAGTTTGTTTGCAAAACTTTTGGACAGCCTAGCTGAAAGGTTGGTTTTTCACAGCTGAGAGGGGAGATGCAAATTTAAAAATTATATTAAAAAAATGAAAAATAATCAGCGAATAATGTGCACTGGCACCTTTAACAAAGAAATTTAATTTATTGGCCTCCCACATCCCCCAAATTTTGTTAAATGAAAGCATTCATATAGCAATATTTGTGTCATTCTTTTTTTCTGTGCATCTTTAAAAGTGACCCTGACTGAAACATGAAGTTACAGAATGAAGTGTTCCTGTCCGCAGGCTGTGTGGGGCGTCCGTCCAAACCTTTAACAGTAAGCTGACTGGAAAAGAAAGACTACATAAATATAAAACATCCTCTCTTAGTTACTCTGAGTGTGCTCTGAGGGGCTTCAGTCTCCAACGGTGATCAAGTATTAATGATCCTGAAGGGTAAATTATTTATAGGCTCTCTCTGACTCTCAGTCTATTTTGGTCTGGGCGGCCGCTCTTCCTGTCTCCTCCTCATCTACCCTCTGCCTTTTACCGGCAGCTCGCCTCACTCCCCCCACACACAATGTTCACAACATTTGTTTTCTGCCCCAACAACAATTCATAGTTTCTGGAGAACATTCCTGTTTTCTTCTTTTTTTTTTAAATTGTTTTCAAATCTGTTGCAGTGACTGTTCATTTGGTAAGAAAAACCTGACCTCTTATTATAATTACAACTGAAGGAAAAGGTCTAAAAAAAGCAATTTTACATTTTAAGCACCTTCGTTGAGACGATGATTTTTAAGAATGCTTACTCCTCGACTTAGAAGAACTGTTTTTTTTTTGTTTTGTTTTGTTTGTTTCAAGGTTAATCTTTTGATTCATACGTCAAAGACAAATGAGCCGCAAGAGTCAGAGTTGGTTTAGCAGCTTCCAGTAATTAATTGGATAAGAAAGTCAAATATCTTCTGGTAATTGTTTGAAAGGATTAAATCATCCCGAAGAGGAACAAAAACGCACCCTAAGAAATTCAATGTTTGATTTCCCCAACTGGTTCCACTAAACCTGGTTGTTTGAATGTTAAAAAAAAAAAAAAAGCATCTTTGTCTTCGCCCAACGGTTCATAAAATTCATTTAAAAGACATGAGAGACTCCGAAAGAGACATCAAGTACAATACTGACACATTCTATTAATAAAAGTAAAGTACAGGCAGTCCCCGAGTTACGACCTACCCGACTTACGGCATTTCGGACTTACGGCGCCGCCCCCAGTGATGTCATCACACCTCACGTTGACTTTTTTATGCAGCATTTTATGTTTTTTTTTTTTTTTTTTTTTTGAGGGTATTGTGTTAGCTAACTGCTTGGAAATACAGCAAAACGGCGTTTTAAGTACGCTGT
>JARVGQ010000610.1:13164812-13178059 GCA_031762355.1 Hypsolebias martinsi | reverse complement strand
GGTCTCCTCTGTCCCCAGACGTCTGTTGAGTGTTGTAAGAAGAAGGGGGGATGCCACACAGTGGTAAACATGGACTTGTCCCAACTTTTTTTGGGATTTGTTGACGCCATGAAATTTTGAAACAACATATTTTTTCCCAAAATGATAGTCTCTCAATCTTTTGATCTGTGATGCGTGTTCTATTCTGAATAAAATATTAGATGTTGGCACCTCCGCATCATTGCATTCAGTAATTTTATTCACAATTTGTTTAGTGTCCCAACTTTTTTGGAATCCGGTTTGTACATTAAATACATTTTCATCACTGAGTACTAATAAAATAGTCAATTCTATTTTGCTATGTTAAGTGGTGATCAAAATATTGTATTTAACAGATTATAGCACAGGGTCATCTCATGTTAAAACACGATGCCTTGGTATAAAACAAATTATCCAACAATGCGCAATACTGTATAGATAAAAAAAAGCTAACAACACTGATTATACACTAAAGCTACTTCCTTGATAAGTACTGTACAGATAATGGAAACGCAACTTGTCCAGCATGCCTGATAGTAATGTTATAAATGCAAACAGAATTTATACAATTTCCCTTTTTTACTACGGTGCACGTAAATTATGACAAATAAAACTTGACAAAATATCATAACGTAAAGAGTTTATATCCGAATACTTTTGTCCTGGATTAACCAGTATGTAAATTTTGAACTGGACCCTAATTAATGGGTCAAGGCAATAATAATAATAATAATAATAATAATCACAATAATAATAATAGTAATAATAATAATAAGTACGTTCAGTCTTTGGATTTTACAAATACAGTATGTATAGAAATGCGTTATGACCGATCACTATCATGTTTTAAAAAGTGTTTGGTGTGGGATATTTCTGTCCGTGTTTGATCAGTCTAAGCAAGGTAGTTCAGACGTCATAAATACTGTAGTGAAAAGGGCCCTTGTGAATGGGACGCTAACTTCAGCCATTTTCACAATAAACGCTACGCGAGCAAAGGCCAACATAGCTAACGTGCTAAAGATGATAAAGCGAAAACTTGAGTAAATTTAATAAAGCCACTGCAGATGGAAACATTAACCCCATACGTCAGTCCTTAAATTGGGACTTGAATCCACCTTAACTGTAATATTGGACAGCCTTTTGCGGTACATTTATCCATGCAGCTCTGTTCATCACACGGCAACCACAAGCCAGCCTCAGCAGAACCTCCATCTTGGCTAGCTCGCTAGTTCAGTTAGCATCTCACGGCGACTCACCATCCCTCGCTGTTCCCATCAGCTGGTCGAGCAAAGCTCTCATTTGAGCTTGGGCAGACATTGTCGTAAGTGTTCCGTCGACAGTTCTCTATAATAATAAAGCAACTGAAAACAGTTCCTCAGTTTCTTTGCAGGGATATTTGAATAATTTAATCATTCCACCGCTCGCCGCTTTTCGCTATTTTGTCAACGGGCCAGTTTCCGGTTGACATTAAGGAAGTGACGCTAAAATCGGATCGTGCCGCAAATCCAAAATCAACCAATCATAATGCTAGAACCCAAGCAATACAACCAATCACAGAACGAAGGAAAAGGGTCTTAGTTTCCTAAGTAAAGACTTTCAGGTTGTAAATTTACACCACTTTTCATCCTACGGTAGCGCTTTTAATTAAGGTAAAATCTTGAAGTTTTAATAAGATTTGTCATTATTAGCATTATAGTATAATTTATTTGCGCGATAATGTCTGAACTTTGAAATTTTTTGCAAACTAAATCTACCTGTCAAACAAATTAAAGGGTATCATTTACAAGTGTTTATCCGGTTAGTGATTTGTTTACCAGCAAGTTTGTCAGGCCTGCTGTGAGGCTCAGTAGCTGCAGAAAATTAAAGCTTAGAGTTAAAGTAAGTAAAACGTTTCCCAAATTTTGTTCTCTTCTGAACTTTTCCTGTATTTACGGTTACCTCAAACGATGGGTTTTAGTCTTAGTCGCAGAAACGGGGTCACCTCAACCATGTTTTTTTTGGGGTTCGTTAGCCGCCTCGTTCAACAAGTTAGCAAACAACCAGTTTTTGAACAGTTCTCCTATTTTCGCTAACAATAGTCATAAACGAGACAGTTAAAGGAAAATAAAAAGTGTTGACTCTGAATTTGTTTGCTATGTTTTTTAAGTAAGAATGTTTGTAGCGTAATTCGTTTTTAATAAGCATTGAGATCAGTCAATACATAGCTTTCTTGGCACAGGATAATGACGCTTTCTCTTTTTTTTTTTTTTTTTTTTTTGTGCTGAGAAATTTCTGGAGTCCGAGCTGGCACGTCTGAATAGGCACAAATCCACAAAGGTTGATGCTGCAGAAAAAAGCTGACTGACAGATACTGCAGCCTCCAGTATATTCATGTACTATTCATTTGAATGCCATGGACGATGCAAACATAAACCGTATGCCACAATGGGAATAGCCACTCTGAATTAAATTGACTGGATTTAGGGGTTTTCGTAATGTGGAAGTATGATTTTGATGTAAACTGTCTTCTTTTCCAAACAGGTCTCTAAAGCCAATAATGCATTAAGAAGGCAGCGATGGAGTCTGCAGGACAAGTTACTGAGAGCGACCCTCTGAAGAGGGAGGAAGACGGTACAAAGACTGTCACGACACCGCTAGCAACAGAAATAAAAAAGAGGAAATCTAAAGAAGGCTTGGGTTGTTTCCGAATGTCCCACTGGAGGACTGCAGTCTTCTTCCTGTCCCTGTTCCTCTGCCTCACCATTGTGTTTGCCTTCTCCTTCATCCTCCCTTGTCCCGTCAGACCACAATATCTCATTATTTGGAACAGGACTTTTTCAGACGCAGGTATGTATTCCTTGCTTTGCTTTTTTTTTTTTTTTTTTTTTATTTTAACTTTCTACCAACTCCCACTTTCTCGTTCTCTCACACAGCCACCTACGACTTCCTTGCTATTGAACATGCAAGCCAGGACAAAGTAATGGATGTCTTATTTGTCCTGAAAAACACAAACGGCACACAAAACAAATCATGCGCTGACGCAGGTATGAAACTTAGCTTAAATTTATTTTGCAAACAAACAAACCAAAAAAAGTTGTTGATTTTGCTGTGTTTTGTTTATGTATAATTCAGTTAAAGCTCATGCACTTTCCAGGCCTGCCTTCGCCGTGTTTATTTGTGATGGCGGTGGATGGCACTGATGGAGATACGCTGTGGGAGAGGCCACTGGGTTCTGAGTTCCACTGGGCCCAGTGTGGTCTGGAGCAAAGGACACCGGCCAGCTGGCACTGTCTGCTGTCCCATTCAGACCACCTCACAGCCATTGACAAAAACACGGGTTAGTAATCCAACACAAACCCAGAAACCTACAGCGTCTATAAAAAGTATACCCTTCTTGGATGTTTTATCCATTTATTGTTATTATAAATTAATAATTGTCATAAAATGGCCATTTTGACTACAAAAAATGTTTAAAAAATAACATGAAATCAAATTTCTACATATTGATTCCCACTAAATCGAACTACCAGTATGTAAAGTTACTACTGAACTCTCCCTTAAAGCTTCAGCTGGTGAAGAACCCAGCAAACCATTATGTGCTTTTGCAATGTCTCAGTCCCTTCATCAGCACACGAGGATTTTAGTTTACACCTCTGGCTTGAAAAGCAGCAAGGCTTAGTCCTTTAATATTTTTAGTAAAGGGTTGTGGTTCATTCAGAATGTTGAACAATTTCCATTTGTTGTTTTTATGGTTGATTTAATTTTTGAGCAACTTTCACCTCCCGACTTAGACGCTCAGGTTTATAGCACAGGATAACCGCAGCTTTTTGTCTCCACGACGTGCACTCAGCTCTTTGACATTAATCAGAAACCTGTCAGATTCCACCAAGGTGAGTTGTTTTTAAAGCCAGCCACACTGAAGGCTCTGTTCTTGTCTGATGTGCTTGTCAGGTCATGTCGTTTGGCAGCAGCCTCAGCCGACTGGTCTCCTGAGCTCTTTGCCGGTCCTCAGTGTCCCAGATCTGGACGGTGACAAGGTTCCTGATGTGGTGCTAGTGGCATCAGACAACACACAGGTGATGTTATTTATGAAGTTTGAAGCCATGTGTACATATAGTTTTACTTAGTTATGCTTATTTACATTGTAATACAACAAATGTGTTAGATATGTTTTGAATTATTTTGAATTTTATATTTTTGTTTTCTCCTGTAGATATTAAAATATATTTAAATGATAAAATGTGGGAGTAAAATCACCTAATTTTGCAGCAAAACACTTTTCTGATCTGCAGACTCAGCTTACTTTGCTCTCAGGGAAGACAGGCGCTCAGATCGGTTCCACTGTGGTTCTTGACTTCTTAAAGTCAGCAAGTCATCTTGTCCATCTCAGTAAAGAGGGTTCTTACTACGTGCTGCTCCAAAACGGTTTGTATCTGAAAGAATCTGTGACATTAGCAGGGTTGCTATATCTTCATTAAAAGCAGTGAAGTGTAAGAAGTGTCAGGCGAACTAGCAGCAGGTGGACAAAAACCTCCGCTTCTCATTCTACTTTTAGAAACTCCACGAGTCACAAAAATCATCAGTCTCAGAGCAAAGTGCCCTGAAATATGGAACAATCAAGCCTTTAATATAAGACAAAGCTTGATTGTTGAGTGCTTTGTAAGTTAAAAGGAAGATAATATTAAATAATAAGAAAATAAAACTTTACTGTTGTTTAATGCGTGGAGTCGTTTTTCTGCATCATTTTGGGACTAGATTTTTCTAGTTTTGATTAAAATTGTGCAGACGGAAGGAAGTGGTCTTAGTAACAGTTTGAATATGTGTTAAAAAAAATACATCTTGATCAAAAATAATTCTTTAGATTTTTATAGAATGTCATATTAATGCCATCCAGAGGGAGTGGAAGGTTTGTTCCCAAGATGCCCAGGTTTAAAAAAACCACAGTGAGTTAAGAATGTTGAGTTTATATTTGAGCAGCAGAGTATCAGCTCCACAGCATGCTTTCATAAAGAAGTAGTTTTGTGGAATACAAATGCAAAGCTATTTTTGTTTTATGGAATGTGCTCAAAAACAAATCTGTTGCTTCTTCAAACAAGCGTCGTCACATCCAGTCTGTCTTGAAATTGAACGGTCTGTTTGTTTTGGTAGTTGTCAGCTGGTAGCGGGAGAACAAGAAGCAGTCAGACCCAGCACAGCTGAAACTGAATGAATCATTTTGGTTGTGTGACCCCTGATGGCAGTAGTTAGAGTGAACGCTCTCTCAGACACAGGTGTGTACGGACTGGCACTGTGGAGGATCGTTGCCAAGGCTAAAGCTGAGTTGAATGCTAACCTCAAGAAGGACAAACACTTGGAGAAAAAGGCCGATGCTGCGACCGGACTTGTTCTCATCCATGAGTAAGAAGCAGCATGCCTGTTGACTTTGGTTAAAGTGAGATTTTAATTTATTTTTTTGCTAAAATTTGATGTTGCGTTGTAGGTCTGATGCTGTGAGTTTGCTCCGAACTCAAGACACCGATGATTCATCCGACCTGCTGGTCGTGTCTGGGAACGAGGTGGCTTTAGTTGATGGAGGAAAACTGCAGCTACGGTGGAAATTTAACATCAGCTCAATTCTTGGGTGACTGCTTTTCTAGAAATAGTTTTTGCCAGCTGCTGTAGGCAGTAATGTTCTGTGTGTGCTCCTTCGCTGCGTTAGCAAAATATCTCATGAACCAGTAGATGGATTTGAATACAACTTAGCGTAATATTTTAATGGCCATTTCAAGATGGCCACCACATATGGTGGGTTTTCTGAAATAATGGTGGACTCCAGAGAAGGAATTGTGTTTTGTGGAGACTGGTTAAACAGCTGCTGTAGCAGGTCACACGTCCCACAGAGAACAGAGCGTCTGCAGAAGTTGTGGCAGATGAAAACAAAACAAGAAGTGTATATTTGCACGTTTGCTCGATTAGACAACAGAAGAAAACGGATAAAATGATTTTATAATTCATTCTTATATGGCAGTTGCCATGACACATTTAGATCCACAAGTATGACTTGTTCTTTCTAGGACAAAATATGATGTATTGATCATGTACTACAGCCATGAAATGTTCTTTGGAATCATCCGTCCATCTATTATCTTTACTCGCATCTTACTTTTCCTGGTCGCTGGTGCTTGTATCCAGCAGTCACTGTGAGAGATGGGGGACACCGTGGACAGGTGGCATGTCTAGTAACAAAATAAATTTCCATCCTCAGTAGCTAATCAGCTTTGATGAACACACAAATGACATAAGTATGTTCAGATTTTAAGTTAAAACTGTTGTAACTGCATCCGTTCTGATTTTAGCTACACGTTCATATTAAACGTTAAACCAAACTGGTAATAATTTTTTTTTATAATGAGGTGTGTTGAGATGTGAAAACCTTTCCTCCGTGTTATTCTTTCAGCCTACCTTCCTTTGGTCACTTTAACAAAGACAAAGTCCTTGATGTTGTGGTTGAAGAAGATATAGGCAACTACACAAAGAGGGTGAGTTATTTCTCTTGTTTCTTTTCTCCGTCTTGATTTTCTGGTTATTTGAACCAAACCTTTCTGTCTGTGTTGTCTGCAGATAATCATCCTGAACGGGGCGTCTGGCGGCGTGCTGTGGGAGCTCGAACTTCTCGCCAGCGTCAACTCCCCCAGGCCCGCCTCGGTTCACACCACCAACTTCTACTCAATCTTCATGTTTTGGGGCTTGATGCCGTCAGAGACCAACTCGTCTGTAAGAACACCGATTTCATGGAAACACACCAGGTTTTGTGACAGAATATCACAAACTTCTTTCAGAGACCGAATTATTTATTTTCAGGAATTAATACCGACTGACCGCCGCTCCTACATGCTGCATCCCCTCTACCCTAAAGTTCTCCTCGAGTTCACCAACGCCTTGGACCACATCATTGCCTTCAAAGGTGACGTTTACTCAAATAGTTTAAACTTAATTGTAAACCTAACGTGATTACAGGTAGCAGAATGATGAAGGGAATGAGGAAATGCCAGCTCAGATATTTGTTGTTTTCTTTAGCCACGCTCATGGAGCATGGACGCCACGCAGCTTACCTCCTCCTGACGGGTCCTGAGCACGAAGGAACCGAAGGCACCGTGATCCTCACTAAGCGGAAGCTGAAGCAGGATGTCCCCCTTTGCAAAGTTCTTCGTACTGGCACCAGCGGGGGATCGGCAACCGACGAGGACATCATAGAGGCCTTTAATCGACTCCGCTTCAGCGACTGGTGAACGGGTTTGATGTTTGTTGGCTCGGTTGGACTTTAATACCAGAGCATGGGAGTCTGTTATGCCTTCCCAGCTGTTAACAGCCAAAGACAAACCTTTTTGTTTCAAGGTTTTGAGCTTTAATTTAGGTGATTTAGACCTGACTGCACATAAACTGTACAATGAAAAGGTGAAGCTGCTGCTGTTTGCAGACGATCAACTCTAAAACGCCTTCACTGCTGCACTGTGATTACCTTCATGCGTCACTACCTTGCTCTCCCAAGAGATTAAAATGCTGGAATATTGTTGAATCTATGCATTTGTTTTGCTTTAAGTGCTGTAGAAAATGCACAGTTTTTTTTTATTATTTTTTTTTTAGAGCATTTCTAATTCCAGTGGCCTTTAGAGAAACGTTACAGTGACAGGACTAGTTATGTGGAGATATTTAATTCAGACTTTATGTTAAACAGATCTATTAAAATAAACCAAAATCTGTTTAAAGGTTAGAAATGTTAGAGTGAGAAGGAAATGTGAAATACAACAGAACTCCTCTGATCTAAATGTTAAGTGATCACATTTTTTTCTCAGTCAAGTCAGACTTGAAGTCAATGAGCTGACAATCAAGACGTGAATGTTGCCGAATCCAAGATGCTGTCCTTTTAGCAGCAAGTTTCCAAGAGTTAGCCCCGGCCTTGTGTGGCTGCAGACGGTATGTTTCACAAAGTTCTGTACTGATGGAGATGGTTTTAGACTGCAACTACAAGTCATTTTATTTCATATCTTTGAAACGTAGCTGCCATTCTCGTAATATCCGGAGTTAAAGCTGAGTCATAAAGATTCAGTCCGACACATGTCGTAAAGCTCCAACACTCCTTTGTCGTTTCACACTGAATGTAGAAATAAAAAGAAGGTTCTTTTCTTTCAACAGTGATGTATAAATTCTATGGCAATGGCCTTTTCTGTGCTGACTTTATTTTTTTGCAATAAAATGTTTTAATGTGACAAATGGGATATTTTTAATCTGTTGTTAGAAACAGTAGCGGTGGTGTGTGTGTGCACCTGGTTTTTGTTACATTTGTAGGACCTTTTCTGGTATAATCACCAAACTTGTCAGGACCAGTAGTCCTTATTGGGACCAAAGTCAGGTCCTCCTATTTTAAAATGTCATTTTTGGGTTGGGATTAGGTTTAGAACTAAGGTTTAAATTGAGTTTAGATATGTGTTACCACTTTTTTTTTTGGGTCAGAAAATCTTTGCATCAAAGAACAACAACACACTTGAACAAAGCAATAAATGAAGAATGGCCAGGGGGAGCATAAATTAAATTATTAAGAGGAAAATGGCAGTCATATTACTCTTGCAGGAAGAAAACAATTGTACAAAATGTAATGTGTGCCAAGTAGCCTCGTTAAAAAAATAAAAATACTTTTCACACAACAGATCGTCCACAATCCCAAGTTGGGAACAAGCCCATAATGTCGTTTTGCTTTTTGATTAGTTGAAGGTCTAATTGTAAGCAAATATTGTTTAAACTCAATCATAATACCAGATAAATCAGGTTTTCTCTTCAAAAATTTGCATTTGTTTATGTGAAATTTAGCTTTAATGATGAATAGCTTAATTAAAAAAAAAAACCTTTGGATTCGTTTTGCCACTATGTTTAAACCCAAACTGTTCAACTGAAAGCCTGCTTGTGTCTTTGAGCCAACATTGTTACAAAAATGTTGTCAAAACACTTTAGAATGAGGACACGTCCAGAACAAATGAGTAACAGACTCAGGGCAAAGGTCACAAAAGTTTACCACAAAGTTGAATTTCTTCAGGTAGCCTTTAGCAGGGTAGATCCTGTGTACGAGTTTGACGGACACTTCTTTTACCTTGTTAGTGACAAGAAAGTGATTTGGGAGCAACCAGGTAAATTTCCAAGAAATATTATTCCAAAAGCGATTCCATTATGAAACAGCAGGAGTGCAAGTCCTGCTGATAAGGGATCTAATGTATTATTGTTCTGAAGAAGAGGTTGAAGACATTTTGCCAACAGGAGAGTGTATGAGAGTAATATCTGTAGAAATAGCACCAAAAACATTTCCATATGCTCCAGAAGAAATGGGAATATTGCCTCGTCATCCACCATTGTGCCAGCACTGTCAAGATCTACCAGAACAATATTACGATTAAACCAAGTATCAAGAAATAAAGTTTTCTTCTTGTATAAAATGTTCTTATTATTCCACATGAGATATTGATGAGGAAAGGAGTTGTGCTTGTAGATGAGTGACCATGACAAGAAGGACTGACGGTGAAAATTAAGACAGTTTGATTGGGAGTTTTTGTATAGCAAAACTGCAAACCAATATGTGTTGCCACCTGCGTCGACAAAAATCAGAAAACAAAAATGTTACAAGTTTTTGTGAGTTATTTGTTGTGAGCATAAAATCTAGTGTGTGATTAATAACGTCTGTTATGTTAATGTAGATTTCTAAGTGGAACGAAGCACAATTAGTGTTGAACAGACAAAATGAAAAGATGTCAGGCCCAAATGGAAGGCACCGGAAAGAAAAAATAATGGAGATGTTCCAAATTTGTTTGGACATTGCACTACAACAATAGTAAAATCATTCACAGCACATTTAGAGCTAAAATGTCTGCTGCATCTCAAATGAAAAATGTAATGAAAGTTCATTTATAGGGACAATTTTTAACTGAACATTTGCTCAGTTAAACTAGGAACTAAAATACTTTATAGTTTAATTGTCAACATTGTATTGTAGATTCAGCATCCCACAGTAGCCGCAACATTTCATATAAATCACAAGACTGCATTATAAAATAAAGTGTTGGTATAATACATGTGAGAAGTTGAACATGATGCTGATTTAAACTTTGAATTGAAGTCCATTTTTGGGGGTGGGTCTAACACACATCTGCACATGTAACCTTTTCTAGTAATTTTTATCCCGATTTCTTGAAAGCACGTATAATTCTATACCATTTAACTTCTGGGTAAACTTACAGAACCACACTCAGACTAAATCCTGCAATGGACTGATGGCATTACGCAAGCATGGTCACAAAGAGTTCATCTGCTTTTATTTTGTTTTCAACAATTATAAGTTTAGTTTATGTTGTTTATTTGCCATATGCAGGTCAACGATGCAATTCATTCAACCTTTATTTATACAGGTAAATCCCAATGAGCCTCGGGGGACTCACTTACAAGAGGGACCTGGTTTTAACAAAGAGTGATGACAACAGTGGACAACAAAGACAACAATAGACAGTCATAAAGGATGTGTACAAACTGAGAATAACAAGTGAAAATAAAATAGTATTTAAAAGAAGATGTAACAACAACAACAAAAAAACAGCTAGGTTGTAAGGCGATGTAGAAAACTAAAAACGGGAACATGTCTGCACTGGTTTTTGCCAGGAACTTAGCAGATGTTCAAAGCCACTTTGAGAGGTCAAGGTCAAAACTTGCTATCTGCTAACTGCTATCACAATGAAATGCTCAGGATGAGAAGAACTGTCTGGACTCGCCAGAATGAAATACAAAGCATGCAACAAAAGTACAACACAAAGCACCAAAAGGTGAAAAACAAATACATCGACAAGGTCCAAAAGAAACACAGTAAACAACAAGGTAGAATACAACGGTGCAAGTAGGATGAATCAGTCCTGTGAGTCTCTCACAGAAGAGTATAAGTTATACGAGTTGCCAGGCAGGATTTCTTTCAGCAAAGTGCACTGCAGGTCACAAACAGGCCACGTGCACAGATTTTGTGTACCACACCTGTGTTTTCCATGGCCTGATCAGTGGAATATTTTCCAAACCTTGAGCAAATGCAGGCACGTCTTTTGATGGACAGTCTGCACCTTGGCTGCAAGCCATCAATTCCTGCGACCTGTACATTTCAGACGCACTTACGGTGGAGAGTGAGCACGGATGAAGTGACTGAGCAGAACCCCCAAGCTCCCAGTCCTCTAGTAGAGAACCCAAGTATGACAGGGACAATGCAACTGTACATGTGAAAACTGCATACAGGTAGTCCTCGACTTACGACGGAGATCCGTTCTCACACGGCGTCTTAAACCGAATTTGACGTAAGTCAGAACATGCAGGGTACGCGGCATTGTAAACATTGTTTTTTTTCAACGTAAGACAAAACCAGCGTACATTCTGTACCATAAGCATGTACAGTACTGTATTTCCAAGCGGTTAGCTAACACAGTGCCCTACATAATTATGAAAAAACACATAAAATACTGCACAGTACGTTTCATAATAAAATAAAACAGTAAAATACAGTACCTGTATCCCTCTGCCACTGGCGCGCCAATGGTTCACTCTTTCTCTTTTTTCTTTAAAATCCAATCCACCTCAGTCAGGAGTGTTTACAGGTAAGTCCAACCAATGGAGTTTATTAGAACAAGAGCTGCTTTTTTACATGCTGCACTGCCTTAGAGCACAAACAAACACAGCAACTTCCCTCACGTCACTACGAATGAGCTCCTCCAGTGGGCACGTTGTTGTTTCCGACAACAAAATGGACGCCAGAGAGCAGGAGGAGTCCACAGGGTCTTAAAAGGAAAGGTATTAACACCCCACACACAAAAGAAATGGCGCAGTTTAACTCAAAATAAGCCTATTTGGGAGGTGCGTCGTAACTACGAAATGTCGTAACTCGAAACCGTTGTAACCCGAGGACTACCTGTACAAGAATAGAACGCTAACAAAGCAGTTTGTGTTGGAACATCCTGCATGTTCAAGCATACAAAAATGCAAAGAATCGGCTGGTATCTGTCGCACTAAGTGGTGGTTACCATGTGGCTGACTGTAGATTTTGCAAGACGTAAGTTGCTGCACAAAGAAACTAAAGGATTTTTTTCTTTTAATAAAGTAAAAAAAAGCTAATATGATCCAGTTCCTGCTGGGATCAGTACTTGAACCCACCAAAATGTAACATCATTTTCACATCACAACACCCCTCAGTGAATATAAATATACCAAGTAGTTTTTTTCTCTGTTGCTATAAATACAATCTACTGTGGATGCCATCTATAGAGTAAATAAGAGTTTATCTGAACCACAAGATGGTGCCAAAAATGACAGTGTCCTCTTTTAAATAACAATATCACATTAGTCATCCATCCAGTGTTTCTAAATTGTAACTAAACAACCTCAGAAGTAAAAGTCTCCTCTCTTCGAGTCTGCACAGCATGTGAGGAACTCCCAGCTGCTGCCATCATGAATTCAGATCTGTTACTTCTTCTCTGTGTGCCCTCCCATCATGTGTCATGACGACTGAGACGGTCCTTCTGCCTCCTTCCAACTACCGTAATGATTGTGCTCTTGGGTGTAAGCTGCATAAGGACGGCTTCATCCAGCCCCGCAGGCAACAATGTGCGCCAGCAACAGTTCAGACTGGTGCAGGAAAACAAGACAAATACAGGCTGCTGCCGAATAAAGTGTCACTGATTGATGGTTGAGGTAGTAAGTAAATCAGCTTCAGCTGCTGTCAAACCTTGCATTTTATATAATTTCACACTTAAATCTCTCTCTCAAAAAAAAAAAAAAAAAAAAAAAAAAAGCACTTCACAAACTTAAAAAAAAAACAAACAGTTGTCTTACCTGTCTTGCGTCTCATCCACTTGGTGCCTGCATTCTGCGAGCAGTTTGCCTGCAAGACAACTTTTCCTCCCAGTTCTCTGGAAAAGAGCAGTGTGGTCAGACAGCTCCTGCTCCACGGGATAGCAGCACTCTAAACAAAAAAAAAAAAAAAACAAAAAAAGCATCTGAGTTTCAGGTCTCTCTCTTCACCTCATGTGCCACAAAGATTAGTTTTGTTGATAGTCTTTGTTGGTATGTCTTTTTTCTAGTGACGCTGCATAACTCGCATCCCAAGTTGATACATTGATGAAAGAGTGGAGAGAGAGAGAGAGAGAGAGAGATAGGGGGAAAGAAAGGGAGAGAGAAATAGAGGTCTGGTCTGAGCTCCTCTGATC
>JARVGQ010000610.1:13150303-13163187 GCA_031762355.1 Hypsolebias martinsi | reverse complement strand
GTCCACAGGGTCTTAAAGGGAAAGGTATTAACACCCCACACACAAAAGAAACGCATGGATTCCTGCGCTGTGTAACTCGAAATAGGGCTGTTCAAAGTCAGTGGGCGATGTGTCGTAACCACGAAACGTCGTAACTCGAGACCGTCGTAACCCGAAGACTACCTGTACTGAATCTAAAAGGGTTGAGTCAGTCTGTGTGGACACGTCGCCACATCCAGTCTGTGGCTCACACCAAACCTCCAGGTGTGGCCCTCCCACTGTGGGATGGAGGCAAATGAAACAGGTCTCTTGTAAACGATTCCTCAAGGCTCAATGAGACTAACCTGTATAAATAAAACACCTACACTGTAATCACAGGTAGGGCATTGCCCCTTAAGATGAAGGCAGTCAGGGTCACACAAAGGTGCATTCAGTGTCTGGTTCATAAAAACAAATGAGATGAAATATTTTCTAACACACAATTTAGAAAAAGAAAAAAAACACCAGCATATAGAAGTCCAAATATCTTTGTAATTATCATTCCAGCCTCTCGGGGTCAGTAGTGAGTCATTAAATCTAAGTATGACGACAACAACAAAAAAAGACACCATAAGTTTTGACCTCAAATACAAATACAAATGTTTCTTCCTTAGTTGTTTTCAGTCTGCTTTAATTGAAACAGGTTTGTTTGAATGAAATAAAAAAACTTTCTGTCATGTTACAGTTCTATCATGACACTTGACAGAAGAAAGCCAGATTGTATCTAAATACTTATTCCTGTTATCTCTGTGTGGGACTACTGGGTATAGGAATATGGTGAAAATGACAAAGTGATTTTATCTGGATGATATTAACCGGACCTTCCTCTCATCTTTGGCATACTGTGTTTGTTAACGTTGATTTGTTTCTAGTGTTTGCTATATGTCACAATCTATTCTATTATCACATATTAACAGGAGTTCACCAGGAATACAGTTTACCAGTTTTGTCTTCCCTTCACTGGCTCCCTGTGCAGAGCTGATGTTAAAATTCTCCTGTTGACCTTTAAGTGCATAAATGGCCTTGCACACCCTGAGCTACTGGAACTGTGTGTTTCTTCTCTGGTGCTGAGATCATCAGACCAGCAGCTTTTGGTTGTACCAAAAACCAGGCTGAAGCTCAGAGGAGATCAGGCTTTTTCACTCATTGTCCCTAAACTTTATAAGAATCTGCCCATCAACATTAAACAGGCCACTTCGCCCCCTGCTTTTAAATCCTTCCTAAAAACACACCTGCTCACTGATGTTTAACACAGTGAGATTTGATTTACTATTTCATTGTTTCTCATTGTTTTTATGTCTGATGCTTTCTAATTACTTTTTTCCCCTTATATACTGCCGTGATCTTATTGTGAAGCACTTTGGTAACAGCTGCTGTTTTAAAGGTGCTTTATAAATACATTTGACTTTGCCATTCACAGAATGCTGCTCTGCATGTCACCTGCCAGTCAGCCTCAGAGTGCGTCAGGATGTTTTTATTTTGTACACAGAGCTCAGATGATCTTACAACACTTTTAACAGATGTCAAGAGTTTATAGATTAGGACATGATGAAATCTCAGCACAGTTTTAAAATCAATGTTACCTTTTGTTGCTGCATCCTGTTGAAGATCTTTTTTCCTGCTTGTGTTTTGGTGCAACAGCTTAAGTTCATTTCAAACCTTTTAAGCTTCATGCGATCAAATTTAATAGAAAAGCACGAATGAGTCTTTTCAACATGAAGTTAAAATGTGTTCAAATATTCAGAGAAATATAATCTTTGCTGCAAAAAGGGCACAATTTGTTTTTGAGTGACAAAAAAAGATTACAATTCGAGACCAAGGTTTTCTGTTTCTCATCATATCGTCAACAGGAAATTTGAGAAATCATGTTTAGGTGCATTAAAGTTGAAATGTTTTTAAAACACCACACCTTCCTCAAGCTTCGTGAGAAACATCCTTTAGATGAGCAGTGTTGAACACAAGTGAAAAAAAAGTCTAGTGGTGAAGTTTTTTTATTCCTCTATAAACACAAATAGCGCCGACCTGACACTCTGTATTAAAGTGCATTAAAGTTAAACTGTTTTGAAAACCCACAGCTGAATTTACACAAACTTGGTGAGAAACGTGCTTTAAATGTGTGCAATTAAAGGAAATGTTGCTTTTTTTTGTAGTACACCATGTTGCACACCAACACACATCAGTGTGTCTCCTCCACCTTACGGTTGCTTCTGATGCCAATGATCCAGCTCCAATTTTTGTTTCATGGTTAGATTCTTCTATACTTATTTTTTTTTTTTCTTCTTCTGTACACTGATGGGACACACATCAGAAGCAATGACGGGTTCAATGTCTTGCCCAGGGACACTTCCAACATGCGACTGCTGGTGGAATCGAACCTACAACTGTTGCATTGGAAGACAGCTGCTCTAACCAGTCAGCCACAGCCGCCCCGCCCACACTTTGTTTGGGTCGTCGATGACGTCACGACGCACACATTCCTACGTAGTTCCTCATTTGAATACACTTAGTGGTTGTAGTTGCGCACGTTTCTTTTTTTGTCATTAAAAAAGGAGAAAATCGTCTAAACTGTTAGACTCACGCACCTGAGAAATACAGAAATACATTTATACATATAAATATGTATACTATATATATGTGTGTGTTAATGAATGACACAACTTCCGCCTTTTTAAAGCGAACGTTAATGCGCCAAACACATTAACACTAATAACTTCACAACACGACAGTGGGATTATTAAACCGGTAACTCCTCAGAGCTGCGAGCGGGCAGCCTAAAATCTGACAGGTCTTGTCATTTCAATGTGACCTGGGTGTCCGCCATATCCTCACTATACGACTGCACGGCTGCAATTAGTCTGAACAGAAGCGCACGCGCGAGGCGCTCGCGGCGTATCAGAGGAACAAACGTTAAGCGGCCGATTAAAAAACAAGTCACTGAGCTCGAGCCCAATACAGCACGACCAAAAGGTAACGTTTGCTTTTAATTATTTAAATAGTCACCTTCATAGATGTGTATGCGAGGAAATTCATATTGTAAGTTCAGGCGTTAAAAAAATTAGCTAAATGTGATCAAAATGATTTATTTGTATTTTTATTGCGTTTAAGCGACGAGGAAACGTGAAAAAGAAACTAACTTCAGAAATGACGCCATGACCTGGAAGACGAGGCCATCAATCAGTGTCGTTTCAAAGACACATTTCAATTGAAGTAATAGCCTAATTATAATTGAAAACGTCATATTTTGTTGTGGCTGTCACATTTTGGGGTGATACGTATGATGTTAAATGTGTTTAACAGGCGGCTGTGTGTAATGTTTAGGTGGCTCGAGGAGGAGGAAGTTGGACACACATTTCTATAAACAGCTTCAGGTGCCGCATGCGACAACACAGTCCATCTGCAGAGGCAGATCGACACTTTATTAAAAAAAACAGTTATTTACTGCTTTAATAATCCACACACAGCCGGGTTGTCTCTGCACAAAATGGTTGACTGCACTGATAAGACCTTCACGGTGTTTGTTTGTTGTTGTTATTGTGCCTACAGACAGTAAACATGGCTGATGATATTAAAACCAAACTGGAGAATTACCGCACTGCTCCCTTTGACGCCAGATTCCCGAACCAGAACCAGACCAGGAACTGCAGGTCCAACTATGTGGGTAAGACATGACAAGGTCAAAGCAGGATAATGTCTTTTTTTTTAACCCCTGCCTCTCTTTTGTTGATTAAGCTCCTTTAGCTATTAATTAAATTTGATTAATAGTTAATGTTAGGATTGAAGTCAAAACCAAATTGTTTATGTCTGAACTTAACATTTTGACCTCCAAAATCTGAGCTGACGCTCAACCAGTTTGATCTGATCCATGGATTTTCACATACTTTACACCAAACACTTTATTTAGATAAACCTCTTGTTTTTCCTCTTGTTTGTTTATTGTTAGACTACCATCGCTGTCAGAAAGCTCTGACTGCTAAAGGAGTGGACACCACCCCCTGTGAATGGTACAAGAAGGTCTACAGATCCCTCTGCCCCGTTGCCTGGGTAAATATTTATTTTCTCAAGTCATTTTAAACTGAACTAAAAGAGCAATGACACTTGGTTGTTTCCACGACTGTGGGGGTCAAGTTAGTTCAGCAGAGGTCCAATAACATATTTCCCCCCTTTTATTCCCAGATGTCTTGGTACGGTGCAGCAAATCAAAACGCGAAATTCAAATTACACCAGATAATTTCAGCTGAGCAAAAGTTGTGTTCCGAGTCCAAGATTTGAGTGTCTTTTAATTTGGGTTTTAAAGATTCATGTCGTTTTGACAGCTAAATATCGGTTGTCATTTCCTAATTTCCTTTCCATATTTATCATTCCTAGAACATCATTTTATAAATGAAGCACATTTAAAAACAGGTTGTAATCAAAGGTCTGTCCCATAATACTGTGCAAGATGAACATTGTGGTAAGAAATAAGCAGTAAACATTAAGTAAAGAAGTCTGTCTTATATTAAAAGGCAGCTTGTCAAAGAGTTTGGGCGTCGTGACTAAAAAGCCCGATCTCCATGGATTTTTCTTGATGACTAAAAGCAACGATGATCTCACGACCCACTTAGCAAGTCTGAGAGACGGAGGCCAGACCATTCAGGCATTTGAGAGTCAACGCGAGGATTTTAAACCATTTGTGCGGAGCTGATGGGGCGGTTTGGTGTTTTTTGTACACGTCACACAGAACAAGTTCAGCGTTTCAGCCTCAGTTGTCTGTAGGAGGCTCAACTCGTTCACTGACCTGGATTCAGATACTAAACTCATAATGAAACATTTATGTTCAAGGTTCTTTATTGTCATTTGCATCGCATGTGGTACATGAGGTGGGACCAAATTGTGGACTCAAGGTCCCAGTTACACCCAAAAATAGCACAAGTATAAAAATAAATGATATATAAGGATCTAAAATAGATGTTAAATTAATAAACTTACGGTAATTACGCTCACAAATTAATATTCTCAGTGTTTATTTGTAATAATAGTTTACAGTTCAAAAGAAAAAAAGTGGATTAATTTCTAATAGAAACCATAGATTCAAATAATTTTGTTTTTCATTCAGCCTTTTATACAGGTTAGTCTCAGTGAGTCACGAGGACTCATTTACAAGAGAGACCTGTAAATAATCTTCGTAGTAGTTCAGGTTTTATTGAGGCAGCTAACACAAAGAAAGCTCAGCTGTGTTGAACTTGCTTCATAGTACGAAGTACAAAGTTCTTTATTTGCCATTTGTGCACAGACCAACAGTCCAGGCACATTGGAATTATTGTGCAGAGCTCTCTGTCAAACACTGAAACAACACTAAATAAATAAAATGAAAATAAAGTGGTTTTTATGTACACTGTAGAGAAAGTAGGTAATATCTACACCTTCCCATGTCACATGACAAGTGTAGGTTATTATTGCACCTGCCTCAGTAATGTTTTGCCACCTCTCTGATCCTCGTGATTCGCTTAGCTGTGTCCCTGCTGCAGCTCAACACAATCATATTATTAAATGACCATTTCAGCATGTCGTAAATGTCAGTAGAAACCTGTTAGACAGATTTAAACCAGGGGTGTCGAAGCAAACAAAAAAAAAAAAAATTAATCATGAAAGATGGAGAAATGGGCTCAGAGGATTTAGGAGAGATTAAGAAACACTTAAATTTGTTACCTCATGCAAAAATATATATTTTCACAAACTTTCCTTTTCTTTTCCTAGGTTGAGAGATGGGATGAGCAGAGAGAAGAGGGGACCTTCCCAGGGAAGATCTAAGCCTGCCATTCTCCAAGTTGTTTGACACTAAGATGTAATCAGCTAAATGTTTGTGAAAGTGATTCTCTTGTCACTTTTTCCACCACTAAAGCTCTGTCCAAGGAGCAGACTGACACTGAATGGCCATTCCTTACAAATACAATGGAATCTACTGCGAATTGTGCATTAAAATTCTCAGGATGTATTTTTGGAGCTCGGCTGTCTCTTGTGTAATTCCCTCTTTAGGGTGTTTTTATTCCTCCAATTTGGGAGAAAATGAATAAATATGCTTTTGTTTGGACTGGTCTAAAAATATAAACCTATGGCTCAAAGTTTGAATGAAGTCAGACTGAGCAGTTTGTGTATTTGTTCAGTCATAACTCTTTGGAGGAGAGAGAGAGAAAAAAAATAGCACAACATTTTTCCCCCAGAATATTTGTTACATTTTATTTAAATAAACCTACATCAAATATACACATATAAAGAGTAGAAAAATAAATGTAAAAAAAGTCAAACACACAATCATCATTCACAGGAGCAGATCTTGTGATTTGAAACTAAGAGACATTTTAAACTTTAACACATAAAACTACATTTCATAAAACAAAGTACTCACAAGTAAACAGTGTGAAATTATTTATAGCAGTAACTGATTTTAGATCATAAATAGCTAAAGTTGAGGACTCCGTGCAACAATACAGTGAATACTTAAGTGAAGCACACCACGGACTTCAGTGTTACAGTGAAAGTGAAACAGGATTTATCCATTAATAAATATATCTAATTTGAGGTATGATATTAGTACTTGCATAATAGAGAGCCTTTTATTTACACTTTCTTAAAGGAGAAAAAAATCTTCAGTAGCTCAAAAAAGTTTGCCTCCAAAAGTACCTTAAGCACATTGCAACTTTTGATAAAGGTCACTTGGATTGCAAACAAGCCTTTACTACCCAATGCTAAGCTGGTAAAAACATAATAATTTAGAAAAGCCAAGTAAATGTGATAGTATGCATACAAAGCTTTGCATAACTTCAATTCTTTAAGGTGAAATGTACTAAGTTTTACTTTTTATCACGTGTCGATGTAGATCCTACAAAAAGGTATAAATTGTTCAGAAAGCACTTCCAGGTAAAACCTGCTGCAGAATATATTCATTAATAACAGATATAAACTGGCTGCATAGCTTTATAATCGGTTGATGAACATTTTTTTATGCTCAGGTTATGATTTGGCTCATAAGTAGAGAAGATACTGAAGTTTATTTTATTTTGAAGGGGATGTTACATACAAGTAGTAGTAGAATATGCAGCACAAGTCACACATAGCAGCCACAAGGTATAGTGTTCAGTACTAGGCACAGTTACTGGGCTGGTAGAATGCAGCCTCTCAAAATTCTGGCACTGTGGGAGGGATAACTCGAGTTGTACAGTATTTGTTACTTGTCTCCATCATGCATCTGTGAGTGTGTTTACATGGCAAAAGACAGAAGGAATCCAAATGTGAAGTGGAACTCACTGTGCAAACAAACAAGCACTGTCCTCTTCTGTGGTGGCTTCTGATTGAAGTTTGCCAGTGGTGGAGAGAAGTAGTCAGCTGTAGGTCCTTTTGTTCAGTCTCCACTCTGTGTAAATTATTCATCCAAGTCTCCTAGTATCTCCTCTTTCCATGTTTTCCACCATCAGTCATGCATGTTTTAGGCCGAAGAGCTAAATTAAATGAGAACAAATACATTAACACACAGAAACCAAGAAATATGTAATTTATTTTCAGTTCGGCTGTTTTCCTGACTCACCTGGATCTGCTGTCTGCTTCTTCTTCTTGTGATGAACGATCCGATTCTCGTTGGTCATCATCACATCTTGATCCTCCACGTGATTACTGCAACACATCAGAAACAGGACGAGATTTCACTTCAGCTACATGTGCTGTACCTGTGAGAAACTAAGGAAAAAGAAGGGACGTAAAGATTTTAAAGTCCATTTCATGGCCTTTACTGTACCAATAATGGAGCAAGAGGCAATAAGAAAAGAAAGGAAGAGAGGGGAGACAGACATTACAAGCCAGGTATTTGGTGAGAAAGGGGTGAGGGATATCTGGCTGCAGTGACAGGATTGACCACCAGGAGGGGCTGACACAAAGTTTTCATGACTCGTACTTACAGTTTGTGGTGTCTGCTGCCACGAGGGCTGAAGTGGACAAAAGTTGTTTAAAACAACTAAGTTATCAGGTAGATGAAGTTTAACTTAACCCAGTTTGTTCATTAATGACATTGTCTCTATTAAACTGCCAGAGATTAACAGTCCAGAGAATATGAAGATACTCCAGTTTAAATATATAAAGGCATTTTTGTGGTCATTTGGACAAACATTGAAGCTAAAGTTAGTGTACCTGATGACACTGTTCCTTTCACGATGTGCAATGTAGATGTCATCTGTGAACAGGATGGTGTGGTAAGGCACCACCGGGTCACAGGTAGGCAGAATGCCTCTTGCTGTGTGACTAACGATGTCCAAGATGCCGTTATACACCAGGAGGTCGTCCACCAGCAGCTGCACACACACACGACGGAGGTAAAGGTCCATCTACAACAGAGTTACGGCCATACTCAACAGCAGACTGAAAGGCTTACCCCAAACTCTTTCACCCCTCTTTGAGGTGTCTTTGAGTAGTTCCAGAGTTTGATCATAGACACGGTCACCGGTTGATCAAAGATGACATAAACACGATTCACCTGCAAGGAAACCAAGACACGTGCTATCAAGTGTTGATCTGAGTCAGCTAACAGTGCTCTGCTTCTTCTGACCCACTTCCTCACCGTTCCAGGTAGAACTGGGGCTAACCACATGTGTCTGCCGTCGAAGGAATGATTGACTCCATCTATTAATTTATCTGGAGTCCTTACATCACCACTAACATTGTCCAGTACATTGACACTGTCTGGAAAAGCTGTAATGTCTGATGGACACAATGTTAAAGACTGAAGAGATCTTCTGTTTATCAAACTACTATTTTAACACTTTTGAACAAATTATCACCAGTTTAGGGCCATTGCTCGTCTGCTTGTAAATTACTGAACTTCATTCAATTCAATTCAAAAATACTTTATAAATCCCAGAGGGAAATTAAGTGTTGTTGTAGCTCATCATCCTGGTTCCATTAAGTGTTGTTATAGATGCTGATGACTGTGGGCAGGAAGGGTCTGCAGCAGCTGTTCATCCCACAGCGGACCTGAAGAAACTGGCAGCTATGTTGATCCGCCCATCCGGACCCAGAGGGCCTTTTGGTCCTCCTGGGCAGCAGGACCACTTGAATGTTGGGCAGAACTCCTCCCCGAGCGGTGGTCACTCCTCTCAGCAGCTTGTTGAGCTCCTCATCATTGCAAACAGCCAGCTGCAGGTTTCGGGGATGATCCTAGTCTTCTTATTATCATGAGCCGCGTTTCCTGCCAGCTCCAGGATCTTGGCAGTTAAGTCATTCGAGCACCTCCTCCAGGTAGACGGAAATGCATCCACGGCACCTCCTTTACAACTCATGGGATTTGGGGGATTTACATGAAAGTTGTGATGATGTTCACTGCCAAATGCATGCAGATAGTACCATCATTTATGTGTCAGAAGAAAGACTAAGAAAGCTTAAAAATGGACTGGAGTCTTCCAGAGAACAGTTGGCTAGAAGGTCCATTCACAGGACAATGGTTACATTGTTTTATGTATTGTCCCTGTTGAAATAAATAGGAAAGGATACTGTTATCAGTGAGACGGATCTTCTCATGGTTCTGGTCATAAAACTCCAGGCCATTCAGTCCAATGTAGTATGGGTCTCCCCAGGTTGTCAACAGCTGCAGCTGAAAGATGACTGTCAGGAGATGGTCAAAGAAGTTGCAAGGAGCTTTTTGTACCACACAAACAACACCTTCAGTTTTATATCATAAAACATACTGTATGATGAAAACATGAAAACATAACTGGACAAAACTATCCATCCATCCATTATCTTTTACCCGTTTCTTCCATTTTTGAGTCATGGGGGTCACTGGTGACAATGTCCGGCAATCACTGTGCAAGGGGCGGGGTACACCCTGGATGAGTTGCAAGTCCATCACAGAGCCACATAGAGACAAACAACCATTCACTCTCTCACTCACACCTAGAGACAATTTAGAGTCACCAATCAGCCTAACATGCATGTTTTTGTTCTGTGGGAGGAAACTGGAGTACATGGAGAAAACCCACGCTTGCACGAGAGAGAACATGCAAACTCCACCCAGAAAGGTCCCCGGATCTGGATTTGAACCAGGGTAACTTGCTTTTTGAGAGGCAGCAGCTCCATCAACTGTGCCACCGTGCTGACAAAATATAGCTATTTTTTTCATGAGTAAACTATGAAGATCATGCAGGTTTCAGGTTCAAAAGTTAAATGTTTTTGATGTACATCCACTGATTATATCCTGACAGTTTCAATGAATCTTTCTCAGTGGTTCGTGACATATTTTGCTAACAGACGGACAGAATTGTATACAAAAAAATGAATGGCAAAATTTTAAACAAAAAAAATCTGTTACAATGTCTTGGCACTCGAAACTCACACTGGAAATCATTTGAGTGAAATGTCTGCAAAATTCACGAAGTTGTAGCCATTTGTTTAAGTTCATTTGGCTGTGGCAGCCATCTTGAATTGACTCCAAAAAATAACCAGTGTGTTCCTCTAATAAAAAATTGTCTGCAAGTTCCATTCAAAGTGTTCGTTTACTTCATCCAAGACAGAAACACCAACTCAGACATAGGCGAAAACCTGCCTTTCTGTGGTGGACGATATTTATAAAAAAGTCTAAGCAGTGGGTCCAGAGCCATGATTTTACATCTCTTCCATGCTGCTGCTGGCTGTATGGATGGACTGGATGCTTTAAAAGTAAAAACAGGATAAAGTCTCTGAGCAGAGCCTCACTTGGGCTCCAACTGTAACAATGAGATAATCAGCTGCTGCACGGCAGCATCTCTGTGTGCAAGTAAAAGGTTGTTTCACTTATTTATCAAATATAAAATATTTACAGGATTCAGCGGATGGGCAGAACCAACTGTGGGTGATTTTTTTTTTTTAATTATCATTATAAATGGATGTTTAAATAAACATATTGTGTTGCTTTGTGTAAATGTTATTCCTAAATGAAATTCTCGATCTTTCAGGCAGTCGGGACGGAGATGGTGAACCCAGAGCGGCAACAAACAGGAGCCATTACCATTCCCGCTCTGTTGCCAGCTGGATTTTTCCGCACGCGGAGCAGAAAATTCACCTGAACGCAGGTGAAAGTGTCTGCGCAGTCTCAAATTCAGCCAAGAATCTTCCAGCTGAGCCGGTTCGACTGGATTGTCACATTTTTCTCGCCTCACCTTTTCTTTTTCGTGAAGCTGCACAATATTTCTTTGTAAGAAGAAGGAGTAAAAAAAAAAGCATGAATGAGTCACCTGGGAACTACGTACTTCAGCTACGACAGAACTTTTCAGCGGAGGGTAATTTCCTTCTCAATGGGAGAAGGTAATTACATGAGCTGAACGCACCTTAATGCGAACAGTTGCCACATTGGTCGATTGTAACTAATCCTCGCCAACTGGAGCTCGAGGATTAGGCGTTTTGACCGACACCAGGTTCAAACTAAACAGCTGAAAGAAGGCTTTAAACGTGATGAGGCACATAAACCAAATGATCAGGTGAGGCAGCATAGACAAAGACCCCCCACCTATAAAAGATGAAATGCAGAAAATCACATTCAGTGAGTTAGCAGCTTCACTCTAAATAAAACATGAAAGTTCTTCTATATGCACAAAAGGAAAAGATATTCTGAATCGCACAGATGACTCAGATGAACCCCAGGGGAGACCCTTCTCTTTGCATCCAATGTAAATCCCAACCATCAAACATGTTTCCTCGCCCTACAGGCACAGAAGAAAGGCTTCCCGGTGGAGGGCCTGGACTGACCGCCGAGCTGTGAGCAGCTGATAAGCGCTTATGCACCAAATTCCTCCTCTGAACAACACGACAACCACTTTCTCCTCTTTATCTCTAAGAATGGCAGAAGATCAATCGGAAGCGTCGCCGACATCAGGAGGTCGAGTTTCGGCAGCTCAGAAACATCAAGTCTTGTTCGGGCTCCCATTTTCTCCCAGAGCCACTGAGAGAGGCTTGATGTGAACATTTAAATAAGTCATCATCGCTCCTGCTTTCTGTTGCTCTCCGAGTCGCTGCAAAAGCCATGTGTACATTTTTAGAATTCCCCCCAGTTCTTGCTGACGTGAAGAAAGACATGAAAGATTCATGTTTGTTTGAAAGATTCAAAAGTGGTGTTCTGAACCAAGTTGGTACAGATGAATTATTTAACCCTGAAATGCAAGGACTGGAAATTTTTTTTTTTTTGGAACACAAATCCAAAGCACCTATTGCAGCTGACAGGTGAGCCAAATGACTGCAGCTCAGTCACATCTCATCTTCTTCTAAATTAAACTAATTCATAGGTTGAGCTCTTAGAATTAGGCAGATAAATTTAGCAGGATATAATTTGAACAGCAAAAAAAGCTACAAAGCAGGTCAGTAAATGCACCAGCAGGGGGCGACAAAGCCCCATGTGTCAACACCAAATACTGTACTGATTTCTTTGCTGCACATGTTTCCTTGGTGTTTAAGTCTGCAAAGAGTATTTTTTCCCCACTATAAACAATAGTTAAAAAGTTTAAAAACTTAAAACTTCTTCGTCTGCCACTGAATCTTGTTTTGAGCTTCTAGGTAGCCCCAGGTGCCTATATAGTGTCAAGCTGTCAACACACCTGCAAGCAACCAGCAATAATCCCATACCATCAAAGTCCAAGACTAAGAGACTAACTGCAGAATCTGGGAGCGGTGAGGTTGGAATGACCTCACCTCAACTCCACTGAACACCTGTTGGATCAGCTTGGGCGTGCTGACGATCTGGAGTGGCCCAACACAACCATTATGGCTGACTTATGACAAAAGCTAGTTGAAAATGGGACGCCATCCCACAGCACTGAGCGACGACGCTCGTAAGGAGGCGGTCCCTGTCTGTTGTGGCTGTGTATGGTTCTTCCACATGC
>JARVGQ010000610.1:13051649-13066627 GCA_031762355.1 Hypsolebias martinsi | reverse complement strand
TTTTTTTACTAAATATCATAAAATTTGTTTTATCGACATTCAATGATAACTTATTTAATTTAAACCAATCCTGTATTCTGACTTGAGTTAGAAAAGTGAAAATAAACCCACCTGTAGCCGTCAGGTCGATACAAATGTTAAAAATTGAACCTTTCTCAGACCCAAAGTGAGATGGGTAGTCAGCCAACAACTGAGATGTGTTCTGTAGTATGTTGCTCAATAACACACAAACACACACACACACACACACACACAACAGTCTTGTCCTACAACCCACGCTTGTTGTCTTGTGTAAAAAGCCCACTGGTTAGCTGTGAACAGTGCTTAAGTACACATATTTTAAATTTTGAACAGACTTTTTTTTTCAGAAAGCACGGATGCTTTTCCTCGATGGCTTCCTTTTATTGTTCAGAATCCGTTCTTCACCTCTTCTTGTCTCTTGTTGGACCAAATGAAGACAACAATCTGATGCCACATCTAGAAAATGAGTGTCAACAATAAAATTTGATCTTTTGGTCTCAGGTGCAACAAGCACTGTTGTGCATATACAAAGTATAATACGTACATTCTTTTCAGTTCACATGGATGTCCCCAAACTTTTCGCTGCAGATTTGCCATGTTGATATGTTAACACTACTTTGATTTAAGTTTGCCCTCATAAATTAGCTGCCATGTTATTTACAAAATCATCACAAACCGTTATGTCCTCCAGAGCTTCAATGTGAGAAAGAAGCTACGTCAAACGTGCTGACATGTTTTGTGCCTCGTCTTCTCTGAGCTGCAGCAGGTCCTCCTCAGTCTCCTCTGATTCAGAAATAGAAACCCTGAGAGGACATGAGGGGGGCCACTCTCATTTCCTGACTCTCAACTCGTTGTAATCATCTCTGTGTGCCTGAAGGCCTTTAGTGCGTCTCTGAAAGAAAAAAAAAAAAAAAAAAAAAAAACAGAATCACCAAACTGGAACAGATAGGCTATAAATAATATAAAATGTGAATTATTAATATAGTCTGCTTCTGTTATTTTAAGTTTGCCCTCTGCTCAGCACAGAGGAGGACACAGATTGATTGGTTAATTAACATTTTAAACAGACAAATCAGATAATCAGCTTACATAAAATACCATTTTGACAAATGAGATCTTCTTTTACTATGTTTACATGTGAGAACCTAGCACTGGACATACATCTAGAAGAATGAAACATAAATGCAGGAGGTTGTTCATATTGAATATGCCCCAGATTTTAAGAAAAGTTGGAAATGCCCCAGTTTGGGTTTGGGCAAGGTAGGATGAAAATAGCTACAAAAGAGAAACTTGTAGGGCATATAGAGACGTGGTCACCTGATAGACTGTGACAAGCCAGAAAACTAAAAACCTACATGAAAAGGTCACATAAAAAAACTAAAAGTTGTTGAAATTGCAGTGAAGTCACGAGAACATTCGTCTTTGACTTTGTTTAGTAGCTCTTTATGAAAGCTAAAAGGAATAAGATCCCTCTGAGCAAATACATCCCCACTGCTTCACCTTCCCTCCAAAACTTGTCTATATAAGCCAGAATGGGTAATTTCTTGCCACCTGGCCTCACTCTCTTCACAGGACACAGGCCTCACAGGATCAAGCAGAATGAAGGTCTTTGTTGTGTTCACCGTTTGGTGATTTTGCTACAGAGAACAGTATCTAATTTAACCTAAAACAAAATGTCACAATAATAAATGAAAAAAAAAGGTACAGTATAAAAAAGTGAGATCAGAGAAAAGGGGAAAATAACAAACTAAACCCTGCCTGTACAGTAATTTATTTATTTATTTTTACATTTAAAGCAATTTCGAGGGCATTAAAACAGACAGGATACTGGTACTACTTGCTTTTAAACCCATACAATTAATAAATAGAACCACTTTGTTTAATTATCTGATTTGTGGCAGAGCAAAAAGTTTAGTAGTTTAGTTTTCTTCCATTGAAGACTTTAGGCAGGTTGTTTAAGCAGTAAATTAGTCAAGAGCGCCCTCTTTTGTAAAACTTTGGGCACTGTTCAGTAGAGTTGCCAAATAAGAAATGACGAAATATTAATATCCTGACGCGTTCTCCGTAATCCAGGTAGATGAATCTAACAATGTTGACTCAGGTGCTCTGACCCAACATTCTCCTGAGTCAGGAATTAGTCTAAAGAAAAATCCGTCCAGCGGACCTGGCTCAAGATTTTTAGATATCGCATTAACCAAAACTATGTTGTATGTGCGAAGTGAGGATGCACTTTTTTCAGTGTGGGGAGATTGTCAGTAAACGTGCGCCAAGGAGGGATGGGGGGTATGCGCTTGGGTGGTACGTGGATTTTTGATTATGTATACTGTAGTTATTTGTACAGTATGATTAAAAACAATAAACATTTTTTTCTGAGACGAATGCCCCTAAAGCGGATATTTGTATTGATAATACATGTATAGTATTTCTGGCAACACTGGCGCTCTACAACTGGATAGTGTTATTTCCAGGGGGTGGGGTTAATATTTTTTTAACCAATCATAAGAGAGAATATTGCGATGTCAGAAAACAAACCAATGAGATGTCAGAAAACAAACCAATAAGCACTTGCGTCATTTTCGTCTGAATAAAGAGACATAGCTAGCATTGTGATACAGTGGATCATGAAAAATAAATGTTTATGCATTAAAAAAAAGTAAAAACGCTAGGTAAGTTTTATATTTGTAAAAATGAAGCATGAGTATTAACGTATTTACGGCAATATTTATGAGGTTCAACATTTTCCAAGAAAAGCTTGTGAACCGCTAATGAATAGCATTGTTAGCTAACATGCTAATGGATAACTGTTTCTGTTTAGATGAGTTGCACCAAGCTTTTGTTCATTTTGCACACAGTATTGTGCAAAGGTCTTTTGTTAGCTCTCATTTCTTTATATCTTGCTAGCAAGGAGCCAGACTTCCAATACTGTATTTTTAAATGTAAAGTGATGAACCAGTGTTGTGTTGACGCAACTTGTGACAAAAGAACACATTTTAAATAGACATTTTGGTGGGGACTTTGTTGCCTTGCCAGTAACGTTTTGCAAAGACATATTGTGGTCCAGTTTTTTTATTTGAATTTATTTTAGATATACTTAAGATAATCCCGTTTGGCACACATGCTATGCTAATAAAATAATGTTTTTGGACCCACAAGGTGAATTCCAAGACATTGAAGGATGATACATTTGTTGGGCTCAGATCCTGTTTTTTGTTTTTCTTGTTGTTTTTTATTATCCTGATGCATTCTCACACTACTTCTTTCCTCGTTTTTTAAACACACACTGCACATTAAGCTGTGTTGTCACGCTCCTTGGAAGCAGAAATGTTTGAAACTGAATTTATGCACAGTTCTGCAGGTTTAGTCATGCTAGTGTCTTGTTTTTATTTTGACAGGTGTATGTGTGTTCATTCCTACTAGGATGAAGGTGGTGAATTTAAAGCAAGCCATTCTGCAGGCGTGGAAAGAACGATGGTGTGATTACCAGTGGGCCATCAACATTAAAAAAAACTTTCCCAAAGGCGCAACATGGGATTACCTCAACTTTGCAGGTTTGTATAAATATTTCACTCCGCTTCAGCTGACTTCCCATGTCACTGCGAACATTGCTGGTGTTTCTACTGTGGCTTTAAATGTTCCTTTTACATTTCAGAGGCTTTAATGGAGCAGGCAATGATTGGTCCCTCTCCCAACCCACTCATTTTGTCTTACCTCAAGTATGCTATAAGTTCACAGGTAAGAGAACAACCAGTGTAAAGACAAAGCACGTAGCTGATCAGATTGGCTAACATATTTCTGGCAAGTTGTGAACCTTATTCTCATTTGTCTTAGATGGTGTCTTATTCCAGTGTCCTCACAGCAATCACCAAGGTAATTTTGTAATGAATTACAAATATGATATTGTGATATTTACTAGGAGAACTGCAGGTTTTACACAAATGTGTCTCTTTTAAAATAGTTTGATGGTTTTTCCCGGGAACTATGTGTCATGTCATTATTGGAGATCATGGACATGTTCTGTCATCGTCTCAGGTATGTGCAGTTGTCATCCCCTATTAGTTCTACATATTAACCATTAACACATTAATGATATTTAAAGCTCACTTTTAAAATTAGCAAAAATACATTTAGGCATTATCTCATCACTTGTGTACTGAACTGTGACAAGATGAGGTCACTATCTACGAATTATTATAACATATAAGAAAGATATTGTGAAAAAAATAGATGGATGGATGGATGGATGGATAGATGGGTAGATAGATGGATAGATAGATGGATAGATGGATAGATAGATAGATAGATAGATAGATAGATAGCTAGATAGCTAGATAGATAGATAGATAGATAGATAGATAGATAGATAGATAGATAATGTGCTACATCTGTGCTTTAAACCTAATGTCTGACTTTTCTGCTTTTTGTATGTGTACTCCCTCAGCTGTCATGGAAAAGCAGAGGAGTGTATCGGGCTGTGTCGGGCCCTGCTGGGGGTGGTTGTGTGGCTGCTGCAGGGCTGTGCGTTTTACTGCGAGAAGCTGAGAGAACTGGGTCCATCTGCCAGCACAGAGGCCTGCCTCAACGCATGCCAGGACAGACTTCACAGCCTGATGAGCAGCACCAAGAACAGAGCTCTGGTCCACATTGCCCGGCTCGAGGACCAAGGTGTCAGAGCTGAATAAATACTGAATGTGATGATGTAGTTGTATAAGACTATCTGCACTTAGTGTCTTTCTTTCTGCTGCTCTTTGGCCACAGGTTCCTGGAGCAACGTTGAACAAGCGGTGTTTAACTTGACAGAAGGCCTCGACAACATCCCCAACCAAACGCTGAAGACTAAGTTAGAGGAAAGTTTATCTCTAGTGAAAAGGTGCAGTTTCCTCAGTGACACTGATTTACTTGACTTTGATTCAACTCAAACACAATCACAGTCCAGCTTGTTAGAGTTAATTCTCTGTTCTTTCCCTCAGTGTTGCCCTGATGCTTTCTGAACAAAGTGACCTGCCAGTCCATGCCTCCTTCCCTTCAGTTCATGCCTTCGTCATGCTGGAGGGGACCATGAATTTGACTGGGGAGATACAGCCAATGGTCGAGCAGCTAATGATGATTAAAAGAATGCAGGTAATTGTTAAACTGTAGAAACTGCATTATTGTGTGTTTCGGACAGCTTTTTGAACTGAAAGATGAACCTTGTAGTGAGAAAAATATGCCCCAGTGTTGATCAGATAAAAAAAAAAAAAAGACCCAGTGTTGATCAGATTAAAAAAAAAAAAGACCCAGTGTTGATCAGATAAAAAAAAAAAGATATTTCATAATGCTCTGAGGCTAGATGTTTATATTCAGAAAGCTGAGTTGTAGCATCTTTGCTACTGTAGTTGTAGGCTCTTTAGTTTGCTGTTTGAACAGTAAATTATGGGCTGTGTTACTCAGTTTAAGAGCAATTAAAGCTTTCGTTTTTGAAAGAAAAAAGTCATTGCTGAATATTGTGAAGGACTTTTAAAAAATTGTAAAAAATATATATATATTTAGTTGAGAGTGGGTCATACATTTTATTTTTAAATGCATTTCAGATTTTAGTAAAATATATTAAAAAAATACTGCTCAGTCAATTTTTTTTAACTTTATTAAAACTTGTACAAGTTATCTTTTTGTGCTGTCTACATGTAGTGTTGTAAACTATCGTACAGCAGTTGAGATGAATGCTTTGATTGTCTTATTACTGTTCATGTAATGCCATTAATGTGCTGTAAGCATATTCACAGGTTAATAAGTGAAATAAGTGTATGAGATGCTGGATTTCTTTTTCTGATTTTTTGTTTTACTTCAACTCCAACAAATAAACATCCTCTTCAGTTTATTTGTGCTCGTTGTTCTGCTGCTGAAAGCTTTTAAGTTTTTCCACAGTGGTGGTGTGTTTAAATTTTTAAATTCAATCTATAAAGTCTGTAGATGGCCGTTGCATTGTTGCCTTTTTAAATACAGGAAGTGAGGTACGGTCAGTTAAATAGTGGTTTATGGTGATTCCTGTCTCAGGTCCCATGAAACTGGGATGATGGTGATGAACATGTGGTATTTCTGTTCATTGCTCATATAAAAGTTAATGGACATTCTTACAGCGAAGACGGTTGTTTAATAAATTTGATGCACCTCAACCTGCTGTCATTTATTTTTTCCTCTGTAGCATATTCCTGGTCCTGTTTTTGTTCTGGAGATTTGGAAAGCCTGTTTCACTGGGCTCATTGAGTCACCAGAGGGCACAGAGGAGCTGAAATGGACCGCCTTCACATTCCTCAAAGTAAGATTGGTTTCTTGGAGAAGCTGTGCTTCTATTTTCTCTTTGTCTGCATTTCCTTCTCTAGAGTTTAATGTGTTTTTGGCTCTAAATTGCTCCTGAAAGCTTGGACTAAACAGTTCATAGATTTTTTTTTTTTTTTATTCAACTTTATTGTCATTGGGTAGAGTACAGGTACAGAACCAATGAAATGCAGGTGGCATCTAACCAGAAGTGCAAATACAGTATTACTACCAATTATTTACAGATGTGGTGCAGGGAATGAGTATGGAGAGTAATGCTTACACATGTGAACATTACATACAACAGAGGCCAGTTGAGTTCTTATTTACAGTATAAATATTGGATGAGAAAATGCATAAATATGTATGTACTGTATATGCTCAGTTTATACAGAGTGAATGAAGATAAATACAGATTTGTTATGATAGCAGTATTGCAACATTAAGAACAAAGTACCATGTGTATTTAAAGTGACTGTGTGATTCTAGGATTGCGCCGCTCGGTGTGGCTGCATGTTGGAGCAGCTCTGTTACATTCATTCTGTTATTGCTTTTGAAAACTTTAATTTCTCTTTTTTCTGGATGTAAATCACATTTTAGATGATTGTCTCCTCTGGTATCAGATGCTGTGCAGCTGGAAGGATTTTTACTGAAAACTTTTTTAAACTTTTGGGTATTTGTTATGAAGCGTAACCATGGCAACAAGGTTTTTTTTTAACAATCAGGAGCAGCTGATTAACATCTCCATAGCTCAAATATCTCAGCTACATCCCCAAATTCAAAATGAGTTGAAATGGAGGTGCAGTGGATGAATTCCCATCAACCTGGCGGCATTCAAGTACCTGACCGCTGAGATCCTGGCGCTGGTGGGAAACTTGGCTCGTGACAACGGGAGGACCGGGATCATCCCCCGACACCTACAACTGTCTGCCCATGACGACGAGGAGATCCTCAGACTGCTGGGAGGAGCGACCATCGCTCAGGGAGGAATTCTTCCCGGCATTCGGGCAGTCCTACTACCCAGAAGGACCGAGAGGCCCAACAGATCTGACAGCAAGCTGGATCCGTGTGGACGGATCTGTATCTGTGGCCAGATTCTTTAGATTCGCCACAGGAAATCCTTCTTGCCCACAGCTGTCAGCATCTGTAACAACTCTTGAATGAAACCAGGATGATGAGCTACAACACTTAATAATAATATTAATATAAAGTATTTCTGAATTGAATTGAATGAGTTCAATAATGTTGCAGCCTTGGGAAAGAAGCTCTCTCTGAGTCTGGGAGGCTCCTGTAATGCCGAACATCTGATAGGCGTTACATAGATCGAAAAGTCATAATTACATGAGGCTGAAAATTTCTTAGTTAGGATGAGAAATGTCCTTGATGATGTTCCTCGCGCTACCCAGGCAACACTTGATGCACTCAGTTGTTTGTAACTGAGTGCCAGTGATGCGTCGGGCAGTTTTCACCACCTGCTGGGGTGCCTTACGGTCAGATGCTGAGCAGTTACCATACCATACTGAGATATGGGACAGTGAGAGAGGTCCAGCAATATCCTTGAGCACAAATGAGCTTTTTTAAGGCTCCGTAGGAAATAAAGACACTGTTGCACCTTTTTAACCTGAACTGAGGTGCTACGTGATCCTCAGAGATGTGAGTACTTGGGAAGTTGAAGCCGGACACTTGTTCCACCATAGCTCAGTTCACAAAGATGGGGGCGTGGGCCTGACCCCTTGTCCTCCTAAAGTCCACAATGATCTCCTTTGTTTTATTAGTATTAAGCACCAGATTGTTGTCCTCACAGTTAGGAAGTTTAACCCACACTTAGCCTCTTTTAGTACTTAGGGCTTGGTTCTTTATTTTTAGTTCAGTTGTTGTGTTTAGAGCAGTTATGAATTTAGTGTGTAAACCACTATAAAATATTGTGTGTTTAAACTGTAGCCATCAATCACCTTTTTACAACTGTTTTACTACGTTCTTTGTTTTAGATCCCACAAGTTCTGCTCAGATTTAATATATATCCCCAGGGTGACAAAGGGCAGGTAAGCGTTTGAATCAATGCTTTATTTTTTTTAAATCAAAAAATTATACACTAAGAATCGTTGTGAAGTGTTTTTATGCTGTGATTCACTGCTGCTTCTAAATGTCGGTAACACATTTTTTCTAGGATTTCATGGACGATGTAAATATTGCCTTTCAATACTTACTCAAACTCACACCGCTGTTGGATAAAGCAGATCAGAGATGCAAGTAAGTTGGAAACGTGTTCTTCGAGCATTTTTTTGTGTTGAATCTCTTACAGAACTGTAGAGAACAGTAATGCGTCATAGGGCATTTTATCTTTTCACTCTTCACATAGCTGTGACTGCCTCGGCATGCTTTTACAAGAGTGCAACAAGCTTGGACTGCTGTCGGATTCAAATACAGAGAGCCTCACGTCAGAACGGTACACATTTCTGTGAAATCACTGAACATGCATGATTCTGCAGCAGAGGCTACGTTTTTTGTTTTGTGATGTTTTATGTAAAAGTAAGACTAGAATTGATCACGTTTCATCTCCACCCAACCCCAACTCCCATATCTCCTCCTACACCCCCAATCCCCCATCCCGCACGCCCCTGCACATACGATTTAGGACTGTGGACAGGGAGTTTGTCCCAAGGATAAAGACTGCAGAAAATGCAAACATCCAGCCTAACCCAGGCCTCATCCTGAGAGCTGAGCCCACTGTCACCAATATTCTCAAGGTAGACCGTCAGGATGGACGTTTGATGTGGGAATGACAGCTTTGATGCTTTAATGGAGATTAATGTCATTACTAAGGAGGGTAAAAATTCAGAGCATAAATGGCCTGCACATTTCAAAGAGTTGAAGCCAACGAAATTCTTTGTCGCCACCTAAAATGGCTTTGAAACAGCAGATTCCTTTAATCAAGTCCTCCTTTTTTTATGTTCACCAGACCGTAGATGCGGACCATTCAAAGTCCCCTGAGGGCCTTCTCGGCGTTCTTGGACACATGCTGTCGGGAAAGAGCCTAGATCTGCTCCTGGCAGCAGCAGCAGCAACCGGGAAACTCAAATCCTTTGCCAGAAAATTTATCAAGTGAGTTCATCCAAACTGCTTTTGCGAGTAAGAACAAGCAGTGCCATCAGATAATCCAGAGTTTATGTAACATCGGGTGTTTTGCACAGTTGTTCATTGTTGGTGTCTCTCTCCTAGGCTTAATGAGTTTCCCAAGCACATCACTGGCGAAGGATGTGAGTTGAGTCTGATGAGTTCTAATGTGGAAAATTTCTCAACGTGCTTCTGTTTCATTTGAAGTGAAACGCTGAGGATGTTTCTTTCCTTTCCCCTTAGCCAAGTCTGCATCTGTACGAGCTCTTCTCTTTGACATTTCCTTCCTCATGCTCTGTCATGTTGTGCAAACTTATGGTTCTGAGGTAAGTCCATGGCACTTTAATATTTACGATCACTGATTTTTTTAGTTTAGCTCCACAGGGTGTCCAGACAGGACTAAATAAACGACCCAACATTTTCGTCAGAGGTCATTTGTCCATTTTTCATTTCCCACTGCAGGTGATTTTATCAGATCCCAGTCCCTCAGGAGAGACGCCTTTTTTTGAAACGTGGATCCAGACGTGTATGCCTGAAGAGGGCAAGACTCTGAACCCAGACCACCCCTGCTTCAGACCTGAGCCGGGAAAGGTGGAGAGCCTGGTGACCCTGCTGAACAACTCCTCAGAGATGAAACTAGTGTAAGTCGCAGCTTTCTGCGCATTTCATCAGATTATCACCCGCCGCCAGAAAGATTGCAAATACATCTACAACTGTTTAATGTTTGAAGTCAACCCCGTTCAAGATGGCTGCCACATCTAACCTTATTAAACCTACAAATAGTTGTCAATCAGTTTTACAAATATTGATTAAAACTAAGACTCATACACATCTTATACTCTGAGTGAACTGATGGTTCAAGTTCTGTTTTTTATAAAACGTTACCATTACCTTGAAGTAATCTCAGCCTGTCTGTTAGCAAAATATCTTGAAAAGGTTTTAGTGAAACTCTCAGAAAGTAATTATTGGCAGGACATTTACAACTCATTAATGTATAGAGTCCACCCTTTTCAAGATGACCACAATAACTAATCAACATTTGCCAACACAACAGTGGCTTTAATTTCAGTTTGGTTCCCATCTGCTCCACAGTACAGAAACAGCATTTCTTAAAATCACCAATGACCTTCTCCTTGCTGATGATTCTGGTTTATTATCCATACTCCTCCTGCTTGATCTGACTGTGGTCTTTGATACAATTTCACAACATTCTTCTGAACAGACTTTCTTCTCTTGGCATTGTAAAAACACCTCTCACCTGGTTCCATTCATACCTTTCAGGCTGCACTCAGTTTGTTCAGTTAAAATCATCTACGTCTCATCCTGTTCCCGTTACCTCGGGTGTTCCCCAGGGCTCTGTCCTGGGACACTTGTTGTTTATCATTTACCTTCTCCCCCTTGGTTACAGTTTTCACAAACATCATATTCAGTTTCATTGCTACGTGGATGACACCCAGCTCTATCGCTCAAACAAACCTAACTCTACACTTCTACCTTCGTCCCTCTCTAACTGTCTCCTTGAAATAAAACACTGGTTCACTTTAAACTTTCTTAACTAAAATTGCAATAAAACAGCATTTCTTTTAACTGACTAAATAAACTTTATAGCTTTTCTATTCCAGTTGATAACTCCTCAATTTTTCCCTCCCATCTGGGTGTCATCCTTGATAGCACTCTCTCCTTTGCCTCCCATGTCAGTAACATCACACCTACTTTCATCTACGAAATATTCAGCATCTCTCTCCTTCCCTCACTCCTCACTGTTCTGGTCCACAGTCTGGTCACCTCTCATTTAGATTATTATAATTCTCTTATTTTTGGCTTTCCACAGAAAGCCCTCCATAATTTACAACTGGTCCACAATCTTCATTGGCTTCCCATCTCATATTGCATCAACTACAAAATACTCCTCCTTACCTTCAAAGCTGTGGACCACCTCGCTCCTCCTTACCTTTCGGACCTTCTTCACATTACTACACCCACCCGTACACTCAGATTCTCTTCTTCTATTCAGATCATTATTCCCCTTGCTCGTCTTGCTACTATGGGGAACTGACTCCCACCTGGTATTTGCAGCACAGACTCATTGCCACATTTAAAATCCAAACTCAAAACTCATCTGTTTAAAGTAGCCTACGCACTGTGATTGCAACTACACTGTCTTATTTTAACTCCTATTTTGTACATACTTTTACTGTGTGTATAATACTGTGTCTGTTTTTATGCTAGAGTATGTAAGATGACCTTGAGTGCCAAGAAAGGTGCCTACAAATAAAATGTTATTATTATTAACATTATTATTATTATTATTATTAACTCAGTATTACGGATATTGAGCTAAAGTTTGGAGTGGTAATAGCTGAGAGTCATCTTCAACTCATACTCTGAGTGCTAACACATCTCACAGTATCTCATGATATTGAGTGTAACATCGTTTACAAAGTTTGACCGAAGCAGCTGTAACTCCCTCTTTATCACAAGATGCTTTTATTTTGTCTCTGGCATGAAAGATGACGAGTGATATTCAGTCTTTTGAAGTATGCTAGGTGTTTTAATTTGAAGTTTCTAAAATATAGTGTTGATTTCTAAATATAAACATTGTTTATGAAAGGGCAAAATCTTTAACATGTTCTGCAATACTCTAAACATGTACATGTTTTTCTCTTCTCTATATTTGTTGCGACAGTCAGGTGAAATGGCATGAAATCTGCCTCAGCACTCCAGCAGCCATATTGGAGGTCCTCAATGCGTGGGAGAACGGTGTGCTTTCTGTGGAGGCGGTCCAGGTCTGTCCCCGCCTCACACTATTATTTCTGTCCCTGGATTGTGTTTTCTCAAGTCACGGTGGCTCATCCAGCATGATGCTTAGTCATCACAGACACCCTGAACTGTAGCTTGACTCATTACTTAACAGAGAAAAGGATGAGGAAAAAAGGCGTTGCAACAGAATGACGTGCAATCAGCTTCTCTATTCTGCTTCTTTGAAGTTTTTTAAAACACTAGAATGTGGAAGGATGTCATTTCAGTCAGATCCTTTCATCTCTTTTTCCATTCTCTTCATCCGTCCAACTTCTTCTTTTCCTTCCTCTTTTATAAATGGGGTGACGTCCACGTTGGGAGTAGAAGATCACTGACAACATCAAGGGGAAAGTATGCGGCATGGCTATCTGTGCGGTGGCGTGGCTCGTGGCTCATGTCAGGATGTTGGGAAGGGATGAGAGGGAGAAGCCTCAGACGATGATCCGACAACTCGTGACTCCACACTATGCAGAGAACACCCTACAGTTTTATAACGAGCGGTACTCATATTAATAACTAAATCAAATGGTGATGAATCACTTACTTACCTGCACTAACAACTGTATTATTTTCCTTCTGACCTCATCAGTGTGGTCATTATGAGTTCCATCATGGAGCACATGTGTGCAGATGTTTTCCAACAAACGGGCGCCGTGCTGCGAGCCCCATTGGAGGGCCAGGAGCCAATCCCGTACCGCAACCTGCTGCCTGCTAAAGAGCCCATCCACAAGGCCCTCAGCCAGCAGTTTCAGGTGGTGCTGCGGAAAGGCTGGGTGGACAGTCAAGCTTTTCATCTGTTCGAGAGCCTCCTCAACATGGGAGGGGTCTTCTGGTTCACCAACAACCTGATCAGAGTAATGGACTAAAAACAAACGCTGGTGGCCAAAGTCTGATTATGAGCCCAAACATATTAATTTTTTTTTTTTTTTCAGGAACTGTTGAAGGAAACACGACAGGAGTGGGCCAGTCGGGTCGTGGAGTTACTCTACAGCATCTTCTGCCTGGACACTCAGCAGATCACGCTTACGCTGCTGGGTACCATCCTGCCCAACCTGCTCACTGACTCGGCCCACTGGCACAGCCTTTCTGACCCCCCTGGAAAGGCTTTGGCCAAGTAAGTGGAGCTAAGTGCCTTTATGCTGATTGCAGCAGCACTTAAAGTATTTCAGTATTAACTTTTCCTTCCCGTGGTGCCTCAGGTTGTCCGTGTGGTGTGCACTCAGCTCTTACTCCTCTCACCACAAAGGCCCCTTCTCAGCTCGTCAGCGAAAAAGGCAGAGAGAAGACATCGAGGTAAAACTGTCAGTAAAGGCCACATCATGAACACTATAGATACAATATGGTTTTAACACAACTCTGTTTTGTTTTTTTATGTGTACTTTTGGCTGCAGGACTACAACAGCCTCTTTCCTTTGGACGACACGCAGCCGTCTAAACTCATGCGGCTCCTGAGTTCCAACGAAGACGAGCCTGCAGCTCTTTCCAGTCCAGGTCAGTTTAATTTTATTGCACCGCTGAATTATGAAGCTTGCTCAAACATTTGTCTCAGTCTGAGCTGGGGAGTAAACGGGTAACAAATGATTTACAAGGTTGAATCCAGCAGGCTTCTTCTTGTATGCGTTTTGTCTAAATCGAAGGGATCAACTTGGCCTCATCAACAGATCTCTTTTATAATGTTCTGTTCTGTTTCTTGCCTGTCTCCAGGTTCTAACATGAGTTCTGCTCTCTCTTGGGAAAGTTCTGCTTAAAGGAATACAGCACTAAACAGCAGGGCTGGGATTAATACTGAGAGCATAACCTGTTATGTCGTGTTCGTCCATTCATTCATCTTGTTGTACTCCATCCACATGACTGATAATGAGCTTTCAGTCTACTGGCCTTGGAAATTTTAGATTTCACTTTTGGCTGCAGCTGTAGAGAGAAATTCCCAGACAGAATGTTGCATGACTTAGGAAAAAATTCATGCTTTACTTTGCATGATCTTGTCAAGATTGAAACTAAAAGTTCTCCCCACCCACCCTCACAATTCAAACTCGAATTCATTTAGAAACCTTGTCACTGACCCGTCTGCCACATAAACAAAGATACAGATGACTGAAATGATTTATTAGAATACAAATGTTTTCCATTAACACATTTACGAAACGTGTTGAAAAAAAGGACATTACAATAGTCCCTCATTTATTGCAGGGGTTAGGTTCCAGACCCCCCCGCAATAAGTGAAAATGCACCAAGTAGCAACGTTATATATATATTAGTATTTATATATTTTAAGGCTTTAGAAATGCTTCCCACACTCTTACAATGCTCTAAACTCTTAAACCTACATAATTTACAACATACACTGCCTGGCCCCCCAAAAAAAGGCACCACCTGGATTTAACTAAGCAAATAGTTATGAGTCTCCTATTGAATAATTACTGCATGAGCGATTATCTTTCATCTGACAAGTTATTTAACCCTAACTGGTGCAATGAGTTGCTTCTCATTTCTTAAACAACCATGTTGAAAGACACATCACATGGTCGTGGAAAAGATGTTGACATGCATCAAGCAGAGAAAACATCTAAAGAGATTGTAGAAACTACTAAAATTGGGTTAAGAACTGTCCATAGTGAAGACCCATCGTCTTGAAGGAAGAAATGTGGCCGGAAAATAATCCTGAATGATCGTGATCGGTGATCACTTAAATGTTCAATGAAATCAAATTGAAGAAAAACAACAGTAGCACTCAGGGCTCTGTTTTTTTTTTT
>JARVGQ010000610.1:13032909-13050786 GCA_031762355.1 Hypsolebias martinsi | reverse complement strand
GATAAACACGATTGTTTTGGGGACAGGCAGAACTTTAATGACATCTACCTTCAGTCTGTGTTGGTCCACTTGCTTCCGAAATCAATAGTCTAAACTCTTAAACCCACTAATTTTAACAACATACTTATATGTGGCTACTAAATTTTACTTAGCAATACGTCCCCACTCGAAGGTCCGCATGGGCCGGTTGAAAGAAATTTAAAAAGTCCCAGTGGGCTTCGGATGGCGTGCCGGACCTTCGGTGGCGTGCGTCCTGCTCGGCTACCAGCTCTCAAGGTTCACCGATGGTCTGGAGGTCTGGTTCTGCTCTGGTTCTGGTCCAATTTGGTGGGTTCCGTGTGGCTTTCTGCAACCGCGCCGAAGTCACTGGAATAAGCACCAAATTTTTCTGATCAGATCCAAACTTTCCCTCTAGTATTTCAGCAGAAGGAAATGGGGCTTCTGGGCGGGGCCCTGTTGGCTTCTGGGAAATATGGTCATTATGAGCGGGAATACAGTGTAGGCTTATTGAGAGAAAACTACAAAATGGCGGCGCCTGTCCGAAGTATTTTATTTGTTTGTTAACTTTGTACTGTACAGTACAGTATCCAGTACAGTCCCAGTCATGTGAGTACAGTAATATTAAAGTTGACAGTCGTGTGTCCTGTACTTTTTTCTTCTTGTTCAATCTTACGTTGAAAAACCGCGATAGAGCGAGTCCGTGAAAGTTGAACTGCAAAGTACCGAGGGACTACTGTAATGTTCTTCAATAATTTGTTTCTAGAGTTTTACCACATGCTTGCACTCATTGTGACACAAATTATTAAGCTTTAATTAATTTGACTCTGAATTGTTCCTATGTCATAGACATCAACATATGTAACATACTCAGAAGTTTTTATACGCCTGTCGAAGGTGGAGCGTATAATAATATAGTCTCTGACGGCCATAAACTTTCTCTTGTCCCACCCATAACTTCTGATCTTCTCAAGATAATTTGATAAAACGTCGTACACATGCGCATCATGACTAGACGGGAGTGTCACGTGCACTATTCCTCACCCCAGCTTCAAGGTCACTAATCATTGTCAGACTTTATGCAAGGTCTTTGCTCGTCAACACCATTGCTCCAGATAGTTGTGTAATAGTTTGTTCATGGGCGTATAATGTGCTGTACACAGCTGCTTTTATAAGGTTCATGAAAACACATGGCCACAATTACGAATGAACTCAAAACTAAAACAGCAGCACACACAATGTTCCTTCAAAGTATTTACTCTTGTTCATGTCTGCAGAGACTGATCGAACGCAGCTTTAAAGCACATTCCACATATTTATATTGGGCTGATGTCATCACCTTCAAAATCTTTTCCAGATGCTTTTATCTTTTAGACAACCAGGAGTTTGGAGTCATGGCTCTGTTGTAAGAGCCTTCAAATCTAAGTTATAACTGTGGATGTAAATATCCAGCATTAGTTATCAGTTTGATTTTGCAATCTGAACTGGAAGATGAATACATGATGTGATCATCACTGGTGCTTCTTTACCTTTCCTCACTTACCGTATATCAGGAGATTATGGCCACAAACCTTTTACTGTCTCAGTAACATTAAAAAGAGTTTTCATCATTGGTTTTGGTTGTTCTCTTGAAGTTGCTCTTGTGTAAACTGCTGCTCTGAGTTTTTTTTTTTTTTCTCATTCTGTGGATTGATTAGGGCCAGCGTACAATACAATACTGCATCTTATCAAACATTTTCTTTGCTGTCACTGAGAGTAACCCAGCTGCGGTCTATTATAATCTCTTAAATAAAATTCAAGACCAATTTAAGAAACATTTTGAAATTTTTATGAACCACAGAAATAATAGCTTAAGATGAACATGCTTCATTTTAATTAATAAATCAAAAAATAATTAATTAATCTTTGGTATGAAATGCTTGTTTTAGATGGGACATGCTATAAAGTTGCAACAGAACATTTTACAATAATTATTTGAATGCCCAGTATTGTCTTGACATTTGTTGATTATTTGAGTCGTAAAACTAGATGTGAAACTGAAATATCTTCAGAATGAGGTTTTAGGAACGAGACATTATGTAATGAAGTAGTGGAATGAGCTTTACTTCTGCAACATTTGTTTAAGACTGTACTCTTATGTAAAACCAACACAGTTCTGGTAACCTTCAGCTTCCTTCTTTGTTTTGTATGTTTTTTTTTTGTTTTTTTCCCCTTCAGTAGCAAAGTTGTGATTTCATCAGCATTTTTCTGTGTTTTCCCGCAGGAGATCGATCCATGAGCAGCTCCCTGTCTGCCTCCCAGCTTCACACCGTCAACATGAGGGACCCGCTCAACCGAGTCCTGGGTGAGACTTAGACATGTCCAAGTAAAACAAAATAGTTTAAATATTTATTAGACTGCAATATTTCTGTAAGACTATGAAAGATAAAAAACATCTAATATCAGTTCAAGATCTGAAAGCACAACCAGAATTAATACATAAGGTGCATCGGATTATAAGACTCACTGTTGATTTTTGAGAAAATTAAAGGATTTTAAGTGCGCTTTATAGTCTGGAAAATACGGTAAATGAACTCTGTTTCCTTCTTAAATCTTTTGCTCTCTTCTCTTCTCCCCCCACCCCAGCCAATCTTTTCCTCCTTTTTTCCTCCATCTTGGGCTCCAAGATGGCAGGACCTCACACCCAGTTTGTGCAGAGTTTCGTGGAGGAATGTGTGGAGTGCCTGGAGCAGGGAAGCCGTGGGAGCATTCTGCAGTTCATGCCTTTTACAATGGTGAGCTACGAGCTGGGAGGAGAAGCCAGGAAGGGACAGATGAATGAGAAGGGAGGGAAGTGATCGATGCATCAGATTTTACTTCTTAAAACACATTTTTTTGTGTGGTTTAAAAATGAGAAACCTAAGATAAGAAAGAGTCAAAACCTGATTCATACGTGTGACTTTAGATTTCAAAGTAAGAGAGCACAATTTATCTTTAGCGCTGTTTTTAGACTCATGTATTTATAGCTTATCGTTGTACTTCCAAGGCAGAAAACAAAGAAATGTGCAAACATCCCTCCCTTGTTCCCCGCCAAGTTAAATACATTCCAGTACAAAGACCCAGCAGATTATCTCCAGACAGATTATGTCTGCAAAGAGTCATTTGTCCTGTTGTGCTTCCAGGTCTCTGAGCTGGTGAAGCTGCCTGCTTTGGCCAAACCTAAAGTTGTCCTGGCTATCGCCGACCTGACTCTGCCACTGGGGAGGAGAGTTGCTGCCAAAGCCATCGCTGCTCTGTGAGCTGTAACGTTCAGTCCCCTTCACAGTGAAATGATCTCTGCTGACACAGACGTGGGGTGAAAACTAAACAGCGTCTTCATCATACCTCTTTTCTGGAACACGTTTTAAATATTTTTTTTAACACTTATAGAGTTGTGTAAAATATGTTTTTGAATAATAAAGAAGAAGAAAAATATCTATTTGGTGTTTTTTCCCACCAGGTCACATTGTTTCTGCGTGTTTTGTCACCGTTGTCCCCCCCCCGAGGTCACATGGTCACATGGCTTTTCATATGACATGAGAGGGAATCATCCTCTGAGTGACACAGCAGGTCATCTGCCACTTGCAACACTCCGTGAAGGAAATGAGTCTGACAGAGGGGAACAGACTTTAACACCAAAGCCTGAGTTTCACTTTTTACTTTTAGTGGAGACGAATTCATTGATGAGGCAACAAACCTACAGCGGAAAATGGCTTTTGAAATGTTTTTTAATGTTCATCAAACCACAGAAAATACATATTACTGTATTTTATGGATTTTAAACAGCAATACAAAAATATATTTCAGTTTCATCTATAATTAATTAGTCCATGTGTGTGTTTAACAGTAAAACAAGTGGTGGCTGCTAACGTTAATCCTAAATGTTTCTGCTGATTTCTGTTTACAGTGATGTGTTAGGTGCACAGCTTTTTAAAAAAATATCTTCTATTTATAGAAATAAATATATAAATATTAAAAAATAAATAATCTTCAAAGAGATCAATAAATACCCTAACGGACAAATGGTAACGCTAAAATCTTTTGGCTTTTGCCAAAATGTGCCGTTAGCTGTCGTTGTCCTCATCGCTTTGGTCCAGACTCCTGAGGACACGGACCATGTCCTGCCCGAATGACTGCAGCTGCAGCAGGGTCAGGTGTGTCGCCACCTGGACCTCGTAGTCCCCCGGCAGGCGTAACGACAAGGGGGCTGTGGTGGGCTGCACTGCAGCTTCTGGTTGGACCAGTTTTAACATCTGAAATCAACAGAAACCGTGATTACCTCATCTAATCAAAAAGGTTTGAGAGAAAATAGGCCTGTCGCGAAAAACAAATCAATTAATTGCATGATAAATTAAAATTATCGACCTTGTTTTCATTTATTGGCTTTATCGTTTCTTAAATTTGACAATAATTACTAATTATTGTCAAATATCAAACAATTTTATCGTTTATCGCTATCATTTCTGAGACAATCGCCCAGCAAAATTTGTCATTGTGATAGGCCTGAGTGAAAACTGATTTTTATTTGTTTTACCTTCATGATCTGAACTGCCAAATCTCTGATGTCCGCCATCAGATCAGTCACTTTATCTTTCACCTCCAGCCGAGGGGACACAGAGCTCAGCAAGCCTCGGTGCAGCAGCAGACCCTCGTGCATCCGTCTCAAGCTGCTCTCCTACCAAAGAAGGAGAAAACTGGTCATCTCTCTTCTTTTATAAAGCTTTATAACATCGACTCGTCAGTGATGCTTACCAGAGTGAAGTTTTCTGAAATGGCCTTGAGTACAGGAGAACTGGGGATGCCGATGGTGGACGCCATTGTCACAAGCTTGACATTTTCTGAGGAATTGAGCTGCAGAGTCTGGTAAAAAGAGACAAGAGGGGGGTCTGAGCTGATAGATTATAGCTTGGAGAGCAGAAGAAGGGTGAAAATTCTACTTCAGTCCAAAATCAAATTCTCTGAGCACTAATAAGTCATTCAAATGGAGACAAAGCTCTGGAGTACTTGTTATAATACTGTAATACAGTATGGTTTATGTATTATTCTGTAGTTTTGGCACTTTTTTGCAGTCATCTGAAGTTTCCCAAAAGGCTGTTTTGCTTTACGTAGTACAAAAAAAAAAAAAAAAACAGCATTAAAGCATTTAAATGGTTTAAATATTTGAAAATACTTCATTTAGCAAGAAAAACTATAGTCAAATACATTAAAATTTCAATAAATTCAGTAATTGTGATTTGATCCATTTGATATATAGAATAAGAGGGCCGCACTTTTTATAGTAGCAGCTTCGTGAACTCCGTCCATCTTTCGGACGAATGTACGTGCATGTTCTCATTGTATCTCGGTGCAATGATAATAAAGCTTATTCTGATTCTGATATATTTACTTTTTTTTTTCCAAGTATCAGTGTTCTTTATTGTCATTCATATCAGAGGGGGGATGAAACTGTACTCGAGTTCCCAGTTACACATAAAAATAGCAATTAGATGCTGTTTCTATAAAGAAAGCTTCACAACTAGTTAAAGTCAATTTGAACATTATGGAAACATTTCTGTTATTTCAACAACACCGGCAAAACACAAAACATCTCAATAGGAGATGAGTTCCTAAGTCAAAACTATTACTTTACAGTGGGTGCACCGATTGCAGTTTTCTGGCCGATCACCGATCTCTAAAAAGTCTGAACTGCCGATTCTGATTTTGTTTTATAAGCGACACTGTCATGCACCTTCAATTTTCCAATCCTACTGAAAAAAAACATGCCCTTGAGCAATATCCTAGAAACAATACAAACTTGTTTTAACTAGCCATGAGGTAGTGCTCCGAAATATAAATGAAATTCAGACAATTGTTAAAACTACAAAAAAAAAAAATCTGTAAAATCAATTTCTTGTGTTACATATTGGCCAATCTCCCAAAATTAAAGAAATCGGGGTGGTGCACCCTTACTTTACAGGTCAAAAAACACGTTTATAGTCACAGTTATGAGTTTAAAGCTCATAAATATGACTTTGAAATTCATTATTTTAAAGATTGATGAGATGCAAATGTACAAATATAATATTGAGCGTACAAATATAACTTTATTTCTAACAGTTAGGCTCTAAGCATTTATGATAACGACTTTACGTCACAATTGTGATTTTAAATTTCATTACTACAATTTTAAAACGTATATACCTCGTCATTCTATTTATAAAGTTAATGCTTTAAAACTCTTAATTATGACAAGTGACATTGTTCCTTACAGAAACAGGCTGCCACAGGAAATGAAGTCGTAAATCTTGTGTTCTGGCTGATTCTGGAAGAAGCAGCAAGCAGAGCTATAATTAGCACAGTTTGCTTTAACTGAGTATAAACCCTGAGATCAAGACTGTATAGGGACATTTCAAACAGATTCATTTAGGAGTCTCAGAGCTGCTGTCTCCACACTGAGCTCATTGGCTGAGAGCCTTTAAAATCTGACACAGCAACATTACGAATCAGCAGCCTGCCTGTGCACTGACTGCTGCTGTTCGCCTGTGCACTGACTGCTGCTGTTGGTGCAGTCTGTCTCTTACCTTTGTGTGAATGCAGGACTTGTGCGTGTCGGGAATCGAGAGCAGGACCTTTTGCGTCAAGCTGCGGCTCCTGTGCAGGATCTCCTGGAAGTGCAGATCCTCAACAAGTGCTCCGAGCTGAGGCAGAGGAGCGCTGAGGGCGGTGGAGGCCATGTAGGCAAAAACTGTGGGACACACAAGCCAAAAAAAAAAAAAATGAAAGAGAAATTAAAACGTCAGCTGCGATGCGTCAGAACAAGCCTCTTTATATTTTCAGTGCAGTGTGTGGAGGACAGAACAAAGCCTGTCTTTCTCCTCAGCTGCTCCAGTGCTCTGCAGAGCTGGGCACGACCCCCCCGCAGACCCCCACCACCACCGCCACACCTCCCACTCCCTAAAACTCAGAGTGAAGATGCATGGGTTGAAAAAAAAAAAAAGTCTTTGTAATTTGAAGCCCAAGCCGAAAGTAACTGCAGTGTCTGGAGTCAGTCCACCTGAGCAGATGCATATTCAGAACCAGTTCAAAATAAGAACGAGAGCAATGGAAAATAAGAAAAAGAACATTAGAATGATGAAGTCTTCAGTCCCGGCCTGTTAGTCTTCCCCTTCAGAGTGTTTGCTGTCACTGGAGGTGAACAAAAGGGGAAACAGCGATGAACAAGCGTTACCTCACTACTCACCAATCAGAACATGCATGGCCTCAGCTGTGAAATGTGTTAGAAGTATTGACCTCCAGAGAGCACTGATCCTGATTTACCATTCACTTATTGGCATGTATATATAGCAGGTCCCACCACAGGGATTTCCCATAAACTTATCTCACCAAGCATGACACAAATTTTCCTTTGAAATTTACACATTTCCAGTCTCCCTTTCAGTGTTTTCTACAATGAAAGCAAGCGCTATTGTAAAAAAAAAAAAAAAAAAAAAAATCATTCAGCTACTGTCACTTACTAAGAATGTATTACATATGTTACAAAAAAAATGTATTTTAAAAAGTGATTACACAACTTTCTTCTATTTTAACATGAAAATGTACGGAAGCACTTTACTGCCACCGTAATTAAACAAAAAAACACACACATCGCATCATAATTTGAAAAGCTTATTATTCTAACACTATTTTTTAATACAAAATTGTATTTTTATGCTCAGTGTAATTTTTTTCATGTTTTAAAAAATATACATATTTACCATTTTACCATTTGATTTTTCTTTCTTACAAGTTAGAGTCCTCCCAAGCTGATTACCAGAGATCAATCAAAGCAATATGGTTGACTGGTATTGGAGTGGCGGGCAGCTCCTGATCCATCACTGTATATGGTTTTGTGTCACAACTGTGCTAGCCGGGAGTTGCAACAAATTTACATTTCAGAAAACAAATTAACAATTTGTAATACAGCTGGGCCACAGCCATAGAACGAAATTAAAACACACCAGAAATAAAAATGTAAAGGCAATATATAATTTTTTTTATAGTGCCAGAGCGAATGCAACTTTATTTTAATCTACAAAAAGAACTTTTCTCATTTTCTCATGATAGTGTACAAGCGGTCATTATCTTTTGTTAACATTTTCACAGCACATTGAGGTAACACGCATTTTTAAAGCAGCACCATCTCTGAAACCTTATGAGGAACATTACACTGACAGAGTTGGACGCTTGTTGTTGAAGAGTACCATACATCATGAATGGAGATTATCCTTTTTTCTGGATTAAGGAGGAAAAAAATAATTATTTCCAAACTTGTTTGTATTTACAAACAACACCTCTGCACCCACATGTTGAAAATAACATAAATATGGAATTAAGACAGTATTGAGTAATCCTTTTGGCTCAAACTGGTACCAGAAACAAAAAGTCTTGATTGGGACATTCCATGTTCAAACAATACGTCATCACATTATTATAAGTTAAAATATATTGGGGCCTGAGTGGGACTCATTTTCAGCCCTGGAGTTTCATGCCTCAGACTGGTCCACTTTAGATAACAACCTCTTATCATTAAAATCATGTAATTATAACCTTACATGATGGGACAATTCTAGAATATGACCTTTAGGGGTGTTTAGCTCCCACTGCTGACAATAGCTTTTGGCTTGAACAGTGAGGTGGACATTGGCTCTAAGCATTTGTAACTGGGGGTCTGGGGATCTTCCCCCAGAAATGTTTGAATACAGTAGATGCCATTTCCTGCATTCTGGTGTATTTTAACAGGTTGTTTAACATCTAGTTTTACCTAAATGAGTAACACTTGATTCAATGATTATTTTAGAGTTAATGGCACAACAAGAAGTAGCCTGACCAACAGCTCTCCTTGTGTGATTAGAGCATTCTCCGCTTCTCTCAGCATCCTAGTCACAGTCTAAGAAACATAGTGTACCCTTTCCATTTAGTAAAAAAAATCACTAGCCAATATGAAACAATGATAATAATAATCACTCCTTCTTATGATCATCGTCCACTGTGTTTATTAGCAGGTTAAAATACTTAATTAAAACTCCAGTAGTGGGCTAGGTCTGCTGTAACCTCACCCAGTTGTAGGGTCAAGAGACAAATGTGTAGCATTAACACAACAACATTCAGGAATTGTTTCTACATAAACAATATCAAATATTTTATGTGAATGGTAAGATCGCTCCACCCATGAGGAAATGTAACCCAGGGTGAGCAAACAAACAAATAAACAACATGACTGTAATGGTGGAGGTTGTGAAGCTCATGGCGTTACCTGAGGCATTTAGTGAAGCAGTTATGCCTTATAAACCAACATTAAGACAAAGAAGAGAGAAAATGGTTACGGGGAGAAAAAAAAAACACTCTTTTTTTTTTTTTTTTTTTGTCTACCAAACAAGATTTTCAAAGTAATTTTAGCACATCATGTGGTTTGTGTCTGATCTTTTTGGGCCAGTTGCCAGTAAACCAGGCAGAAAATAAATCTTTTTTATTTGGTTCTATGTTTTGGAGCAAGAAGTTATAATTTTGTTATCCTTTTATGCTTAAACATAATCAAGTACTTTTAATAATTTTGACCCATAATTCTATGGGAGAAAACAGTAAAGTAGACCCAGTAAATATAATGTTAAACTTTAACATGTGTGGGATTAGAACTTGTTCTGTTAGTCATTTTGTTTTATCCACTCAGTCTGTTTGAACATTAAATGTGTATTATGCAATCCATTAGAATAGTAATAATGAATTTGTTTCTGTTGAGTTACAGTTCTTTTGCCAAAAAAAAAAAAAAAAAACTCTTTGAAATACGATTTATTCCCTTATTGCTGATTTTCCTGCATTGATGCAACAGAGCTCGTATGAATGAGTGGGACAATTGCACAAAACTTTGTCGTGCATGAAGAGACTTCAAGGAAATGGGCATTTCCTCTGACAGCAAATTGAATCTGAAAGTCTTTGAAGATTATATTTGTTAATAAATGTAGAAGTGACAAAAGCCAATACAAAGAAAATTAAATCTTTATCTGTAAATTGCTTAATTTTTACAATTTTAGCGTTGTCTAGTTGCTATATACAGTATTTAATGCCCAGCACGTGTTTGTAATGTTATCTGAGAACTGAGTCAGTTTTATATGTTTACGTCAAGAATGCTTTAAATATTTTGCTGCATAAAGTTATTAGTTAAAGCTCGATTTCAGCTGGAGAATCTAAAAATGTGCCACAAAAACTAATTGCCTTTTACAACCATGTGATTTCTTCTTTGTAAAGGATCCGTTTCCTCCATTCTCCTACATTTGCTGAATGTCATTGTGCATAAAGAATTAAAAAGCCAATTCTGCGCAGAAAAGGAAAGCAACACTGGAACAAACAGTGGATTTAATTCTGTGTTGGTGTTGTTGTTTTTTTTTTTTTTTTTACCTTAAAGGCAAATCATGGTGTTTTTTTTTAAATACAAATTAGATTTATTCACCCACATTTTTGGCACCTAAATGTGGACATCTTACTCTAACACAGAACTTGGCAACTTAAGGCCTGAGGGCCAAAAATGGCCCTTGGACAATTTCCATCAGGTCCCCAATATCCTTAGTTTAAAAAAAAAAAAAAAAAAAAAAAAAACTATTTATCAATAAGACTTATGGAAATTTAAATTAAACATCTTACGCAAAACGTTTTTCAAAACATTTTTAAGTTATTGTGTTTCCAGAACTACAGTAAACTGAACCATGAAGACTTAGAAAAACAAATATCATATTTTCTGGCATATAAGTCGCTCCCGATTATAAGTCGCATCAGTCAGAAAAACCGTCAAGAAGAGGGGAAAAAAAAACATATAGCATTTTTATGTGTCATCGCTGACCCGTAAAGTTTATCATGCGTTTATTTAATGGTCAAAACAGCTTCATTTTGCCTGGGCGGCGCTGCACCATCCATCCATCCATCCATCCATCCATCCATCCATCCATCCATCCATCGAGGCCAGAGCTGCTCGCTCTCCAATGTTCCTCCGCCTGCACCAGCTGAGTGAAGCGAGCACACACAGGAGGACTCGCTGTTGCAGTTTTTCGAAATTTAAAACGTCAGTTAAAAATTGCATTATGAATATGGGTACTGTAATTTCTGGACTATTGAGCACACCTGAATATAAGCTGTGCCTGCTAAATTTTAAAAGAAAATTAAATTTTTACATAAATGGGCCACATTTGTCTAGAAGCTGCGGGTGTTCACGTTGTAACATGAGATATTTACACAGAATTTTTTTTAATTTTATTTTTTATTTTTTTTACTTTTACTTAAATATGTACTGGTAACATACACAAACACAGTAAATGTTTTTTTTTTCTGAACATTGTCTGTAATTCAGCTAATTTTTAAAAAATACAGCAGTCTACTTTGTACAAGGAAGCCATTGATCGCTACCCCCTAAGAGAGATGTGTTTTAAGCAGCTATGTGAGCGCCTGGGTGTGACGAAACTAAATGTTTTGGTGGCAGAAAGCTCATTAGCCCATCAAAAAATAAATCCATAAAATAACCGCAGCATTGTATAAGCCGTGGTGTTCAAAGCGTGTGAAAAAAGTAGCAGCTTATAGTCCAGAAATTATGGAATATAAGTTGCTTCGGCGTATAAGACACAGGACTGACAAATTATGCAAAATACTGTGACTTATACACCAGAGAATACAGTATATACGTTTGTTTTGCATTTCTGCTAATATTAAGCTAACGTGTGTAATATATTGTCACAAGAGCCAATTTACTGAATATGCCTTTTATTCCTAAAGGATATTGGAAAGACTTGTTTAATAAAGCATGGCAACTACAGCAAGACAAAGCCTGAAAAAAGTCTTTTAGATGATCTGTCACAAAGAAAATGTATTTTCCAATTCTCTGTGCTGCCCTTTGATTGCTTCAAACGTCTCCCTTTGGGGAAAAAAAATGTTGCCCACCTTTGCTCTAACATCATGTCAGTGACACACTTTGAAGTACTACATCATGTTTTTCATTTGCAGCAAGAAATGGTGACAGAAGTGTGTCAGGGTTTGTTTTTGACCTTTAGTCTTCATTTTTAGTCGATGTTACTCAAATTATTGGATCTGCACATAGATAAATAAATCCAGGCTCCACAGAATTGTAAAGATAAAGAAGAACCCCCATGAGCAGTATTATTATTATTTTTAACTTGTTTAAAAAAAATCTGTATGCCTCGCTCATGATTGTCTATTGTTGTCACTGTTGTCATCATTCTTTGTTGAAACCAGGTCTCTCTTGTAAATGAGTCCTTGAGGCTCAATTGGATTAACCTGCCTAAATAAAGGTTGAAATTTTCACATTATTCAACAACCAAAACAGATTATATTTTTTAATGTAATGGCTAGGTATTAAAAAAAAAAAAGCCCTCCCCACGAGAAGGGGTTTTCTGCGGCCCAAAAGTGGGTGTTTCTGGAGAATACAGTATAGAAGTTTGTAGAGGACAAACACTGATTGGCTAGCTGTATTTGCTGGCTCTTAAGGTAAATTATATCAGGTCTTTTTTAAAACTGAAGATTTCTAAGAAACAGCTTTATATCTGCTGTCAAACACAAGACGATTCTCTTTAGTCCTTAGGTTGTAGGCTGCACCTGAGGGTGGCTTGAGTGTGATCTGGATACAATGAAATATGAAGCGTCTGAAGTGAAACCTGCGCCTATTGTCAAAAAGCCTGGTCTCAATTAAAGAGCATGAGTCATGTGACGAGCTAATGGCCCAAAAGAAAAGCTAAGAACAAAACTGGCTCTTTAGAAGTGTTAAGATGAGGAGCTGGGTGCAGGCTTCCGGACACAGCAACTGGCTGCTGCCAGCCGTGGGAGACTTCGGAAATCATAAAACCATAATGACTTCAGCTCATTCTAAATTTGTCAAATGGCCTATATCTCCTAAAGTGAAAGAAAACCATTTAAAAATAATATATAAGATTTATCCCGTAGCCATGTTTCTGCACAAAAGATTTAAATTTGAGGTTGATTTGTGTGCCTTTTGTATTTGTAAATCCGAAGGTGAATGCCTTGAGCATTTGTTGTTTTGTTTTCATGTCAATATTCTCAAAGTCTTTGGACGGACATCACAAACTGGATAATCTAAAACTCAACATTCCTTCATTTGATACTGATGCCATTTTATTTTATGTAGGCAACTTAAGCTCAGCTAACTCTGATTCCATAAATATAGTCGTCCTTATAGCAAAGTACCACATTCATTGTAGTAAATGGAGGGATAACAAACCCTCCTTCCCATGTTTCATGAACAAATTCAAGTCCTACTATTCTTCATTAAGTAGCTTAAAAAACTGGAAAACTGCTAGAACCGTCTCACAACAGTTATCTAAAAACTTGTTTTAAGTTTCTAATATTGCCCTGCTCCTTTGTGTACTTTTTCATTTATTGTATATTGATATATGTATTTATCAACTTTCATCATTTTATAAACTGCCCCCTAGCTTGTAAACTGTAGTTATGACACCCTTCACCAGAGTTTGTATATATTTTCTCTTATGTAGTGTTCTGTAGTTCTGTTTGTTAATAATAATAAATAAATAAATAAATAAATAAATAAATAAATAAATAAATAAGATCTCATAGAAGAGCACTTCTAAAGAGCAAATTTTGTTTTTAGCTTTTGTTTTAGGTCATTATCTTGTCTCATGATCTTTAATTGAGACCAAGTTTTTGACCACTAGGAACAGGTTTTGCCTCAGATGCTTCATATTTCATAATACTGTATCCAGACCACACTCAAGCCACCCTGTGTCAGGTGCAGCCTACAACCCAAGGACTAAAGAGAATCTTCTTGTGTTTGACAGCAGATATAGCGCTGTTTCTTAGAAACCTTCAATTGTAAAAAAGACCTGACGTAACTTACCTAAAGAGCCAGAAAATACAGTTAGCCTATGAGTGTTTGTCCTCTACAAACGCCTATTCTCCTGAAATGCCTACTTTTGGTCTCAGAGAACCCGTCTCACTTGGTGGCTCCCCCTTACCATTTATGTTGCTCTTATTTTGACATGTAACCTAAGTAATGCTAAGGATTATTGTGCTGCACTTTTCTTAGACCTGTCTAAAGCTTTTGACACTGTGGATCATGACATCTTGTGTCATAAGCTCTCAGAAATTGGTTTCTCAGATGATACCATTGGTTGGTTCACTATCGCTCAGATTGGAGGTAATGTGTTCGGTTAACAATGGTGTACCACAAGGCTCAGTCTTAGGACCCACCCTCTTCACAATGTACATAGGTAATGTAGGTCAGATCATCCCTGATTCATCCTTACATTTTTATGCTGATGACACAGTTGTTTATTGCCAAGCTAAATCAGTTGCTAAGGTTTTCCAGCTTTTGCAATTTGCTTTTGACATTATCCAGTCCGATTTGTTCCGTCTCAAACTTGTACTAAATGCCGACAAAACCAAAGGGATGTTGTTTTCAAACAGGAAGTCGGTCCCAGCAGTTCTTTCCTTGATTTTGTCTTCCAATGTTGCTTCTATTGAGTTTGTCAATTCCTACAAACATTTGCATATCTTGGTCGATTTGCATCTCTTTTAAGCTCCACGTCAGAAATTTGGTAAAAAACTGAACATTAAACTGGGTTTCTTATTCAGAAACAGATCCTGTCTAACTCTGAAAACTAGGAAACGTCTTGTAACTGCGACTTTCCTTCCCTCCATTGATTACGATGACATTATTTACATGGACGCCCCTACAAGCACCTTGCAGATGTTGGATGCTGCCTATCATGGTGCGCTAAAATTTATAACTGGCTGTAACTACTTTACCCACCACTGCACCCTGTATTCACTGGTTAGCTGGTCATCATTAATCTAAAAAAGTTAATTCTGGTCCTCTGGCCATTCAAAAAACAAAACAAAACAAATAAAAAAAATTGTAGAAACGTTTTGTCTTTCCTCTGAAAGTCTTCTTCAGTCTGAGGTGCTATATTCAGCTCAGTCTTACAAATAGTACCTTCTCATAGTGGATCAACCAGTTTGCTGCTGACAGCCAAAACTAGCTGCTCACATGATCAAGGAGGATTTGAATGTCCAGAGGACCAGAATTAACTTTTTTAGATTTTTCTACCTGGGTTATTGAGCATGCATCAGGATGGTCATCATTAACTTCACGCAGACTCGCTGACTGTCTCTGTTGTCATTGTTGTCTACTGTTGTCATCACTCTTTAAATCAGGTCACAGAGGCTCAGTGAGACTAACCTGTATAAATAAAGTTTGAATAAATGTAACAAACAATCCCAAACAATCTGCAAAAAAACAGGAAAAGGAAAGAATGAAGGTGTTGTAATGTCCCAGTCAAAGTTTAACTCTCAACTTGATTAAAATGCTTTCACAGACCCTCAAGAGAACTTTGCATAAACAAATGCCTGCAACCCTCAGTGAACTGGAACACAATTGTAAAGAAGAGTGGGTCTAATTTTTTCTACAATGAATATAACGAACAAAAGGCTCTGTGATGGACTTGCGACCTGTCCAGGGTGTACCCCGCCTCTCACATAGTGATGGCTGGACATGGGCACCAGTGACCCCCACGACCCAAAAAAGAAATAAACGGGTAAAGATGATGGATGGATGGATGGATGGATGGATGGATGGAACTATACCAAACAAAATTTACTTAAACATATTGGTTCTAAATGTTGCTAAAACAGGTCTCTTTTGGAAATGACACCTAGTTACTCAATGAGACTAACCTGTACAGTATAAATTAAGGTTGAATGAATGAATGAATGTTCTATTAATGAATAAAAGTATTTTACAAATTGTTTCTGCATTTCAACTTAAGTCTTGTTAAATGAATACCAGGGTGTTGCACATGTTTCCAGGATGTATTCACAAAATTTTAAGACAACAGAGAGCAGACTTTGTGTGCAAAACATCTAAAATGTAAAGTTGTCAAAACAAAGGATGATATACACTCCTTTTCATATTACTCATGTTGTCATCTGATTTTGTTTTGAACGTATCATTTCCTCCCTTTTGGGCCACACATGGCCTTTTTTTTCTGTCCATGTGCTGTGACTTTGATTATGTGTGTAAGAAACCATTTGAGGGAATCTGAAATTTCCCTATGAATGATGCATGTGAAAAAAATTACATGCACAGCAGAGGTTACGGAGTGATTCTTCTCAGGTCTGTTGAAAAGAATAATGTTGACTGCTGATAGTAGTGCTTTGATCCGTGACCTATTGTGAGTGTAAAATCAGAAGTGGCCTGCATTTTGTTTGAAAATGCTGTCGTAAATACATTCCACATCTCAGTTGGTTATCAGTAATGCATATAGATATGGCTCTAAAGATGCTGGCTAAGGCCGGAGATCCTAAATGGCTTTAGGTAAAGATTTTTCACAGTAGATTACTGCAATGCTTAGTGATCCGTATTTTATTGGATTCCTGCCCATACTTTATTTATTGATGATCATACACCATTTGGAAAATATTTCCTGGATTTTGCCTCTGTCTGGTAACGCTCATGATGGGGTTCTGGTTTTACTGGGTTGAAAAGTCGAAGGTAAATGAGTCAGGATGTTTTTACCACATATTGTCCGTGGGACTGAGCTGAGGTGCTATGGGAGTATTTAGTGCCGTGCTGAGCTTGTAAGAATTAATACCGAGGCTCAATATTTTGTATTTCCCCTGTTAGAGAGCAGGAGCGAAAACGGCAGAGTGTGTGAGGAAGAATGAAGAAGCAGGGTGAGAGGTAGAGGGAGTCCTGTGTTGTTGGCAACCATTGGCTATATCCGGGCAGTCTACCGAGACAGGCACGCTTTGTCTCAAGCGTCATTTGCAGCTTAAACAAACAGGTGTGATGCAAGAGTCTCTCAAACAAACACACCTCCGCTCTTCAAAGTGCAGACAGGAAGAGACACAGAGTGGGGGAAAGTGGAGAAATAATGGGCGAGGCTTGAGCAGTCAAGGGGAGAGAAGGAAAGTACAAGAAAGAGAGTTTTAGTCTGAATTTTTATTTATTTATTTTTAAAAAAATCCCGTTTTCGGAGTGCCTAAATTATTTTATTATTTTGGAGTTCACAGTTTTGGAAATGCATTGTCCCCTTTTTATCTCAAGTCCAATAAAATGTCTTGTGTGTTCACTGTGTTGCTGACAGCCTTTTACCATCTCTGCTCCGTCACACTTCTCACTCTGTCATTGCTCGGCACCCATGCTCACCCGAGCCAATGACCTCAAAGCCATCTGCGACTCTGAGCTTCACTGTTACTACTCAACAGCATCTAAACATTTTTGTCTATTTTAATGGCATCCCAATAGCCTTGCATTATAGTTAACATTTTTTCTTTTGATCTTAAACTCGTCTTCTCATTTTCTTTGGAAACTGACACAGAAACCTGCTTCCTCCTCGGCTGTCTTTGGTTTCAAAGTTCCTCTTCAATTCACAGATACTACTGCAGTGGAGCAAAAAATGTATTAAAAGGAAAATATTAGTGTTACTGTAGAGGAATTGTGTTACACAGTTTTTATCTATTTTATTTAAACTATTAAACAGAAACAAAAGATCAAAGATCAGGTATATCGATCCCATACCTTATAGAGACCGAGCAGATACTTCGTCAAGACAAATGTCATTTAGCATGTTCGTACACATAAGTGATTGTCTAGATATTATTCTAATGCAAAGGCTAGGGTGAGACTGAATTCCAAACTTTTAGCCAAGAACATGAGTCACAGCAAACTGTAACCCATGACCCAGTGTTAAACTTCAAGCCTTCAGAGCAAGACCTCCCTCCATCTTCGTATTTGTGAAAATTTATAATTTGCACCGTTCGAGTGTTGCCATTGTGTTAGAGAGAGTAAATGTCATGAATAAATTTGACATG
>JARVGQ010000610.1:12997232-13013847 GCA_031762355.1 Hypsolebias martinsi | reverse complement strand
CACAAAAAAAAAAAAAAAAAAAAAAAAAAAAAAAAAACGAAACAGAAGAACAGCAGCCTGAGAGAGACAGCCAAGAAGCTGGAAGTAAGGTAATAACAGAATTAAAGTCAATAAAGTGGATACTCCACCCAGACCATGTTTTCTCTTTAGCCAAAGATGAATAAAAAGCACCAAAGTTTAGTGTACGTATTTAAAAATATTCTGTCAATTTTTTTCTCTATTGATAACTGAGGCTTTAACGAAACGCCTGCATGCTTTGCTCAAAATACAACAGGAGAACCAAAGCCTTCATATACAGCATGTCTTTAGAGATACATTCTTTGCAACAGATGTACAGATGTGTTTCACTTCTCTTCTCCCATCTGGATCCAGCCCATCACCAGAAGGTCGTGCAGCCCCAAAGCCCCGACTAAACATCCAGTAAAAGCTTCTTCCATGAAGCCGAGGCTCATGAACTGATGCCGTCCCAGACATTGGAGTTTCAAATAGAAAAAAAATCAGCTACAGAAAGCTGGAGATTCCTGACCATAAAATCTAATTTGGCTGACTTCTACAAGAAAACTTGTGATAGCATCAATCATAACGTCTCATTTTAGCTGTATTTGTATAGTACAGTATGTTCCATTCACAGAAAACGTCCATCTGTAGTTGACTTCTTATCACTGTATTATCTACAACTAATATTACATCCTAAATAGAATAGGTTTACAAATGCTTATTGTGCTTCAAGTATGGGGTGCCATTTGTAAAGTCACACAGTCAAAAATTAACAGCAACATTTTGGTTAATTTAGCCTTTAATAAGAAAAAAATTCAATATGAATATATTTGCTATTTTCACCATGTTATTCATACATTTATATATGTCATAGTTCCAAACTAAATATCTAATTTACAAGCTAAATATTTAGTTTATAAATGAAATATTTAACTTGCAAGTTCAATAATTAGTTAGTAAAACTAAATATTTAGGTGTAAATTAAATATTTAATCTCCATCCATCCATTATCTTTTACCCGCTTCTTCCATTTTGGGTCATGGGGGTCACCAGTGCCCATGTCCAGCTATCAATGTGAGCGAGGTGGGGTACACCCTGGACAGGCCTCCAGTCGATCACAGAGACAAACGAGACAAACAACCATTCACGGATAATTTAGAGTTACCAATCCGTCTAACATACATGTTTTTGGTCTGTGGGAGGAAACGGGGGTACCTGGAGAAAACCCACGCATGCACGGAAAGAACATGCAAACTCACCCAGAAAGGCCCCCGGACCGGGATTTGAACGGTCAGCCTTCTCGCTGAGAAGCACCAGCTCTACCAGTTGCGCCACCGTGCTGCTCCTATTTGATTTCAAAGCTAAATAATTATTTTCAAAACTGAGCATTTAATTTCTTAGCTAAACATTTGATTCCTAAACAAAATGTTTAATTTGCTAAACAAACATTTAGCTCAGACCTAAATATTTATTTTCCAAGCTAAACATTTAATTTCCAAAATAAATATTTAATTTGCTAAATAAACATTTAGCTCAGACCTAAATATTTAGTTTGGAAATTAAATGTTTATTTTCGAAAATACATTTATAGCTTGGAAATTAAATATTTAATTTACACCTAAATATTTAGTTTACTAACTAAATATTCAACTTGTAAGTTAAGTATTAAGTTTGTAAACTAAATATTTAGTTTAGAACTGTGACATTTATAAATCTATGAATAACTTGGTGAAAATATGACTTTGTAAAAAATAAAACTTTTTTTTCTTATGAAAGGCTAAATAAACCAAAATATTGCAGTTAATTTTTGATTGTGTAACTTTACAAACAGCACCCCATGTAACTTAGTCTAAAATGGTTAATATAACAACTCTAGATGACATAGGTGAACAGATTTGGCTCACTATTTGGTAAGAAACTGTTCAGTTTTTTCTCTCTGTCACCATTAATTAATTAATAACGAACAGTTATTAATGATTTATAAAATGTTTAAAGGAATTAATAACATATCTATTAACTATTTATTAGCCATCTATAAGGGGAGCCTTATTGTAAAGTGTTACCGTTTTATTAGTGCGTTTCAGCTCACATTAATGATGCGTTCAAAGACAACTAGGAAATTAGACTACCAAAACAAAATCAATGAAAGAAAATTACAAATCAGTTTGTTTGTCTGTTATTTTACTCAGGATACAACTCATCAGACTAAATGAGCATTATTGGCTTGTTTCTGTCTGAAAATAAATGAAACAACTCTATGATGATTTATGTTGTAAAGCAGAAATCACAAAAAAAGGTTTTGATTTCCAAAGTTCGATGACTGCGGCATGATTTGAAGCAGAAGTTTGAAGAAGATAAAGATAAGAAAGCAAGGGTTGTTATTTTTTTATTTTTATTTTTTATCTAATTTGAACCTGGGGGTGGGGGGAATAACAATGACAAGGTTACTTACCTTTCCTTACAGTTCTTGTGGTTACAGACATCCAAATATACTATCAAACACATAAGAAGGGAATTGTTTTATAAATGTCTCCTTTGGTATGTGATGATAGATCAGTCAAAGAACAATATATTCCATCATATACTGCATATTTCTTATTGTGAAAGTGATTCTGAGCTAAATTATTCTAAAGGTGATTGTGTTCTTATCTCCTGTCACCTTGGCCAAAAGGCCATTCGTCTTTATACCTGTCTGTCTGTGCATGTGTGTTCATTTGACAGTTGTGTTAGCAAAATATCTCAAGAACCACCAAACATATTTAATGACACTCTCAGAAAATGATCATTGGATGTACATCTACAACTATGGTAATTATTTTTGGAGTCAACCTAAAAAAATATCTCCCACAATTCAGCAAGCTTAGAAAACAAGTGTTATGGGTCAGTCACTTTTGCAGGTGGTACAATTTGGTGCGGTAGTAGCCGAGACTGATCCCCGACATGCATTTTGAGCATTAACTGATTGCAAAGTATTAATTTTTTAAACTTTGTCATTGACTATTTGAAGTAAACTTTGTCTGTTAGCAAAATATCTCCTGAACCACTGCTCAAATTTTGATTAAACTTTCAGAAAATAATCACTTCTACAACTGGTTAACTTTTGGAAGTGCCTCAAGATGGCAGCCACAGCCAATCATCCTTTACCAACACAAAAATATCTAAAACCCAGTCAGTTTAATAAATACTGAGCTAAAATTTGGTGGGGTAGTGGCTGAGAGTAGTTCCAATAATCTGAGTGTGTGCACAGAGCATGTTTTAGTGCGCATTGTATTTGTATAAATCTGCAAAGTTGAGTCCATCCAGAGGACCTGACTCAACCTTGTTAGATTTATCTGGATTATTGAGCATGCATCAGGATAAAATGGCATTAACTGTTGGTTTCAACCTTCTTAGTTTGTCAGCAAAATATCTCAAGAACCACTGGACAGACTGGGCTTTGAGTGATATTCCATTTGTTTCATTTATGTCTGATTTAAAACGAACCGAAACACATTTTACATCCACAGATCATAGATGCACGTTTCTTTCCAGCTGCTGCTCCGGTCACAGCCGTGCAGCTGATTTATCAATTAGAAGATCAGATAAGTGGAAGAGCATATGATGGGGAAACAGCAGAAAATAGGATTACTTGCCTCATAGACAGAGAAGAGTGCCCTGGCAGTGAGTCTCCCTCTGCTCCATCAGATTAAATGTTCCAGTGTGGCTGGCAGCTACAGGCTCTCTATGCATTAAAAACCAAAGTCCTGGCTGGCCCCATCAGACATCCTGATTTCCTTCAGCTTGTCAGAGCAGTCCTCCGGTGTCTTTGCAGGTGGCGCATCTGCAAGCAAACATTATACAGTAGTGCTGACTGAAAGTTTTGATGAAAGTTTCATCTCTGCACCCCGAGTTTTGTTGTGGAACAAAAGGACTCGTATTAATGAGATCGACCCCTTTCATTTGCGTTTTTATTCAGATTTTTCCAGCTCCTTCACATATTTCAGGCTCTTGCAAGCTGTATAAAGTATATTCTTAGACACTCTCACACACATACACACTTTGTCTTTGGCTCCCGGCTTACACTTCATCGCAGAGCGAGATCAAAGTCCAGCCTGGTCTTTGTGAATGCAACATTAACCTGCTTTATTTATTTATTTCTGAGCCCGTCTGGAACCTTTTTAATCACAAGCTGTAAGGAGAGTGTGTTAAAAGGATTTCCCTTCTTGTGTGAGTAACAGTCGGGCACCTCAGACTGCCAGGGAAGAATCTGGTCTTTGAAGTCTGATACCACTGACATAACGGTGGGAATTAAAAGCAGTATGAAAGGGTTGTAGATATTCTTCTGGGTTTTGTTGAATTTTCTGCTGAATGAAATGCTGAAACTTCTCAAAAGCCGCAAGCCGCTGAGTCTTGAACATCAAGCAGATCATGAGTGGTTTCATACTGTCAGCAATTCACCACACTTTTAAATGTATTTCTAAATTAATTAAATTATACACAACTGTTTGGATTTAAAGAGACCACATTCACATTTACAAGTTTGCCATCCTAGTTTGAGGATCAATAATAATAATAATAATAATAATAATAATAATAATAATAATGGTAACAAATTAATGTACTTTTATGTTTAGAGGTTGTTGTTTTGTTTGTACTTTGCTTTTTTCCCTTTATAGGAACTTTTTCATATTCTTACAACTTTAAAAGGGAGATTTATTTTATTTTATTTAGCCACACAGTAGAAACTTTAACTATTTGTAGCATAAAACAGACCCATGACTAATTTCTGATGTTTAAAAAGTGGCCATTAAAATCTATCTACCGGATAATTGGTAGATTACTGGATTCAACTGGCGATGAGCTTTAGTAGTGTGCTGGGCTTATCATTTCAGTTAGGGAAAACATTCAAACCAACCTTCCTATTATCCCCTCTGGTTCTGTGTCTGATGAGACAACGTTAAAAATGTTGGACTGTTTTGTTCTGTTGAGCTCTCTGCATTGTCAAAAAAAAAAAAAAAAGCTTCATCCAGACCATTCACATGTCTGATGGATCTCATCCCAACCAGGCTATAAAGACGTATTTCCCTTAATTAATAACCACATCTTGGATTTGCTTAATTTAATGAATGGTTACGTACCACAGCGTTTTACGATAGAAAAACCTTGACTCTGGAATCCTAGCCAATTATAGACCTATTCTAATCTCTTCTGCCATCATCTGCTGTGGTAGCAGCACCAGAGCAAGTATGACTTAAAAAAGATCAACAAGCTCATAAAGAAGGCTGGCTCAGTTCTGGGGACTCCTCTGCAACCTTTGGAGATGATTGTACAAAGAAAGATTCTTCATAAAATGAAGGACATTATAGACAACCCTCAGCATCCTCTTCATCAGACTGTCATACAACAACAGAGTGTCTTCAGTCAGAGGCTTCTTCAGATCCATTGTAGGACTACAGGAGATCCTTCCTGCCCACAACCATCAGCATCTATAACAACTCTTTAATGAAACCAGTATGAGTTACAAGAACAGTTAATTTCCCTCTGGGGTTAAGAAAGTATTTTTGAATTGAATTGAATCTAACTTTCATCTCTTAAATTCTAGAGAAAATAGTTGCAGGTCATTTGCGTGAACATGTGCAAAGAAATAATCTGTTTGAAAAGTTTCAGTCAGGGTTTAGCACAGAAACAGCACTGGTGAAAGTTACTAATCATTTTCTCATGGCCTCTGACAATGGACAGGTGTCTACACTGGTCCTCTTAGATCTCAGTGCTGCATATGATACAAGATTCAAAATTCTTTATTTGTGATTTGTACCACATGTGGTACATGTGGTAGAATGAAATTGTGTACACAGGGTCCCAGTTACATCCAACAAAGTATTAAAATGTAAAATAAAAACAGTAATATGATTGAAGATGTGAACTAAGATAAATGTTAACTAAAAGTACACTAAGGACTAATAGCATAAAAACAATATGTGAAACAGCAGCACGAACATGAGTCTGTGTGAGCAGATGAGTAAGGTACGAATGAACACAGCAACATGAAATAAATCAGCAGCATGATGTGATTTTATTCACAGTGATTATCCTGGTTAGAGATTAATGATTCTAACGGCCTCAGGGTTGATCTTAAGCTGATCATAATAGTTGATCATAATATTCTATTACAGAGACTTGAACATGATATTGGAATTACAGGAACAGCTCTGAATTGGTTTAAATCATATCTAACTGATAGATTACAATTTGTAAATGTAAATAATTTAACTTCTTCATACACCAAAGTTAGTCATGGAGTTCCTCAGGGTTCAGTGCTTGAATATGCATTACCTTATGTTTCCATTAGGTAATGTTATTAAACAACATAAGTTTTCATTGTTATGCTGATGATACACATTTACATTTGTCCATTCAGCTACTTAGACTACAATAATAATAATAATGTGTTATATGTTGTCATCATTGTTATGTTCCCATACAATGGCAAAACTGGCTCTCTTCATTTAACCCATCCACCCCCAGGTGGTGCAGTAGGCAGCAAATGAAAGCAAGCATGTCTTAAAGACAAACACCTGGATGACCCTATATTTTCTGATGTTGACAAGACTGAGGTTTTGGTTTTAGGACCTGAGCATCTCAGGAATTAATTTTTCAGTCTTGTGCTCTCCTTAGATGGCATTAATCTGACCTCCAGCTCTAATGTTAAAAATCTTGGTGTTATTTTTTATCAGGACATGTCTTTTATCCCCCACATTAAAACTGTTACTAGAACCACCTACTTCCACCTGCATAATATTGATACAGTCAGAAACATCTTATCTAAAAATGATGCAGAAAAAATGGGTTCATGCATTTGTCATGTCTAGACTGGACTATTGCAATGGTTTATTGTCTGGGTGTCCAAAAACTTATTTAAAAGTCTTCAGTTGATCCAAAATGCTGCTGCCAGAGTCTTAACAGGAGTTAGTGGGAGACATCACATCTCTCTAGTTTCAGCTTCTCTCCACTGGCTCCCTGTCAAGTCCAGAATTGAATTCAGAATCTTACTTCTATCCTACAAAGCTCTCAACAACCTAGCTCCATCTTCTATTACAGATTTTATTGTTCCATATTTTCCCAACAGAGCACTTCACTCTCAGACTGCAGGTTTACTTGTGGGTCCTAGAGTTTCCAAAAGCAGAATAGAAGGAAGATCTTTCAGTTATCAGGCTCCTCTCTTGTGGAGCCAACTTCCAGTTTCTGTCCGTGAGACTGACACATTGTCCAGTTTCAAGACTGGGCTTAAGACTTTCCTTTTTAATAAATCCTATAGTTAGGGTTGGCTTGTTATGCTGCTATAGACTTGGACTACTGGAGGAAAAACTGACTTCATTTCCTTAAATGAATTGTTAAAATTGCATTGTTTTTATTTGATACCATTTCTGTCTTAACATGTGATTCTTGGTCTGCCATTGTGTATCTGTTCCTCTCAAACTCAGCTGGTCGAAGCAGATGGTCACTTGTCATGAGCCTGGTTCTGCTAAGGTTTCTTCATCATGAGGGAGTTTTTCCTTCCAGGGCAAAAGTGCCTGAAAGTCAGGAGAACCTCAACAACCCCTCCACAGAGAGGCTTACCGACTTCTCGGGGATACAGGACAGGCTTTTTGGACAGTATTCACTTTTTGGGCAGAGAAAGACTCATGACTTGAGAACCAGGTGATGAAAACAAATGAGGACATCCAATTTAAGGGTAGGATCTCACTGGACTGAGCAGTTGGAGACTCAAAATTGAGAGAAAATAGGCATGTTCTCAGGCGCAGTCTCACTGGATTATGAGCATAAGTGACCAGCAAGCTGCACGGTCATGTTTTGAGAGGAGAGTTTTGTGAATCATGGCCCATTTCCATGTCCACAGCGTGTAAAATTGTAGGCCATGCACATCATGTTGTTGCTCACTTCATCTCACAGCTGCCCCCACATTCATGATTTGTTCTACTGGTGTACTCTCTTGAAATAAAAACAGGCAGATATGGACTGGTTTTTACTTAGACCTGCACATTCAGGGGAACAGATTTCTGTCATAGGGGATCTCTCACACAGATGTCAAAATACAGCTCTGGAGTTTATGTAATCTAAACTGAGGTGATTTTGAGATGCCTGCAACAACTCTGTGCCCATTCAGAGAAAATTATTATCACACATTTATATTAATATGTTCAAGCAACAAGACCGTGAGCCTCTAGCTCTAGTGAGAAAATCGAGAATCCCGTGAACATTTTGAGACATTTTGGAAACTCCTTTGCAACAGCCTTTCACCAACTAGTCTCCAACTGTTGCAGCCCCAAAAGATAACCCTCAGCGCTGAATGGAGGAGGAATGTTCACATGAACGGAGCACGTCACTGTAATTTAAAAACTCAGAACTCCACATGTCCATTTGAACTGAAATAACTCACAAGATGAGAATTACTTTGGAATGACTGCAGCACATGGAGACATTTGTTCAGTTTAGCATTGCATTATACCTTCATAAGGTGCTTAAATTAGTGTTAGGGTGTTTGACCTGCTCAAATCTAAAATGCATAGCTCAGGGCTATTCAACTGGCGGCCCATGGGCCATTTCCAACTTCAATCAGGCCCAGTTCATTAATATATATGTTTTATATCAGTGCAATAAATTAAACACATTTAAAAGGTAACAGATAATTGTAAACTTTGGTTTATTTACATAAAGATTTTAATGGATGTCTGGCCCCCTGAGCAGTTTTGTTGAACAGATCTGGTATGGCTTGATGCTTCATGAGCTCACAAAGAGAAAAGCTTAAAACTATACTGTTAAGACAAGACTTTTTTAGTCATTTATCAAGATGTTGTTACACATTATAGGCCAAATTATTGTATTATTTTGCATTTTATTGTTTAGCATATATCTTAGATTATTTTATACTGTTTTTCTTTATACTTTTTAATTTTTGCTATTTTGGGGTGTAGTTGGGACCTTGTGTACACAACTTCCACCTCATGTACCACATGTGACGTGGATGACATAAAAAACTTGAACCTTGAAATGTTCAAAATATTTGTTGTATATGTCTACAGCTGCATGCCAACCCCTAACAAAGGTTGTTGCAGCTATTTTCTACTGCCCTTTAAAAGTAATTAATAATTCTCTGTCACCTATTGTGTCTTTTTGTCATTTTCACAATAACAACCAGGGTGGAGTGTTCACCTTAAATGTCACGTTGTGGACTTTCAAGGACCTTATGTGGTACAAACACGAGGCAAAAAGAAAGCTGCATTTAAACCTTGGTGCTGCAAATGATTGACGTCCACTCATATTGTCTTTAGAATTACTTGAAGTGTCTTGTACTTGTTGATCAGAAATGCTGCAGTAAACTATTTCAGGTAAGCACAGTAACATCACACCCCTGCCATTTGGAAGAAGACAACCTGAGCTACACTAACAAAGTAAAATATATATTTAATGTAAGCCAAGGAAGGCTCTTGTTTACTCATCACTCTATGAACCCCCTCGAATGTCAAAATCCATCAAGCTGCTGCAAACCCCTTCAACAGATCTGTGACACACCAAGTTCCTCCCTCGCCCTCTTTCCCAACAGTCAAGCTCCATCAGGCAACAGAAAACACAGAGCCATCAATAAAGAAGTAGGAAAGCAGGTGGTACAGAGCACATTCATCTACTTCACTGGGGGACTATTTCTGGATTCGGAGTACTTAGTATTCCCACTTTCAAACTGCCCACTTGTGTTTGATAAAACGTCTGTGGGTCGTGTTGGGAAAGAATCGTTGCAGAGAAGGGAAAAAAAAAAAAAAAGCACAACTGTATTGAAAAAGTATTTAAATTACCGGGTACAGGCCTGGCATTCCATGAAGGAATGTCTGAACTTTTTTAAATGATGTGTGTGATCCCACACGATACAGTCGGACTCTCAGTTATACCACACCCGTGTTAGCTCGGCGTGTAAAGGCGACTGAGTTATAGACAATTACTTGTTTACAAAGGTTCCTTAGCAGTGGCAGCCATTTTGAAATGGGTTCACTTCAAATGCTCATTAGTTCAATAGAGATTAAATGATTTGATTTCACTGTTTTTAAAGATACGTATTGTGATGTCATGAAGACAAGTCAAAAGAAAAGAAGTAAACAAAAATCAAATGTGCACATTTTTTTTTCTCGTATTGTTTCTTTGTTGGTGCGGTGATACATTCTGTGGAGCTGCTGCCTTTCAGCAAGCAGGTTGCTGGTTCAAATCCCGGCCTGGGATCTTTTTGGGTGGAGTTTGCACGTTCTCTCCGTGTATACATGGGTTTTCTCCGGGTGCTCCAGTTTCCTCCCACAGACCAAAAACATGCATGTTAGGTTGATTGGTAACTCTAAATTGTCTCTAGGTGTGAGTGAGACAGTGAATGGTTGTTTGTCTCTGTATGTCCCTGTGATGGACTTGCGTCCCGTCCAGGGTGTACCCCGCCCCTCGCACGGTGATTGCTGGACATGGGCACCGGCAATCCCAGTGGCCCAAAATGGAAGAAGTGGGTAAAAGATAATGGATGGATGGATCTTTTCTTGGTCGCAGGTTCCTCAACAAGGGTTTGATTGGTCTCATTTGATGTTCTCTGTTGTGCTTTCAACATCATAATCAAAGATTACTGAAAAAATTCAAGAGACAGAAGTATTTTACGTTTCACATATCTTCTTGGGGGCCAGATAACATGTCAACAAGGGCCACATTTGGCCCCCGGTCCTTGAGTTTGACACATGTGTGTTAGAGTGTCCCTCTTCTCTTTCATACAAAGAATGTGGCGTCCATAGTTTCCAAGTCCATTTTAAATTAACCTTGGCCCAGAGAATAGAGCAGCGAATCTTGATAGCATTCACATAATCTTTCTTTTTTTTGCATGATAGTGCTTTAATCAACATTTGTGGATGTCATGGTGAACTGTGACAAATGGTTGCATGTAAACAAACTGTTCCTGAGCCCAAACAGTAATCCAGAACAGAATCAGACCTATTTTTAGTGCAGCGGCCCTGAGGCACAAAGATGACAGGCATCCATTGTTGACTTTCAGCCTTGTCCTTTGAAACTGAAAATGTTGATAATATTAACTGTAAATGATGGGATACTCAAAATCTTCCCTATTTTTTTTTTTCATTAAGGAACATATTCTTAAATTGTTCAACTAATTTTAGACAGTTTTTGTGATGACTGGTGAACACATGGTCCATCTTTACTGTCGAGAGATTCAGCCTCTAAAAAAAAAGATGTGTGTGTGTCGGTTAAAACAAAAACTCTGTGATGTGACTGAGTGACAACACGCATAGAGAAAGAAGGAGGGAGAGGGTGAGAAACCTCCAATTATAGCCACCGTCACAGGGAAGTGTAACTGTGTTGCACTGATCATCAAAAGCACTCAAACAATCCTCCTTTTTCTCTCTCCAACAACCTTCACTTGTATCGACTCTGCTCTCCCACCATCACCTACACCCCCTCCAATTATCCGCTCTTTCAGGTCTATGCATACAACATAACACGAATAACTGAAGGCAGTTAAAGTCAACCGCTTTCAAAGCTGAGAGCCACCGGGTTCAGGTTGACAGTTCTGGTTAGACAGGTTCTGAAGGGAGAGGCTGATACTTGTTTTACTGCGAGGTATTTGCTGCAACCGCTGCCGCTCTAACCCTAAAGCAAGGTTTTTGGGAAGCGCCGGTTCATTCTACTGGCCTCTGAATCAGTAGTCAAAAAAATCAACTCCTATTTTAATTTAGAAATGTGTTTCAGTCAGCGCTAGTTTGATGTCACTAATGCTCCGATGCGTAATCATAAGCTTCTGAAACACAGACAGACCGCATGAATCAACAAGGACTGGCCAAGCAAGTGATGATTAAGCAACCTTGCGCCACATCCAAACTCCAAGTAGTTTTGTCTTCACTTTTTATCCCACAGAGGTTGAGAGACTTGGGAGCATTGCACTGAAACCACACCAGTGAAAGAAAGAAAGTGCATCTGCTCCCCTACGATTTTCACAAATACGTTTAAACATGCAGGAAACGCTAAAACTTGAGTTTTTGATGTATTAAAAAAAATGAGCTTTTGTAATCTTTTGCTTTTGGTAAACATGACATTTGAGGCTGAAATGTCATCGGAGACCCTTAAGCTGCTTCAGTTTATCATGCTAAATTAAAAACAAAAGTTCACAAGCTGACATCTTGACACGAACAAGAAACTTGCAGAGCATAGTCACGGCTTAGGCAAAGCTATCATTGTTACTTCGGTCTTATCAGGGAGCATCTTCATGCAATAATACCACTGACCGTTGATTTTACGGATGTAAAAACCAGTTTGAACACCCCACCACAATTTCCGGTTAAGTGTGGAAGCAACCACTCTTGCTTTCTGAACAAGGAAGCACAGGAAAATAAAATCTCAACGACAAAATGGAAACATTGAAAGCTCAGCAACTGCTTTCCAAGCTCAAACTTAAAAAAGCCATTTGCTTCTCTGCAGCACATCTTTGTTCATCACATGATGGGCTTTTAATGGATGTGCCTTGACTGAGCAACACAGCCTGTTTGTGAAGCTAAGTGTGAGCAAATAGTGACTACTGTTCCCATTAGGTTAATATGGGGGGGTGGGGGGGTTGTGGCCAACATCATCACACACTAGATCAGCCTTGGGGCCCTCATCTTTATTTGTACATTTTCCCTAGACTTTTAAAACATAGTTTAACATATTCTCCAAAAAGTAAATCATGCCCACTTCCTAACTTCTACTTGATGAAAACATTTTTTTTTTTTAGAAAAGTTTTAACACATCCTCATAAGAAGTTAATCCTCACACCAGAATGATACTATTATTTACAAAGCCCGTTAAATTACAACATAAATTAAAAAATATATATATTTACATTCCAGAACAACACACTGGATAAAATTCTAGGTTGCATGGATGAATTTAATGTCCAGCTAAAGACATTTTCAAAGAAACCAGTATGTACAATTACACACACATTCTCACAACACACAAACATTTTAGCAGGAATCAGCACGTTGGAAGGTCAACATCAACTTGGGAACTTTTAAATACTACAAATGGCGAATACCTCAGTCATAAAAACGTGGTGTTCTCACTGCCATGGTTTTATGAGTTGAGTGACAAAGAAATCGTAGCATAGGCTGCAATCCACATGAACACCGAAGAGGCGTCGAATGCAGCAACTTTAAAATCTGCTGAGTACCGAGTGAATCGTCCAACATAAGACTCAAATCATCTCCCATAAACAAAGCACAATAACACTGGAGTCATTCTGGAGTGGTTGAACGAAAAGCACAAAAAAGAAATAAAACAAAGTGGATTTTCTTCTTTTACACACACACATGTAAAAATAAATTCCTTTGCAGGTCCATTGAGACACAGGAAATCTGAGGATTCTGCATCCAGACGGAGGAGGAGGAGGGAATGCTAACAGGAATTCACAGTCATAGCAAGTCATCTTGAAATGATGTCCTCTAAAAAAAAAACACACCAAATTAAAAAAAACAAAAAAACAAACTGAGAATGCACTTTGCTTTGCTTCCTCTTCTATTCAACAAAGCACATGTTTTATGGTCCAAGGTTGTAGCATCAGCTCATAGATAACTTTATAAAACTGCATAGACTGATACAGTGTGTTAAACTTTCACACAGCGGTCTCCTGTTAAGACCAGTCCAACGTATTTACCACCGAGTGCCAAAACTTAATGGTTTGCAGCGACCTGAGGCAAGTCCACAACTTCTTAGAAAAATATACAGTGCAAGCACGCGCACATACACACAAACAAAGTAATCTCTCAACATGACAATACTAAATATCAGTTTTAAAGTCCAAAAAATAAAAAAAGGGGGCATGGAGGGCAATGGGATTTAGTGGATTCTAAAATTCATAAGGTTTCTCCCTCTGAGCTCTCATTTCCTGTGCTTTTCCATTTTGTCAGGCTTGCTCCCGCTCTCTGAAGATCCCTGGGTGTCGCTGCCAGAGCTCAGATACATCTTGTCCACTTGTTTGAGCGCCTCGTTCAGGTAGTTCTGGAGCGAGGTCATTGCTGCGCAGATGGCGGGCGAGCCAAAACCGTGAGAGATGAGGCTGAAATGAGTCAGGCAGCCCTGGATCCCAGGCTCCAAAATGGGAGCGGGCCTCGAGTTACCCAGAGGCGACCGGTCCTGAGTGAGCAGATCAGTGAACTCCTTGCAGATTTGCCTGAAGTTAGAAAACCAAAATGAGTATGGATGCACTTTACACGATGATTCAATAAAGCAAGAGTGACTTCAATGACAGGACGCTAGATGCCGTGATAATTAACATTTTAAAATAAGTAAAACATTAATTTTCTACAAGTGTATAAGTGCAGGCATATAAGCCAAAAAACACAAATATTTATGGTACTTACTTTGCAGCGAGGAGCATGTTTTTGCGAGAGTTAACCTCGTTTCGCTCCACATGTGGCCTGCCCAAGTATTCAGCTATTGCTTTTGCAGGGAACTCTGTTTCACATACGTAACCAAAGTCTCTTGCTAAATGAACAGCTTCACCTGGGAGAAACAAAATAAAGCGCATGTTGGAGTTAAACCACAGAATCCGAAAACGCACAATGTGCAGCGTTGATTAAAATAATTAAAGCTTTGTAACTTTGTTACATTATTTAAGCTGATCTCTTGCCTTTAAGCTGCTGTATCCATACCCATCTGCTCACTACAGACTCAGGTTCGGGCTGCTGTTTAATGTTATTTTACATCATTAGGGTTTAGTGTACATCTTGGACCCTTGTACACTGTTTCTTTCAATACTTTATATTTTTGCTAGTTTTGGATGTAACTGGGACCCTGTGACACAATTTCGTTCCACCTCATGTACCACATGTGATGCGAATGACAAAGAAACTTGGACTTGTATTGAAACATGTTCTTCTGTAAAGCACTTGGAAATGTTCATTTTGAGCACAAACCTTCAAAACCGCTTTGCGCAAAAAAATGTTTAGATTTCAACTAAATTTATACATGAACGTGTTGATTTTTAGCTAAATTAAAGAGATCAATTTTTCCTCCCTGAGTTGAGAACCAACATGCAGCTGAGCGCAAGTTGTTTTAAATTCTCTACATGACCAGGCACTGAGCTAAAACAAACACGACAACCTTTTAGGAGTTACATTTGTGGCGCAAACCCTCTTGACACTCTCAAGCTAACAGATCAAATGTGAAGACGTTGAATATTAACCTATTAAGCTCAACAATTTAGCTGATTCTCACAATATTACTGTCAATTGTTCAATTTGAATGTAATAGACACAAACAAGCCGCATAAACTAAAGCTGTTGAGAATAATCAGCAGTCTTGAGTCCTCTAGCCAGGGGGACATTATAAAGAGATGAATTTATTGTCAAGCTTGTCTGAATTGTACTGTATTTTGGTGGATAAATGCTAACACAGAGTGCCCGAGGCACCTCCAGCTTCATTTATTGATAAACTTGCACGTCACAGAAAGATGCAGCTATTCAGAGGCGAAAGCATTAAGGTCAGCTTGTGCTCCTGGCAAGCTGAACACAACGAGGCTTAATTCAGCTTTGAATATCTCTAATTAAAACAGGCCTCCAGTTATTCGCCTACGCAGAATCATTAGCCCATTTATTTGAAAGATAGAAGGAGTGGAGAAAGCAGGAAAAAGGAAAAGATACTCCACTGAAGCCAGAGGTGAGTGGTGTGAAGGTGATACTGTAATTGAGATGAAACATTCATGTCAGCAAAAGGTGCAACTAGTGATGTGTCAAGTTGAGGATATCAATTTCCTTTTGCTTGCAGCTCACTAAATCTCTAATACGAGCTCTGTGAGGCTTTTGGCAAATTTATAAAACACATAAATATATATGAAAATATTGAATCTGAAGTACAGCTAACACTGTGATTTGAAAACAGATTTTTTTTTAACTTACAATGCAAGAAAAAAAGCTAAAATAAAAGGTTTGTTCTTATGGAAGAGGCTGCATAGGAAACTAAGATAATTTACTGAATTGGGATTTTTTTCCAAAAAATTCTTCTAGTCCAGGGGACTGCAACCTGGCTCTTTAGTCCCTCTGCAGCAGTTCTTTTAAACTTTGACCAAAACTAACATCAAACTGAATTGTACAGGACAGCACGATGGCTCAGTGGTTAGCACTGTTGCCTCACAGCAAGAATGGCCTGTGTTCAATCCCCAGTTGGACCTTGTCTTTCTGTGTGGAGTTTGCATGTTCTTCTTGTGCTTGCGTGGGTTTTCTCCAGGTCCAGTTTCCTCCCACAGACCAAAAACATGAATGTGCCATCAGGCCCAGGTCTCCCTTGCAAAAGAGAGCTGTGATCTCAGTGGGATTCGTCTGGTTAAATAAAAGTTAATAATAAAAATAGGATGTTATACCCACAAAAAAAAAAAAAAAAGACTTTTCCTGTCATTTCCTTTACAAATATGTGGATAGTGGTACTAATACACAAAGTAAATTATGCTCACTTTAACTTTATGCTTTATTTCTTTTAAGTAGGATACTAAATTACTGTACTCCACAATCAAATGAAATAAAAAACTAAAAAAAATCACATATGCTTTCACAGTTCATTGTGTTAGTTTATTTTTTATTTT
>JARVGQ010000610.1:12974551-12997132 GCA_031762355.1 Hypsolebias martinsi | reverse complement strand
TTGTTTGTTTGTACAGCACTTTGGTTGGCCTTGTCGCTGTTTTAAGTGCTCTATAAATAAAATGGTATGGTATAATCTTTATCCTTTGTTTCATATTTAGCTGCAGACTTACTCATTTTTCCACCTAAACGTCTTCTCCTTGATTATATGTGGGCCCAATTCCACCACGTTTGTTTACGCCAGACTGTAGGTCAATCTTGTGGAGGCAGTCAAGTGCTTTGTTTACATTAAATGTGGGTCTGCATTTCAGAATTGCAGATTAATATATAGAAAAAGACTGGAACAAATATTTTCAAAGTGCACCATTTAAAATAGTTCAGGACAATCTTTTTAATGTTTAATCTTAGATTTATATAAATATATTTATTACAGTTAATCTTGATGTTCAAGATGAAAACTTTTATTTTATTTTTTTAACTTACCATTACTGAAGAAGCAACTTTGCTATAATGTGATGTTGAAAGAAGTTATGCCTTTTGAATAGATACATTTTTTCTCCCACAAAAAAAAAAAAGATGATATTTTACCTTTAAGCATGCTATCTGTCAAACACGAGAGATTTCTATGAATGCAAAAACCTTGATTTTTGCACATGCAAGTTTAATGTAGACCAGGGTTTGCAACCTTTGCAATAAAAGAGCGATTTTTTCCATTTTGCTTATAATCACAATGTGTCTGGAGCCACAAAACCTGCTACAACTGTGTACTGTCAGCTGGTAGTTGGCCACCGAAATGGTGGTGGACCACTAACGGTACAAGTTTGTTGGAGATGGCTTTTCCTGCCAGTGGAGGTGATATACGAAAACATTTTTAACTGTTATTAACATTTTTTAATATTTTTACATTTAATACAAAATAAAAGACCAGATTCATTCAAGAAAGAAAAAAAACTTAATTTTTTAACACTTTTATAAACATTAAAACACTGAACTCTGCAGCTGAGTTTAATTGTTCAACAGTTAAGTACTTGAAGCATAAAGTTAAAGACTATAAAATTAGGCCAGTTTGTTGGATATCCAGTTTTATTTTTAAAGAAAAAAAATGCTTTTGTTTACTTTGACTTTGTTTTTTGTGTTTTATTCTTAGTGATATTAAAGTTACTCACCATATTCCTTCTCAGCAGCTTGTCTTAAAGATATTCCAAAACAGCCAGGTGGTTTTGAGAGAAAGACACTCTGAGACTGGAAGTGACTTAAAGTGGCTAACAAACTCTAGCATGGTGTAGTCCAGATGTTTCACGTCTTGTATTTGTACTATTTTTCACATATTTAAAAATGACAGGAAATCAGATTAAACTAGTCATTTTCATTGTTGGTAATACGTAATATAAATAAAAGTCAGTTTTATGTTAGTTTTGGTCAAAGCCTGAAAGAGCTGCTGCAGAGGTACCAAAGAGCCAAATGTAGCTCTGGAGCCACAGGTTGCAGACCCCATATCTAGACCAACAAACCCTGTGTTAAGATACAGTTTTGAAAAGCCTGAATATTGCATTTTTCAGAAGACTAGTCAAACTAAAAACATTTCTCATCAAACTTACTGATCATACAAATGTACAGAGTATGAGCTGTATTAACAACTTAAATTATAAGAAATAATATGTCATAAGGCAATATAAAAACATGTTTGAGTTTATTTACTTATTTCGTTGCAGTTGTTCACAAAAGTGGCTTTCATCCTTCACCTGGTCACAGTTTTCCTCTTCCATAAAAAGTAATAAAATACCATTCTGCGTGCAATTTATCTATTTTCCAGATAAAGATGACTCAGAAGCATTTATATTGAAGCAAACTTGTCTTCCCTGTGGTGCATAGACAGGATGAGGGCAGTAGCAGTGGTTTTCTTATTTCTAAAATGAGATAAATCCTTTTTTATGGCTAAAGATAATATAAAAATCAAACGGTGTGAGCTTGCACCTTGGTTTATGTGTGCAGTTGTGGGCGTACCTGTGTGCATGCACTACATCTGCTGGCCTACAGCAGTTCAAGTCTGTCCTATTATTGTGCCAAGGTCAGATGAGTAGGCAACATGGCAGAAGATAAGAATGGTGGATCGGTTAGATAAGTCTGGTTACTGATTTTTCACTGACTGAAAGCCACTGGGCCAGAAAAATAAGGATCTGTGGTTGCTTACCTAATATTCTTTTTTTTTTTTACCCTCTGATTTATTTACTTTTTCAAATACTGAACTCCTGAAACATTTACCTCAGCAAAGGCCAACAATAAGACGATATAGCTTAAAAACAGATAAACTGAAGGCTTAAATATGTTACACTAAGTAAAGACATTAATTGAAGCTTTTAAGCAGTTGTTGTGTGTGCCTTTGCATTCTGTGCAAGGATGTGTAACAGAATAAACTGGAGGAAACGAGGGAGGAAGATGGAGAGATTTTATGTTTTGATGAATGAAACAAAATGCTCAGTTTGGTACAGGAACAGGAGCACCCTTTAATGGAGGGATCTCTGCCTTTAAGTGAATATTTTTCTTGCTTTGCAAATATATGATACCAACTAAAACGTGTATTTTTTATTCAACCTTTAACAGGTTAGTCTCTCTAGGATTAATTTGCAAGAAAGACCTGTTATTCAATTTTCTTGGCAAAATCTCTTTCTTTTCTTTTGAAACAATTATTCCTGACATATTACTTCTCTGTACTGTAATGGTACTGTAATGGTACTGTATTTGAGTTTTCAGTTTTGTGGAAGCTGATTGGTCGTTGCACATAAAAAGGCGGGTCTACGTAATTTTTCTGGTCAGCTATTGGCTGTTTTGAATTTAGGCCGTTCTGCTTTTTCTATTGGTTGGAATTGTCACGAGTCTCTTGTTTGATTTGTCAATAAAGTGAGCGGGAGAGAGTCAAACGACGTTGGTTCAGAAGAATTTAAAACGTTCAAACGAGCGTCGTGGGTTGTGTGTTTCCCTCGTCGACATTAAGCTGTTGCTAACTTGTTTTATAATTTTCATTTTACGATATATTTTTTTAAATAAGAAGAATGGCTGAACCGCTGAAGGTAACTGCAGCCGTCGACAAATAAATGTTAGCTTAGCTAGCAACGTTTAACGGTTAGCTAGCGTCTTTCCACAGCCAAACATAACTGTTATTTGAAGACGTGAAAATTACCTTTTTAGTTAACAATGTTTGATGTCTAATTATTTTGTCACACTCTTCTGCACATGGCAAATATGTAGCTTTCATGTTGTGCAAAACAACATGTCGGTAACGCTGCATCGTGTTGTGCAAACAAAAACGCAATTACGCATGTGCTTTTCTCTCAAGTACATTAAACTTAAAAGATTATTAATGGTACAGTACATGACTTAAACCAGTGATCCGTACTGGTGGAAATGTTGTATCGCAATGCGGGGAGTTGAAGGTGACCCAGCATCTGTAAAGATGAAGGTAGAGTTAGAAAATGTAGGCCAAATGCATGTAGGTTGTCTTTGTCCACTTGAAAAGTATGAATGAAAGTTACTGTATACTGTTTCATTATTGTTATTTATTATTAAAACTTTTGCATAAGTTTTGTTTACACAATTTTTTTTTCTTCTTAAACTCAGTTTTCAGTTGCTGTAATCGACCTTTAGTTGTTGTTTACCTGCAATCTGAACTCATTCATTCTTTCAACCTTTATTTAGACAGATTACAGTAGTCTCAATGAGTCACAAGGACTCATTTTCAAGCGTTTATTAAATTATTTCATCATGTTTTTGTCAGGCCTTCTTAGAAAACAAGCCGTTGGAAAAGGCAAAGAAAGATCCGAAGCGACTGTCTGTGGAGAGGATCTATCAGAAGAAGACCCAGCTGGAGCACATTTTGCTCAGACCGGACTCTTACATCGGCTCTGTAGAGCCCGTCACTCAGGTCAGAAAACCCTCTAAATTTTTCTTTTTGTATCTACCTGTACATATATTTATGGTCTTGAGTGAATCTTGTAGAAATTAAAGGGAAAATGTAAATACCAGTAACTGTACTCCCCCGACACACACACTTCAGTACGGCAGGATGTAAAATAGTACTTTCATTGAATCTTTTTTTGTTTGTTTGTTTAGCAAATGTGGGTTTACGATGAGAATGTTGGACTGAACTGCCGTGATGTGACTTTTGTGCCTGGTCTTTACAAGATTTTTGATGAGATCCTCGGTAAACCAAAAGCTTTACAGTATTTAAAAATGTATGTAATGTGGCTCATCTTGTTGAGTCTTTTGTTTTTCACCTTTGTTTTCCTCATAGTCAATGCAGCTGACAATAAGCAGAGGGATAAAAACATGTCCTGCATCAAAGTCAACATTGATGTGTGAGTAGTATGTCAACACCACTAGGTTACAGTATATTCTAATATTCTGTAATACTCTCTTGGCTTCCTACAAGTCTATATAAATATACATTTTCTTGATCCAACAATATAGCGCTTAGCCAAATGTGTGTATTCTTCTTAGGGAAAACAACACCATCAGTGTATGGAACAATGGGAAGGGGATTCCTGTGGTGGAGCACAAGGTGGAGAAGGTTTATGTGCCCGCTCTCATCTTTGGACAGCTCCTTACGTCCAGTAACTACAATGATGATCAAAAGAAAGTCACTGGTGAGACTGGTTTACTGTGGTTTGAGTGCAATATGTAATTTAAAAAAACTTATATTTTATTTGATATACTCTGTTGCCATTAAAAATGATCAAATGAACCGATAGAAAACTTGTTGATAAAGATCCCATAAATAGAAGGTCGCACATACAGTAGTCTTAACACAAATAGCATCTAACTGAGATTGAACCTTGCTTTTTAGGTGGACGTAATGGATACGGTGCTAAGCTTTGCAATATCTTCAGTACCAAGTTCACAGTAGAGACTGCTTGTAAAGAGTCAAAGAAGACTTTCAAGCAGGTAGGTAGACCAGTTTGGCATGTGTTTTTATTCCCTCTTTATTAAGGAAAATTTTATTTTATAGTATGTTTGTGTTTTCCACAGACTTGGTATGATAACATGGGCAGAGCAGGTGATAATAACATCAAACCATTTGATGGAGAAGAGTACACCTGCATCACATTCAAACCAGATCTGCCCAAGTTTAAGATGAACGTCCTGGACAAAGATACAGTGGCTCTGATGACCAGGAGGGCATATGACATTGCTGGATCCACAAAGGGGGTCAAGGTGTTCTTCAATGGCAGAAAGTTGCCAGTAAGTTCCTGTGCTCCTTCACTTTTCAGTTTCATAGAGTTCACCTTTTGTCAGCCAGCTTTCTGAAAACATTTCATAAGAGGGAAATGGGCTTATTTATATTAAAGTCTAGGAAATGCAGTGGCAGCTGAAGGCTGTGATAACTTTTTGATGGGAGGTGTTCCTCACTGTAATTCTTATTCCAGAGAAAATTAGTTTTTCTATATATATATTGTATCTTGTCCTAAATGGTACTGAGATTTATCACTCATGAATAAACATTTCAGTTTAATTCAGTAGAAATGAGATGTTCAAACCTTTTTCTACAAAACACACACATGATAGTTTCTGTGAGTCCGGTCCTCTGGATGGATTCTTTATTGAAACGTTCGTCTTTTATCCGAAATACCTCTTCAGTCTGAGGCGCTGCAACAAACTCCGTCTTCTTAGGCCCCGTTTCCACGATGCTGTTTTATTTATTTATTTATTTTTGAGTGAAACCACAGCTTTTTCTGCTGCGGTTCAGCCGTTCATTTACACGACAGACCTCATTCTCTCTGAAACCAAATGTTTCTGAATCCAGGTCTCGCAGAGTGGCGATTTTCTTGGGAACACCCTGCAGGGGTGTGAAATACTTCGCAAGTGTGACACATGCACATTACAGGCTATATTTCATGCATTCATGGCAAAAACTGTGTACTTCTATCAACAACAATGGTGCTGGAGTATAATGAACTGCTTAAGCAATAAACTGGCATCTTGAGTCCACATGAAGCTTTTTCTGCTAGCCATGCTTGCCACGGCAAATAAATATTTACATTTACACAGAGTTTAAGTGCCAGCATGGCTGTGTCTGTGTAAACGGGGGGCCTAAATAGCATCTTCTCACAGTGGTGCTGCTGAAAGCCAGGACTAGCTATTTTCATGTCAAAGTTGGACCATCAGCCCAGCAGTTGGTCGTTGGTGCCCTGATGGCCTCTTGCTATTCGTAGGGCTCTCAGGTCTCTCTTGCAAATGAGTCCTCATGGCTCAATGGGACTAACTTGTAAAAATAAAGGTTGAATGAAACGGAGGCTGAGTGATGTTTGCAATAACAGCATTGTAAAAGGGTGATGGTTGAACACGGAGGCCTCCACCCCGTTTAAAGATGGACTGGTTTTCTTCACAAAGATGGCTTCCTTCACTCCTCTCAAACCGTCACTCCTCTTAAATTGTCGTTCCTCTTTATCAAGGATGTGAACACCTTCATCCCTGAACGAGTGACCACTGGCTGCAGATGAGTGTAGACGGCAGAGTCCTGGCCTGTTACCTGTCACTTAACATAAGATGATTTTATCATGCTATATCTGATTAGTAACGTTATGACATTACAAAAAAATTGCTGTCAATAGCTCAAGATGATTGGCTACTTTGATACTGTAGAGATATTGTTGCCAACCTCTAGTTTTTGTAAACATGCTGCTTATAACAAAGTGTGAACCCTTTCTTGTCAATTCCAGGTTACAGGTTTTCGTAGCTACGTGGACATGTATGTGAAGGACAAGGTGGATGAGTTGGGTGGTCCCCTCACTGTGATCCATGATGTTGTCAACGAGCGCTGGGAGGTCTGCCTCACCATGAGTGAGAAAGGTTTCCAGCAAGTCAGTTTTGTCAACAGTATTGCTACAACAAAGGTACAGTAGTGACTTGTTTTATTATTTCACAGTACATGGTAAAAAAAAAAAAATACTATGTATGAGTTGGAGCTTCATTTCCAAATCATTAACTGAAAGTTTAAGTTGTCTGGTTTAAAAAAAAAAAAAAAAACTAATTAAAGCTTTTTTAAAGTTTGATTCTTAGAGCACAGTTACAGCAAATTTAGACTGAAATAAAATCAGTTTTCTGTCAGCTAAGTACAAGTCTGGCTGCTCTCCAGCCACTTTGTGTCTGATTAGGATTTATAACATCTCCTGTAAATGGGATCTTGTTTTTACATCTTAGGGCGGTAGACACGTTGATTATGTGGCTGACCAGGTTGTTGGCAAGCTCATTGAAGTGGTGAAGAAGAAGAACAAAGCTGGTGTAGCTGTCAAACCTTTCCAGGTAAACAATTTTAAGTGCTGTGCTTGTCCTGTTTTGTTTAATTACAAAGTGCATGTATTGTTTACTTCCATCTGTCTCCTTATAGGTGAAGAACCACATGTGGCTGTTTGTTAATTGCCTGATTGAGAACCCCACCTTTGACTCTCAGACTAAAGAGAATATGACACTGCAGCAGAAGAGCTTTGGCTCCACTTGTCCTCTTAGTGAAAAGTTCATTAAACAGGTGCTGATTTAACAAAAAGTTGTTTTGCTATCCTGGATATATGCTGTGATTTCACCATTTATCTAGATGTTTCTATTGTCCCCTTCAGGCAACATCTTGTGGGATTGTGGAAAGTATCATGAACTGGGTGAAGTTCAAGGCTCAGTCTCAGCTCAACAAGAAATGCTCCGCTGTGAAGCACACAAAAATCAAAGGTGTGCCAAAGCTGGATGATGCTAACGATGCAGGTACTGTATCCCATAATACTTTTGTATTTTAGTTGTATAATAAATGATTGTGAAGATGCTACACAATAAACATCGTACAATCATTTTGAAATCATATTTTCTGACAGGGGGGAAGAACTCCATTGGCTGCACACTGATCCTCACTGAGGGAGACTCAGCCAAGACGCTTGCTGTGTCTGGACTGGGGGTGATAGGAAGGGATCGTTATGGTGTGTTCCCCCTCAGAGGAAAAATGCTCAACGTCCGGGAAGCCACACACAAACAGGTGAATCCAAACTCCAATCTTCTTTTCCATTCTTCAGGTTTTAGATGACTCCAAATTACTGCTGCTGCTCTGTGAAAGGCACAGTGACTCAGTGGTTCAGTCATAGTCATACCTAGCTTAATCCATTTATGTTCTAGTAAAAAGAGAGAAAGAGAAGATATAATGTCATTTTTTTTCTCAGATTATGGAAAATGCTGAGATCAACAACATCATCAAGATCCTTGGCCTTCAATACAAGAAGAACTACAGTGACCCAGATTCCCTTAAAAGTCTGCGCTATGGCAAGATCATGATCATGACAGATCAGGTGTTTGATCTTTTTAATTTTGTCAGCATATGCACATTCATAAATATACCTCACTACTTCAGCCTATAAGTGCATTTATTGTTGCTTCTGTTCCTAAAATGTGACTGGACTGTGTTGTAACAGGATCAAGATGGCTCTCACATTAAGGGCTTGTTGATCAACTTCATTCATCACAACTGGCCATCACTGCTCCGCCATAACTTTCTGGAAGAGTTCATTACGCCCATCATCAAGGTAAACGGGCTCAGTAAAAGTCTTGTTCTGATTTGGATGAAATGGTTCATGCCTTGCCCCACAAAGTTACATTTACTACAGATTTATGAAGAGTGCAGCAAGCGATGTGGAAAAAGGGGCTGATTGCCATCTGCAGTAAGTGTAGGGTTTTCTGAAGACACTCAACAATCAGAGCTATACCGCCATCTAGTGTCAAAACATCAGAATACCATTGTCAGTTCCATCATCTTGTATTGATTATTTTTGTAATTAATATATAATAAGATGTGATGTGGAAAAATCAATAAAAAGGTAATGTTCACTTCTTTTCAAAAGTTTTAGTACACATTCTGTTTCCTTTTTTATAGGCGTCATTTAAGAAAACACAGATGTCTTTCTACAGCATCCCAGAGTTTGAAGCATGGAAGGACAACCAGGCCAACCACAAATCCTGGAAAATCAAATACTACAAAGGTTTGTTACAAACCCCTGTGTGGTAGTAAAATGTGGACAAGTAAGCTACCCATCATACCATGGTAATGTCATGATAAGACGATTGTTAAAACTATGTTGCACTAACTCTTGTGCTGCTTTTGCCCACCCAGGTTTGGGAACCAGCACATCACAGGAAGCCAAGGAGTACTTCTCTGACATGCAGAGACACCGTATCCCGTTCAAGTACTCTGGGCCCGAGGACGATGAAGCTATCACCCTTGTAAGAGCTCAGTCCTTATTTAGATGCTTGTGACTTTCTGACACTAATAGCCTATTAAATGGGTTTTGTTGTTTTAATTATTATTTTGTGTTATTTGTGCGTCCTCATTTTCTTGTCTTTAGGCCTTTAGCAAAAAGAAAGTGGAGGAGCGAAAAGAGTGGCTCACAAGCTTCATGAACAACAGGCGTCAGCGAAGGGAGCACAACCTTCCAGAGGTGACGACCTCTAATCCAATTAAAGGGCTTCGTGTGACTTTAGTTATGTGTTCAGTTTAATATAATTTCATGCTTTTTGTTTGTTTTATGTCTGTTTATAGGATTACTTGTATGGTCAGTCAACCAAGTTCCTGTCCTACAATGACTTTGTCAACAAGGAGCTTGTGCTTTTCTCCAACTCTGACAACGAGAGGTCCATTCCCTGCCTGGTAGATGGTGTGTGAAATATTAAGAGCAAACTTAACTTTTAATAAATGTACTGTTATTTTATACCTGTCTGACAGGTGGTTTAATATGTTGGTGTGTGTGTTTTAGGTTTGAAACCAGGCCAGAGGAAGGTGTTGTTCTGTTGCTTTAAGAGGAATGACAAACGTGAGGTGAAGGTTGCTCAGCTCGCTGGCTCCGTGGCTGAGATGTCCGCCTACCACCATGGAGAGGTGAGATGAACAGAATTGCAGCTGTAGTGTCTTTTAGTATTCAATATGCAGATTCAATCCCCCAACACGATGTGTGGTTCATCAGAGTTCTTTTCCATTTTTCAGATGTCTCTGATGATGACGATCATTGGTTTAGCCCAGAATTTTGTGGGAAGCAACAACTTGAACCTGCTGCAACCTCTGGGACAGTTTGGAACCAGGTTGCATGGTGGAAAAGATTCTGCCAGCCCTCGATACATCTTCACCATGCTCAGGTAACCAAGCGCATTACAGACGATAAACCTCAAAGCTGTTCTGTGGTTTTTCGCAGTGGCTCTAAACTCTTTCAACTTCCTGCATCTTCAGTCCGTTGGCCCGCCTCGTTTTCCCACCGGTGGACGACAACCTGCTCAAATACAACTACGACGATAATCAGCGTGTGGAGCCTGAATGGTACATTCCCATTATCCCCACTGTGCTGGTGAACGGTACCGAAGGGATTGGCACAGGCTGGGCCAGCAAGATCCCCAACTATGACATCCGTGAGATCATCAGCAACATCCACCGTATGCTCAGCGGCGATGAACCTCTGCACATGGTGAGGAATAAAGAGTGGGTTTCTGAAATCCACCTTGTGTTTGTGTGCGTACATAAGTCAATAAATGTGCTTTCTTTCCTTAAAGCTTCCAAACTACAAAGGTTTCAGAGGCACCATTGAGCATGTGATTGACAACCAGTACATGAATAACGGAGAGGTGTCCATCGTGGATTCACAAACCATTGAAATCTCTGAGTTGCCTGTCAAATCCTGGACACAGGTTAGTCTTTAACCGGTGATATTACAGACATTTATAAACAAAAATGCATTTTAATCACATAATCAGTATTCAGTCTCAATTCAGTTTTGTGCATTATTTCTACATGTAAACCCAAATGTGTATTTTAGGCGTACAAGGAGAACGTGTTGGAGCCGATGCTGAATGGAACAGAGAAGGTTCCTCCACTGATCACTGACTACAAAGAATATCACACCGACACCACAGTGAAGTTTGTCGTCAAAATGACTGAAGAGAAGCTGAGGGAGGTGGAGGCTGCCGGCCTCCATAAAGTGTTCAAATTGCAGAGCCCTCTCACCTGCAACTCCATGGTAATCTCTCTGTTCACAGCAAGGGATGGATGTTCCTTTGTGAAATCATGCAAACTTATTTATTAAAACAAAAAGATTGCACGCAACCTTATGGTTTCTTTTCCCCCCTCAGGTTCTGTTTGACCATGTGGGCAGCCTGAAAAAGTACGAGTCTGTGCAAGATATCCTCCGAGACTTCTTTGAGCTGAGGATGAAGTACTACGTTCTGAGAAAAGACTGGCTGGTCGGCATGCTCGGGGCAGAGAGCGCTAAACTTTCGAACCAGGCCCGCTTCATCCTGGAGAAAATCCAGGGAACTCTGGTCATTGGTTAGTAGTTAACAAAAACTTGTAACATGATCTTTAAAAACAACTTAGTTTCATTTTATCTTTAACAAACTAAAAGATTCCCTTACCAAGTTAATAAAACCATCTTCTTGTAGAGAACAAACCCAAAAAGGAGCTCATTCGGATGCTTCAACAAATGGGCTACGACTCGGACCCCGTTAAAGCTTGGAAACAGGCTCAAGATAAGGTAGAACGTTTTGTAACAGTCAGGTTCAAGACGATGGAACCATTCAAAATCCTCACCTTTTTGTGTGTTCTTTTAGAACGAGGAGGAGCTGGTGGATGACGAGGAGGAAGGAAGAGAAAACGAGGACAGCAGCGGTCCAGACTACAACTACCTGCTGAGCATGCCCATGTGGTTCTTGACCAAGGAGAAGAAAGAGGAGCTGTGCAAACAGAGGGATGCTAAGGTGAGTTTCACTTCCTGTCAGATGCAGTCTTATTCAAAATGACAACAAATCTAAACCGGACTCAAACGCTCTCCTTTAGCTGACAGAACTGAACACGTTGAAGAAAAAGGCTCCAGCAGACCTGTGGAAGGAAGACCTCGCTGCTTTCTCAGAGGAGCTGGAGGTATCGGCTCGTTTTCTCTGCAAAGGTTTCACGTGGCGTCTGAGCCATTTTAATTTTAACCTTGACTCTTTGCGCTGTTTTTGTGTGCAGCGCATTGAGGCCAAAGAAAAGGAGAATGCCATGATGCCCGTAAAGGGAGCAGGGAAAGGCAAAGCTGTGAAGGTGAAGAAGGAGACTTTGCCCACACCACAGGGCCGCCGTGTGATTCCTCGTGTCACCAGCGCGATGAAGGCTGAAGCTAACAAGAAGGCGCTTGTGAAGAAAGGAGAAGGCAAGAGGGTCAAGAAAGTGAAGGTAAACAGTCGTGTCTAGTATTAAACCCCCACAAGACGACTGTAACTGCTGAGACGGAAACTGAAGCAGCGCTTCATTTCAGAATGAAGATTTGGTGAGGAGCATGGAGTTTGACGAAGATACGGAGAACATCGAACCACACAAGGCACTTTCTTTGATCGAACGAGTGAGCAAGGCCAAAGGTGAGAATGGCTCTTAAGTATGGTAGATGTACAGAAATTAACTCGTCAAAGTTCACATTCAGCAGATGTGCAAGAGTAGTTGTGGAGTTTTTCTCCAAACTGTCATAATGTGACTGTTTTTTTTCCCGTTTTCCCTTTGAATTCCTCAACTTTTTTTTTTTTTTTGTAAGATTTGGTGTATGAAGAGGATTCATTACTGTATTTACATCAAATAAAAATTATTTAAACCATTTTAGAACCGTTCTTATATTCCTAATATCATATTCAAGTCTCTGTAGTTAAATATTATGATGCAGCACTAAGGTCTAAGATAAAGCAGAAGAAAAGAAAAAAAGCTGATAAACTTAATTTGCTGTGGAAACTAACCCACTAGCTAACATTAGGGGAAACAAATATTGGATTACTTAAAAGTTTGTTTTTTTTTCCTAGGAGTTTCAAAATCTGGCAAGCAGACCACTCTGAAGTTCCAGCCTGTTGCCAAGAAGCCGAAGAAGAGCCCGTGGTCAGACAACGAGTCTGAACATTTTTCCAACAGTGAAGTGGAGTCTGAGGAAGAGGTTCGCCCCAGGGAGCGGATAGAACGCAAAACTAAAGGTGACTGTGCTTGATATAAACCTCCACGCCTGAGGAGTTATACATGTGTGTTATACATTTTATACATGTGTGACATATCTGACTGAGGCGTCAAATGATTGTGGTCGCCTGCTTGGATTAAAGTTTTCCGTTGCTGCAACAGATTTCTGTCAATTTGAACATTGCCAAGACTCGTTTTCCTCATCTGTAACTATAACGAGGGTCTTGTTCACAGTATGCCCAGGTGTGAGCAGCAGAGACAAACTGCAGGTTTCTCACCTGCAGCAAGGAGAACACTCCACTGCCCTATCAGAACTGCCCGCCCCTTCATGAAGGGGATGACATGAATTAAATTATTAAACATAATTCACGTGACCATTTTACTGCAGCCAGGGGAGATACCAGAACTGAAACGTCATCACCCCCACACCGTGCACCGACCTCCCGGAAGCTTTGTATTAAAAATCTAAATTTGTATTAAGAGTTGATGTGTTGGGAGCGGAGCGTGGCGTTTTAGCAACAACAAAATGTTGTTGCTATTTGGATGAGCTAAACTTGATTAAATTTAGAAACATACAGAGAGCTGTACTGTGATAAATGTAATTTAATAAATGTTCAAACATGAAAAATAAATAGTAATGAATAAACTACAAGAGTTGAAATCTTGTAAATATTATCCCTTTGAATGAAAAAATTATTTTAGAGGAGAAATGTGTCAGTCCAGAGAATAATAAATTATACTCTTCAAAGGACGTCATGCCATGATTTATTAACGCCTGACAACCCGTCTAAAGGTAAACTACAAAAAAGTTGTTGAAAACTCTTTAGAACAATGTTGGTCAATGATGCAGTAGAGAAAATCTTCAGTCTGAAGATTAGTTTCTGCTGTAATGCATGCTCACCTCTGACGGAGACATTTGTTGAGTTACAATGATCAATAATCTGGCCCATCAATATTCAGAGCATAGATGAGATACAAGAGGTTTCCAGTATTTCATTAGCTTTGATTGCAGGAACAGTTTAAGTTTGTTTACAGTGCTTTTCCAGATGACTGTTTTACTAAAGGTGCCTTTCTGATTTTGAAGCTCCAGTCAAGTACAGCCTGTCTGACAGTGAAGAAGAGTTTGATGACTGGGACAAGAAGAGCGCTCCCAAAAGGAAAGCTGTCGTCAATGATGATGACACAAGCTTTGCCCCAGAGCCCAGCGCCATGTCTGATAGTGATGGGAGCGCTCCAGCCCCATCTCCCAAAGCGCCAGAACCCAAGTAAGTACAAGCCCTTGAGCTAAAAGGACTTTTATTTTTGTAAACCTGCCTTTTTAATTTTACAATTTCTGTACAGGAAAATGGCAGCAAAGACAAAAACTGTTAAACAAACCAAAACCAAGTCAAGTTGTAAGTACTTATTGTGGCTCATTAGCTCAGAACAAACCAACAACATAAAGACTAATTATTTTAACTTTATGAAACCACAGCCCCGTCTGATGATGCAGCACCCAAGGCTGCAAAACAGAAAACCACCAAAGAGGCCGCGCCAAAGAAAGCTGCTCCTGCCAAGAAAGCAGCCGCTTCCAAAAAGAAGGCAGCAGGTATTTTATCAAGTTTAAGTTGCAGTGCAAGTGATTCCAGGAGCTGTATGAAGGATAATTATTCTAAGTAAAGTTACGCTCGGAAAAAAGAAAACTGGTTTGTTTACATTTCTTAACGTGAATCATGATTTATTTTTTTTTCCAGATGTGAAGCAGCCATCCATCATAGATGCCCTCTCCAAGTCCAAACCTGCGTCCAACACAGCTGTCAAAAAGGTGCCTTCATTTAACTCCAGTGACTCTGAGGCTGATGAGGTTCCAGTTCCAAAGACCAAGCCTGTTTTGAAACGGAAACAAGCGATCAGTGACGAGTCCGACAGCAGTTCAGACGACCTCATGTCACGCCTCAAGACCAAAATTACTGCTGGCAGCAAGGTCAGGGTGCACCAAGTCTTCTTTTAGCCATTCATTTGTGTTAAACTTTCTTTTAACACCTATTTATGTTCTGTTCTAGAAAAACAAGAAATGTGATGAGGATGACAGCTTCCAGGTTTCAGACCAAGAAACGGCAGCTGTGGCGGCCGTTGCACCGCGCAACAAACCCATGCGTGCCAGAAAACCCATCACCTACAACCTGGACTCAGACTCTGATGAAGACTGAGTTACTCTACATATTTTAGGTTCAGTTGCGAAGAATGTAGGTGTTTCAGTGAATCGTTTGTTCTGTTATTAACATGATATCACTTTTATTAACTGCTGCAGCTTGAAGGATTTTAGAGCTCCTGTTTGAGCAACTTGTTGTAAAAAACAAAACAAAAGAAGTTTTAAAACAGTTAAGAAAAAATTTTGTTAGTGAATGAGGCTTTTTTTTTTTTAACAAGTTCAAAAAATATCCCACAAGTCTTTAAAGTGACTTCTGTCGTCGTATTCTCTGTGTATTGTAAATATTTGACTGGCTGTTTGTGTTACACTTTATAAAATAAAATTTGTATCTGTTTACTAAATTGTGAAGACTTAATTTCCTTCGAGCTACAAATCCCAACAGGTATTTCAGCTTTTTGAGGGAGGGAGGAGCTTCAGTTGTAAAAAGGCCACAGGTGCCTGCAACCTTTGTCTATGAAGCTTTGATCAAAGCTTATAAGAAGTTTGAATTTTTCTGTTGTACCCACAACAACAAAAGGGCTAGTTCTGGATTATTTTTTTTTTTGATTTTCTGAAAATGTTTGAACGACACTTGCTACTTCAAAGTGGGATACTTCATTTGTTACAGAAAAGGCCTGCAGAGTTCATTGTTTTCATCTAAATGTAGAAACTAGACGTTTTTGTCCCAAAATGTTTGAAAAAAAAAAATGTAATTGCAGGTAGTTTTAAGATGTCCCCTCCAGCTAGTTCAAAGTGGCCCATGGGCCACTAGTTGATCATCACAGTTGTAGCTGGTTTTATGGCTCCTGGCTCTTTTTTTAATGTTTGTTTAATGCGTGAAATGGCTCTTTGATCAAAAAGGTTGTCGACGCCTGATTTAGAAGTCCTTTACCTGTATGTAGAGGTTGCATGGAACTGGTTCAGACAAGAACAAAACTATTAAGACTTGTTCCAGTCGTTGGATGCTTCTGGTTCTCAACGCTTTCTAAAATTTTATTTAGGCTTAAACGTGGGCACATGTTCTCAACTTATCAGCTGTGATCAGGGAAACGGGCACAGCTGAAAACAAATCCTTCCTGCCGTTTCAGAAGTCCTTTGAAACGTCTGGAGAGAGCTGCCTCTCTTTGGTAAACATGGCCTCTGGATGCAGATTAGGGCGGAGGAGGAATTTCCTAACTGCCCTCCTAATTATAAACCCTGACAAAACTCGACTCGTCATTTGGAAAGGAGTCGAATACGCGACAGGCATCTTTTGGTTTCCCTCCAGACAGGTTAATTCAGGTCCTGAGAGATTTTGTCTTGACACGAGGAGAAAACCGGTGTCAAGTTGGCTTCTATGAGGTATTGTGACATTTTGACTCTAAAAAAGATTCACAAGTAACATCTGTATTAAAAAGCTATTGTTGTTAGTACTTTTAACATAAGTACAATGTATGATCAATCTGAGTTCTTAAATTTCTGCCGTCTTCTACTTTAATTACCAGTTAGTTTTCTGAACACCGTTTGAATCCAGCTGTTTGCAACCTCTGAATGGTGACATTCCCAGAAGTGTTTATAAAAGCCAGTTTTATTATTTTATAGCTGCATAAAATTGCTCTTTGGCACCTTTTCTAAAGTTTTGTTTTGGTTTCAGGTCCATCAACGCTGCAGAGTCGAACCCTTAACCCAACCTTTGCCTCACGTCTACTGGCTTTGTTCCCGGAGTTACAACTTGAATATTATGTTTTAGTTTCTTTTTAAATCCGGCGAGCTTTGCTCTGAGAGGTGCAGGTGAAGACGTCTTGAGGTTTCCTCCAAGTCATTTCCGACAGAGCGGCGGTCATGGGTGAGTGGAGTTTCCTCGGCGGTCTTTTCGACAGCCTTCAGACCCACTCGCCGATGCTCGGTCGCTTCTGGCTCCTGCTCATGCTCGTGTTTCGGATCCTGATCCTGGGGACCGTGGCCAGTGATCTGTTTGAGGACGAACAAGAGGAGTTTGCCTGCAACACCCTCCAGCCGGGCTGCAAGCAGGTGTGTTACGATATGGCTTTCCCCATCTCCCAGTACAGGTTCTGGGTGTTTCATATAGTCCTCATCGCTACGCCTTCTCTGCTTTTCCTCATGTATGCACAACATCATCACAACAAGAGAACTAGAGTCTCCAAAGGCAGCCGAGTTAGCACAGAGGGCTACAGAGAAGATCCCCATTTCAGGAGGCTGTACATTATAAATGTGATCTTCCGGGTTGTGGCAGAGGTGGGCTTCTTAGTGGGCCAGTGGAAGCTCTATGGCTTCAAGGTGGAGGCGCAGTTCCCCTGCAGCCGCTTTCCTTGCCCCTACACAGTGGACTGCTTCACCTCTCGTCCTGCAGAGAAAACGATCTTCCTCTGCTTCTACTTTATTGTAGGGGTGATATCGGCCATTTCCAGCTGCGCTGAGCTTTTCCACAGCTCCGTGAAGTGGTTTTGCACCAGGCAGCATCCCCGCGCCCAGGAGCACTCCTGCCACAGTCTCCACAGCCTCAAACAACTGGAATCAGATGAGAAACCTGGAGGAGCATCGGACCGCCTTGCCTGTACTGGGAAGCAAAGTTCGTTGAGAAGCAGCAAGAAATCGTCCAGCGTTGGCCGCAAGAGTGGCAGATATGTGAGCAGCAACAGGCTCCCGGTGTGAAAGGGCCTCCATTTTTAACCTAAAACTGATGACGTCATTTCGCTTGACATTTTCTACAGTTTGAGGTGGGCGACACAACAAGGAAACGCTCGGCGCAAGAGGAAAATTGGGGAAATGAGCAAAGACAAGACTGATAAGGAAGGCCATGTTTCGCTGCTCTGATGAATCGTTACTGATGAACAGCTGGCAAGATCTCAGGAATACACTTGATAGACTTGTTTAAGGTTTCGTCACAGAGCTGGCTGCTCCACACCCTTTTCAAAGAAAAGAAGCTTTTGAACTGTGTAGTTTAAGAAAGTAACGTTAAGATTCATAAACAAAAGTGTCTTCCTTTCTTCTTTTAAAACCACTTTATTAAAAAAAAAAAAAAAACAGGTTTATGTTTCTGGAAACCTGTTACCTTTTGTTAGCCACTTATGGTACAGACAGAAAAACCAACTTCTTAAAGAAATGATTTGAGCAATGGTGCTTTTCTGCTTGGCTGCCATCGTGAATGAGAAGAGCAATACATAATTGTGTTTATTAATAACCAAGAGATAAACTGAAGTGTGAGCATTTATTGTTTTTCTCTTTGACCAAGCTAGAACTGTGCGCCTCTTTCAGATGTCTATTTTAGGTCTTGTTGCTCATGTTTTCTGTTCCGTTTCTTTCCCACCCTCACTGAGCCATTTGTCTTTTTATATTACATTTAGTCAAGCATCTTTATACATTTTATTTTGTTTTATCAATTTAGTTCTAAAGTGAGTCTAGTCAAAATTTCTTAGCTTTAGCGTCTACATAAAAGGTTAAACCCAACAGGTACACTTTAAAAGTGGTGTACCGTAGTTTAATTACCGTATTTTTCTATGTATAAGTCGCACCTTTTTGCATAATTTTGCAAGTTCTGCAACTTATAAACCAAAGCAACTAATATTTGTTTCCCCCCTCCCCCCCATATTTATAACCCAATATTTGGCTGAAATCTGACGATTTCATTCATTCTGACGTGGAAAATATCGAACACTACCATTTTCAGCCACTATAGGGCCCTCTACTAATATGACAAGCCAAGTGTCTCATTAATAGGCAAAAGTGGCTATTAATGAGACACTTGGCTTGCCATACCAAGCCACCTTAATCTCGCTCTGGAACTCCTGGAGCAAACATCAAATCAGCTGCATTTCGCCACACTGCCCAGGCGAAATGCAGCTGATTTGACCACTAAAGTGCATTTATTAAGGAAAAGTTAAACTGAGACACACTTTTGCTGTAATTTCGAGCAAACAAAAAATTGTTTTTAAGTGTCAGTTTTGTTAAATTCTTGTTAGGTTCCTCCTGTGCACGCTCCTGCAGCCGCCAGTTGGCAGCAAATTGATTTTTGTCACCGCACTGGCCCACGTTTTTGGGTGTTCATCGGTGACGCATAACAAATGTGATGAGTCAGCAATGACGCATAATAAATGCGACGTATATGGCGAATTGACTTATTTATGTTTTTCCCACTTTATTAGACATCTTTGGGCTGATGTAACTTATACGGAGGTGCGATGTTTATGACGAAAAGTACTGTAAACCTCCACAAAAACATATTTAGGATATATCATTATCTTTTTTATTTTTTGGTTTAAACCTGTTTCCAAACCTATAGTTGAGATAAAGCTGGATAACATTGTAGCTAAAGCACTAATGTGCAGGACTGAATGGGTTTACTTTAACAGTTTTTTGACATTTAAATATAATTTTGTGATAGATGCACCTTGTAGTCTAAAGTCCTGCTCATGAATGCCGTAAAAGCTACAGCCAGTGATTCTTCATGTGATTTAAAATGTAATGCATTATGGAGAGCCATATGAAAATTTACACAGTCAAAAATTAACATCAATATTTTGGTTTATTTAGCCTAATGTGGAAAAAAGTTACATTTTTTCACAGTCATATATTCACCATGTTATTCATACCATGTTATGTCATAGTCCCAAACTAAATATTTAATTTACAAGCTAAACATTTAGTTTACAAACTAAATACATAACTTGCAAGTTAAATATTTAGTTAGTAAACTAAATATTTGTGTAAATATTTAATTTCCAAGCTAAATATTTATTTTCAAAACTAAACATTTAATTTCCAGACTAAATATTTATTGTCCAAGCTAAATATTTAATTTCCATACTAAACATTTAATTTCCAAACTAAGCATTTAATTTCTAAGCTGAACGTTTAATTCCTAGACTAAATATTAAAGTTGCTAACTAAATATTTAACTTGCAAGCTAAATTTTTAGCTTGCAAGTTAATTACTTAGGTGAGAGTTAAATATTTAGTTAGTACATTAAGTATTTATTTTGGAAATTAAATGTTTAGCTTAGAAATTAAATGTTTAGTTTGGAAATTAAATGTTTAGTTTTGAAAATAAGTATTTAACTTGTAAATTAAACATTTAACTTACACCTAACTATAGTTTACTAACTAAATATTTAACTTTCAAGTTAAGTATTTAGTTTTTTTAATTAAATATTTTGTTTGGAACTACAACATGACATTTATACATGTATGAATAACGTAGTGAAATAATGACTTAAAAAAAAATAATAATAATAATTTCTTGTTTAAGGCTAAATAAACCAAAATATTGATGTTAATTTTTGACTGTACAACTTTACAAATGGCAACCCAACTTATATTGGATGGGAATGACTTGCCTTCTTGTACGTCCACATGAAAATAAAAAATTAACTAAATATATTTTTTTTATGTCCAACACAGTATTAAGCAATTAGAATGAATGTCTTTCATGTTTTAATAAAGTTTTTAAACTGTCAGAATTCATGATTAAAAAAATTGTCTGTTTTGTGATCGTTTCATCCTTTTTGTTTTTCTAATTTTCCTCCAACTGAATCTTAATGCATTTTATTATTTTATAACTGGCAGACAGTAAATTAAAGTCTTTAAGTTGACACAGCTTTTAAAAGTTACACAGTTAAATTGTCAGAGGGAGTAAAACACACACACACATGCAGTCTCTTTGAAGTTTTGCGTCCACGCATGTTTTTTTAATGGCAATAAAAAAAAGTTGCAGACTGCAATTTGTCAAACGGTTTGTCAGAAACAAACCTGGCAGCGCTGTTGCACAGTCTTCCTTATATCATGTAACAACATAAAGCAAAAAGTGCTTTGATCATACTGATTGTGGAATATTTCATTTTCCAATTCATAGCAGATTAGACATAATGGTTAAATTGGCCTTTTTATGGCTGCAATTCCTCACAGTTCAGATTTAGTATCATCCAGAGTGACTGAATTATTAAAGTTCATGTTTAACAATTCATTGTGAAGGTAAAAATGTGTGTTACACAACAACATGAACCTAAGAGCCCAGCAGCAGCAAACCATTAAACTGTTTCTATCTTCAAGCACTGGTTTTTGCACAGGAGTTGCTTCTTTTTGGATTAGCTCAGGATAGTTTAGTCTCAAGTGACTGAAATTATACTAATTGGCATGAGATGGTAAAATAAAGCTTAATTTTTATGTTAGAATTTTGTTGTTTAAAGGGGAATTTTCCTATACGTTTGTGCTCTTCATCATAATTTAAACATTTACTATGAACTTAATCAACAATTGCATCACTGTAACTGTGATGGTTGCTCAAGACTGGTAGTATATTAAAGAAAATATGTTTTAAATTAGTGCAGAGCAGGGCATTCCTAAGGGCCTAAAGAAGGCAGAAGGACTTTCTAGATGAAATTTCTACTTTCTGATGATGTTTAGTCACTCCTTTGAAAACCTTCTAGGTTTTATTTATTTATTTGTTTATTTTGCATGAGTGGGAGATTTATGCTGAATGTATTCGTATTAAAACAAGTAAATAGAGGGGATGCACAAATTGCAGTCCTTCCTCTGCGGAAGGTTTCACAACATCTTGATAAATGTGACCAAAACACTCCACATGTCCATCTTGTTGTTCCAGAAGACCAACATGTTTTACCCCCAAACAATTCAAGAAGCATCACATACCAGAGTTAACACGACATGATTACAAACGCAACCGGACATTTGTCACATCCAGAAAATAAAAATGTTTGTCTCTATGTCCCTGTCCTGTGATGGACTGGAGACCTGCCCAAGGAGTAAATGAACAACATTTGAAAAAACATATTACATTTGAAAAAACGTAATTACATTTGAAAAAACGTAATTACATTAAGCCAAAGCGGAAGTGACCAAAGCGGAAGTGGCCGGAATCACATTAGAAAAAACAGAATTGCATTTGAAAAAAATGGAATCCCATTGGATTAAACAGAATTACATAAAGCGGAAGTGGCCAAAGTGTTAAGTGGCCAGAATTACATTAGAAAAAAAACAGAATTACATTTGAAAAAACTGAATCACATTAGAAAACATAGAATTATATTTGAAAAAATGGAATCACATTTGAAAAAAACAGAATTACATTTGAAAAAACACTCTTATTTGAAAAAAATGGAATTACATTAAACCAAGCCGGAAATGGCCAAAGCGGAAGTGACCAGAATCATATTAGAAAAAACAGAATTGCATTCGAAGAAATGGAATTACATTTGAAAGAAATGGAATCACATTTGGAAAAAAAAACGGAATTACATTAAGGCAAAGTGGAAGTAGCCAGAGCGGAAGTGGCCCGAATCACATTAGAAAAAACAGAATTACATTTGAAAAATGGAATCACATTAGAAAACAAGGAATTACATTTGAAAATATGGAATCACATTTGAAAAAACAGAATTACATTAAGCCAAACAGGAAGTTATTTTATTTACAGGTAGTCCTCAACTTACGAACGGGTTCCGTACCTACAAACCGTTCTTAACTCGATTTTGATGTAAGTCGAAA
>JARVGQ010000610.1:12880108-12892391 GCA_031762355.1 Hypsolebias martinsi | reverse complement strand
TCGGCTTCTCCCTTCTTCAGGGGTTGCCACAGCGAACTAAATCACACGAAGACTTGGCAATTGTTTTTATGCCAGATGCACTTCCTGACACAACCACAAACCACAGAGCTACCACAACCCTCTGTGTGGAGCAGAGAGCTACTATCTAGGGTGCCTGGGGAAGCAGATGGTGGGGGTTAAGGGCCATACTCAAGGGCCCAGAGTGGGGCAAAAGAGGGTGAAGACAGGTTGGATTGCTTTGCTTATCCCACCCACATTTTTGATGTTGTCGGTACCGGGGCTTGAACTGGTGATCTTCCAATCACAAGCTCAACTTCTTTTTTTAATTTATTTTTCCTCCCTTGTACCAAATCTGATGGGCTTTAGAATAACATCTGAACTTCTATAGCACCCTTAAATATGTTTTATGTGCACTATGGCCTCATCAAATTTTGAGTATTATTTAATAACCAATTCAAATAATAAATTAAGGCTCTGTGGGATGGCTTGAAATTTCAAACGTGAGATGTGGCTTTGATCTTAACCTGGAATTTTCACAGCAGGAAAATAAGCCAAGACAAACATCTTTCCTTCTAATAATAGAGTATTAGGGCGTAATCTCCCACAGGGTGTTGTGCATTGGTTTCCAAAAGCAAGATAAACTACTTGGAAATCTCTGCAGTAACCTTTTTTTAATGCTGTTTTTGCTTTGAAATAAAATTGGCATTTATTCAACCTTTATTCATACATGTTAGTGTTATTAAGCCTCAAGGACTCATTTACAAGAGAGACCTGTTTTAACAAAGAATGATGACAACTGTAGACAACAATGACAACGTTTGACAATCTTAGAAGGAGGCATATAAAATGAAACAAAAATAATAAAATAAATTGAAGAAAATTATACAAAAAATGATTGGCATATTGAGACTAACTTCTTTCCTGTCTTTTATTTTTATTTTTTAATCATGTTTCACTTGGGGTCTACATATCTAAAATAGATAATCATCTATAGTGCAGTCAATACTTGACATTTGACCATTTTTTTTACCTGAATCCTTCCCCAAAAAGCAATATACATGATTCAAGAATGGTATCAAGCAGATGTCTAAGGCTAAACAGGGACACCTGTTATGGTCAGTGGCCCCCCGCTGACCATTCATCTGCTCATGCCTCTGCTCACGCCTCTGCTCCTCATACCATGTTTCTGCCCAACCTGCCATAGTTTCTGCCCCTCATGCCACTGCTTCTTTCCCTGCTGTGTTTTGCTTGCCACCCATCTATCGTTGCTCACATCAGCTTCTGACAGTCAACCGTTCACCACACCCCCTCAGCCAAAGCACAGCAATCAGCCTTCATTCCATGCACCTCTTCATCTCTCTATTTGAGCTCCATGCTCTCTCTGTCCCTGCCAAATTATCATACCTTCCATGGTCTCTAATACCAAGTCATTCATTGTTTCATGTTCACGTTTGATGATCACGACTGTCTTTTGGATTTACGACCCCATTCCTGTACCTCGGATTCTTCGTCTGACTGCCCCTTCCTGGTTTTTGGATTCTGCTTTCTGACTACAATAACGATTCAGCCTTCTACCTCCTTGACCACGACTCATAGATCACCCTTTCTGGTTTATTATTATTATTGGAACTCTGTCCCCCTGTGCCTGAACCCCACTTGTTTATAATGAACCCCACTTCTGGACACTCCTTCTATTCACGCTCATCTCAACGGTGCAGCTGCTCTGCTCCACTGCCAGTGACATCATCATTACTATTCTGACAGGTGACTCCCTCCCTCTTGCTTGTGATAATCTGTCACCACATCTGATCATGACTCTCCATCCAGCAACCAAAATAAATGAAAACTTTTTTTGTATTTTGCACTCCAATGTCTGGCTTATATTGAATCCAAAACCTGGTTGTGAGCACATCAACTAATTTTGTCCCACTGTTAGCTAAAGCAGTTTGTCATGTTTCTAAATATTGTTATCAAATTGTATAGATAAGTATAAAAAAATGTAGGACAAAGTCAAAATACAAGAATGTATTGAAGCACATGTTTATTAACGGGGAAAAAGCTTGATATATAGCTAGGTAGCACCAAGTCAAAACAACAATCAAGGTGCTACAAAGATCAATGAAAATTAGAGAGTATTTAGACTTAAAGAACAGCTAACAAAATAAATTATAAATAGTCCCTCATTTATCACAGGGTTTGGGACCACGCCCCTCCACAATAAATGAAAAACTGCAAAGTAGGGATACAGTGGCCCAAGTTCAAGTTCAGGTAAACTTTTTTGTCATTACCATCTCATGTGACACATGAGATGGAATAACATTATGTACACAAATAGTAGAACTAGTAGTAAGTAGTAGTTAATTTAAGTAATTACTGTAGTAAGTAGTTTATTTTAGTATTTATATAAATGTATATATTAAGGCATTTAAAACCCTTCCCACACTCTTGCAATGTCTCTAATGAATTTCTAAACTGTAAACCAGGATCTGATAACTCTCAATCAGGTCATCTGGACAGTTTCTTTGAAGAAAGAAACTGTCCAGATGACCTGATTGAGAGTTATCAGATTTGACACCTGGATTACTGAGCATGAACTTTCTTTTCTCTTCTCTTCTTTTAAAGGCAGTTATGATGAATACTTTTTTGCGCTTTATGGTGGTTTATTGACATTTTTCTCTGCTGCCTTTTTGTTTATTTTCTGTCCAGCTCTTGTACCTGATCTTACCATAGCCCTTTATTTATGAAGCACTTTAAAACAGCAACAAGGCCAACCCAAGTGCTGTACAGCAGAACAACAAGCAAATACAGGATAAAATACACAAATCCACAGAGGTGAGCATAAGAAATTACTGGCTAAAATAATAAAACCACAGTGAAGTTTAAATCAACTCACACTGTGTCAAAAGCCAGAGAATAAAAGTGAGTTTTTAAACGAGACTTAAAAACAGTGAGAGAGGGAGCATGCCTGACATGTGGTAAGTCACAGAAAAGGCCCTGTCACCTCTGAGCTTGTATTGTGTGGTCAGCAGTGTTGCCTAAATAAACAGAGAAAAGTGGAGAAATGGAAGACAAAAACAAGTGTCAGATCTTTAAATAAATTTTAAAAAATCCAGAAAATACCTGACACAGGACCCGAGGGATGCACAGAATCTGACACAGGACCTATCTAACACCAGATTTGCAGCAAATAGCCCGTAACACATCACATTGAAGCTGACATTACAGACAAAAAAAGAAGAGGGTGTAAAGAAGAACAAAAACAGTTTTATCTTTCTGACTTGTTTCCTCTCCCTCCTCTTTGTTCTTCTGTCAATCACTCTTGACTCTGGTGCTGTTGAGATAAACATGCCGCCATCTAGTGGCGAGAGTGATGCACAAATAAATTAATTCACTCCTAAAACACCTGCAAGGATTTTTAAACACACTCACACAACCAACAGCAGATTTAGATGTTTCAGTAAAAAAAAAAAAAAAAAAAAAAATCTTGCTGATAAAAACGTGTTTTGAAGTTCTACTTCATGAAAGTTTTTTTTTTTTTTATCATACTTGTTTTATTACTATGAGTTTCCTGTCTTTGTTCATTGTGCTTTTGTGTGCGCAGCGAATTGTATTTAGGGCTTTATTTTGAAATCTGCAGTTGGTAACTTCCAGGCATTGTGACGCTTGTTTCCCTCTTGTCCCAAGATTCAGGTCTGTCCATTGTCTGTTGTACCCAGACACCCCTTGGTGCGCCGGCCTCTGGTGACTCCAACACCCACGGACAAAGGAGGTATAAACTGATGGAGGGGAGGAAGAGAGAAAATGTCTCAAAGGAGATAGTTGCAAAGTCCCGCAACTTTCTGTCCTGAAACGTTTTTCCTTATGGCCAACAATATTCCCACTGACTGACTTTTGAGGAAGACACTGTCGCATTAGCTTAAACCCTGACCTCTGACCCTACCGAGTGTTGCTTCTCTGTGAAAAATCCTTCTTTTATGTCTTTGCACCGCCTCCTTTTCTACATGCAGTTAAGTTAACAAGTCAGGAACACATTTCATGAGACTGTTACAGTGAAATGAAGGATTTATCACTGATTAGTTTTTAGCTTCACTGAGCAAAGTTAAAAGACATCTTCACCGAGTTAGACAAGATTAACTCAGAAGTTTTATCTCCTTGTGGTTCATTTTTTATTTGCACTTTGATATTTTGTTTCTAATATTTGCATCTCATTTGAAAGAACAGACATCAACTACAGTTTCAGTGTGAAGTGAACAGGCTGCATGATTTTAGTCCTGTTGTTTTGGTATGTTTCTATGATACAAGCAGATTTCTGTAAATACCATGCTATTTAAAAGCTTCTTCAAAGCCTGTGCTGCAAAACATTTTGCAGTTAGACTGCACTTAAAATGTCGCAGCAGTCCCCCATGAAGGTTTTCTGAAAATGACTCATGTTGAGTTGGATTCTGTCTCTGCAGTGGATGATGGTTTTGCCTTCACTTTGCTGTGAGCGCTCTCCAGTATCTGGATTGTATGTAAACATTGTGTCTAATAAAAACTTATGAATCTTTTTATCTCTCTTTTCTGATTGTTCTCTGTGGACTTTTTATTTAGGTTTGAACTTTTGACCTCCATTCTTGTTTCTGTTCAGTTCATTGTTTGGATTTCTTACTTCTACACTCTTCATCCTTTAAAACCCAAAACACACACTCATGCAGGTCCGAGTTATTTGTGAGGGTTAGCATGGCGTGGCTTGTTGGCGTTTCAGGTTCAGTGGATGTATGTAAAGAGTCTGTGCATTTGAAGGATTACTCTGCATGTTTTTCAACCCAACTGACAACGTGACTAAAACTATGAACTAAATAAAGCTATCATTTTAAACAAAGCTTCCTAATATCATCAGAGCTGGTTTTGCCTTGAACATTTTTCAGTTCACATCAGAGCTGTTCCTTCACATTTCTGTTTCTGCTCTTTAAAAATATCTCCGCCCCTAAAAGTTCAAACTCATGGGCAATTTTATTTAAAAACACAAATATAATTAAAGTTTTGCACTATGCATAAGTTCCTGCACCTTTGTGTACTGATGTGTGAATCACTGCGGAGCAGGGAGGATGACGAGGGCACTGACCCCAGTGTGGGATATACTCATTAAATGAGAAATGATCCTGCACTTAATACACTTATAAATCACACATAAAGTGATTAAAAGTCTATTTGAAATACAGGTGCTGGTCATAAAATTAGAATATTATGAAAAAGTTTATTTATTTCAGTAACTCTATTCAAAAAGTGAAACTTGTATATTTGTTCATTACACACAGACTGATATATTTCAAATGTTTTTCTTTTAATTTTGATTATTATAACTGACAATTAATCAACTGACAGATCAGCGACCTCGGTTTGTCCTGAAGTGAACGCCACTGACCTGCAGAGCTGCAGCTTTGCAGTCATTTCAATGAGTTTACATCTTTTGTTTCATGTTAATCTACTGTAATAAACTTGTAAAATACACCAGAATGCAGGAAATTGCATCTACTTTTTCCAATATTCTCCGGGGTAGGACCTTCACACACACACACACACACACACACACACACACACACACACACACACCACCGGTCCGTGAAAATATAGTCTGACATTAAACCGGTCCGTGGTGCAAAAAAGGTTGGGGACCACTGATCTAAGGTTTGTAAAGGTAAATAAATATGAAGGACAGTTATTGTGTTTTGAGTTAACTTGTTTTTTATCTTAGGTTTTCATTATCCTAAATCAGGGGTGTCCAAAGTGCAGCCTGGGGGCCATCTGTGGCCCTTAAGAGTGATTTTGTGTGACCTACGACTGCAATTTAAGAATGGCACGATTTTGGCCAGCAGTGGATGCAGATGTTAACCTTGGTGATACGTTATCTACAGTATAATTTTTAGGTCTAAGAGCAAAATAGATGAAAAAATATTTCACATTGAGAAATGTTAAGTACAAGACAAACATTTGGCTATAATTAATCCTACTATTAATTTATTTACCTGTATTTCCATTTCGTGGTACAAGGCACCACTGACCCTATTGACTTCTACCAAAAAGTAGACTTTTGGATAATCCACCATGAAACATATCCAAATGTTTTCAAAGATAAAAGTGCAGTTGGTTTATTAATTCATAGAGGAATAATGGACATTGTAAAATGACTGAATTTGTATAATCAACATACAAGTTGATCAGTTTTATCAGTGTCCCTTCAGAGCTTCTGTGAATCTGTTTGACCGATCACCCATCCTTTTGTTTATGTGCTTCTTGGTCTTCCTCATCCTTTGACTGACTGTGTTCTTTCATGCTTTTCATTTTAAGTTGCAGACACTGCCTTGGCCCTGCCTGTACAGGTAGTCCTCGACTTACGACGTAGATCCGTTCCTAAGCGGCGTCGTAGACCGATTTTCGACGTAAGTCCATGGTGATGGCCTTCCTTTTCCTCGATGCGCTGCCATCAGAAGAGTCCTCCTTGCATTTTGGGAGCCATAATGAAGGGCTAATGAAGGGTTAATGGCCTACTAGCATGCTAGTGACGCCGTCCTCCTCCGTACAGTACGTATTTCTCTGCCGCTGCACCGCGTAACTGTATTCTTCCGCCGCTGCGCCGCCGCGTTACAACGTTTAACGTCATAAAACTGTCGTAAAAACCGACGTAAAACTGACGTAAAACCGAACGTAACCATGTAACGTGAATAAGGAAGATGCCGTCGTAACTACGAAATGTCGTAAGACGAGATCGTTATAATCGAGGACTACCTGTATAACAGTGCAAAAACGAGCAATAAGAGTAATCAATAAGTTCAGTTATTTGGATCATACAAATGCACTATTCTTAAAATCTAAGCTGCTAAAATTTGTTGACATAGTGGAATTACAATCAGCTGTTATCTTGTTTAAAGCAAAAAATAATTTCTTACCAGGAAACAGTCAAAAGCTTTTCTCAAAACAGGAAGGACTTTATAATTTAAGGGAAAAAAGGTGAATTTAAAACTTTAAAATTCAGAACCAAAAGAAAAAGCTTTTGTATATCAGTACGTGGGGTGAAGCTGTGGAATGGTTTAAGCATGGATATCAAGCAATATCCAAATATAAAATATTTTAAAACGTTTTTTTCTGAAGATGATCATCACTGCATATCAGTATGGGAAATAATGACTGTTATTACTGCTATTATCAAGGTTGTTAACAATTAATGAATTTATCAATTACTGCTTTATGATATATTGATCTATGAGGAATTTTATGTTAAGAAATTATTGATGCTTTATCATAATGGAATGCAAATATGAATGCATTGTATGGATATGGATATGTAAAATACTAACTAAAACAGAATGTAGTAAATTATTGGATGACGTTATAGCTATAACAGGGGTGGGTGTAACAATAAGTTTATACTTCTACCTACTCTTTTGAACATGTAAATATACTTTACTACTGTTTGTTTTTTTGTTCCTGCTTGCTTTTGTTTTAAATTTATTTTCTTTGTATATAACTTTGTTTATTCTTCTATTATACTACGTTCAATAAAGTTAAACTCAAAACTCAACTCAAATCCAGTTCAAGGTGGATGGCACTACTAATCAGCATTAGCCAAACCTAAAAATGGTTTTAAGTGAGTCAGTTTTAAAGATATTGTGGGAAATTTTGATGTGGTAGAAGCCGAGTCATTCGCAGTATACATACTCTGAGTGTGAGTTCTTGCAAAACGCTCCACATACATTTTTTTTTCTTCTTCAAAATTTGATAAAAACATCTACAGCACAGTCATTTCTCTACATAAGATAGTTTTTGTGAAAAACTTGTCATGAAAGGCAATGCTTTAAGGAATGCTAGGCCTTTAATTATGCTCTGAGGAGTAGCCATGTTCAGTGTTAACTGCACAAATAAGTGCTTCTTAACACTAATTTCAGTGGAACTAACCCACTGTTTGCTGGCAAATGTGGGAGATGAGCCAGCTGCTTGCACATTAGCTCAAAATGCTAACCCTTGTGCATCACAGTGAAGAGAGCACCACAGTGGGAAGATAATGCCACTTAACAATGATTATACTGCTTTTGCTTCTTGTAGCACAAGCATCTCCCTTGAAAAGCACGACACATAGCATTGTTATCACATATCTGTGATGACCTGGCTTTTGCTCGCCTAACAGCATGCAAAGCTACTGCTGATTATTTCTACTCCATGAGCTGTCATAACATCACAGCTAGCAGCTGAAGAGCCATCGCACAAACTCATTGCTGTGCTGAAACTCGTGGAGAATATTTCATAACGTGAAGCCAGATATGTCCCCAAAACAGGGTGGCAGCAGCTAGCTGTTTGACTGGAGCTTTCTTTACCTTTCTAAAAACTGTTTAATATCAACGGCATGCACAGAATATGTGAAGGAGGTATGTCAGAAATGCACCCAGCCCAGAAAACCCCGTCATCAGCCTGCAGATTGTTCCAGTCAGACAGCAACCCTGTGCTTGTAAATGATCTGCATTTTCTCAGTGAGACGGAGACGTCATCAATAACATTGGATTGATTTTGACTGGGTTTTTTTGTGCTTCACTTTGTGTCAACATAATTTCAATTTTCTTGGCTTTTAGTGTTGCAGTAATAACTCTGTAATATGGTGCACCAGGCAGCATATGGCTGCCATTTATGATCAACTGCCTTGGTAAAGAGGTAACTGGAATATGTAAATGTCTGCCTACTAATGGAATTGTAATGTAATGAAGTTTGTTGTATGTACCCGATAATGAGCTCTGGTTAATGAGTGTTGATGGCTTTTTTTTTTTTTTTTTTTTTTTAGGCCAGCCACGGTTGTTTCACGAGCTGCGTCTTTCTTATTTGTTCTACGTTGCCCTCATCATCACACAAAACACATGTATGCATGAACAGGCGCACTCAGATTTACATACATGAACAGTGAGTCGGGTGAAAAGCAGATTGATAAATACCTGAAGTGCTTGGCCGTTGAAATTAAATTGGGCAGAACTGAGACAGATGCGGCGCAGTAAATTAAACAAGCGATCCTCTCTGTTGGGTGACAGCACAATGGTGATTAGGGTTTCATGTGAGCTGCACTACATTATTTATGGCTGTGCTGTGGGCCTAGTTGAATAGACCCACAGTCCATTGACTGGGCATATTATTGAAGACCAACTCGAAGGAAAAGGTGGAGGGAGGTGGAGGTTAAAAATGGCTATTTCCTCTCGAGGAGGTCCATTTTCATCTAAATGAAGGTGGAAGCCCCAAGCTTGTTGTTTCTAGGCCCCTGCATGTGTGAAATGTGTTGACTGTGTTCCAGGACACTTCTCTGCACCCCGCTGCTTTGTGTTTCAGGGTGATTTCTACTGAACCTCTCATTTGTACCCGTCAACCATGTCCAGGTGTCTTAGTCAGTGTCTACTCAACCAGTTCACAATGTGGCTTTTTCTATCCAAAGATCTATTAGGGCATATTTACTCACACTAAGAACCCAGTGAAATATTAAACAAATCTAATTAAAATAATTGCTGTTGTTCTGTGATAGTTTGTGATCAGTATTTGTTTTAATTATATCATTGTATCAAATGTGGATACATCTTTTAGCCAGAGTTGTACAGGATTTAGTTTTTTCCTGTTTCATCCACCGTGCACAGCCACGTAAGCACTTTTCAGCTGACCGCTGCCAATCAGTTTTAACAAATATGACCACATAAGAATAATTTTCAGTAACTACCGGTAATGCAAATGAAACAAAACTTTGTAGATTCATATTGATAGTTAATAGGATAGCCTCCATTTATAGATTTTGTAAACAAACACCTGGGTATGACTACGGCACTTTACACTGAGCCTAAGAATATCACTTGGGGAATTTGAATAGACAAAGCAGGCCGAACAGTCCTGCATCAACCTAATCTATTCCTGCAAATGCATGCCTTAGTTTACAGATTGATCTATTTAAATCCTCAAACAGGTATAGGTAAAACAAAACAGCTAGCTACCTGTAAAAAAAAGTCACCCAGGTACCAATTCTTTTTGTTAAAGTTGACTCTACTTTAGTGAGCGCAATAGATTATGAATAATAAATGACTATAGAGGATCAGAAAGAGATAGAGCTTTACATAATCCGTAAAAAATGCACAGATGACCTCAATCCTCATCTTACAAATCAACCTCAGACTCACCTACATAGGTTTAAGCCCTCTGCAAAAACAAACTGTAGTTCTCCTGCGCAGCCTTTTCAAGGAGGGTTGATTGTAGGTTTTGTGTTGCTGTGCCTCGCCACTTTGTTTGTAAGGTACAGAGACTTAAATGGGAATGCAGCAGTTGTGTTGTTGTGCCAGTGCCACCATCCATGCAACAGGGTCCATCCAGACAGTGTTATCACTCTAAAGTGACTTTAAAGGTGGCACCAAACACGCAGGGGCCTTCAAGTTTGTGGTCTGTATGGAAATGGAGAGCTGGCCACCAGTTTCAAAACTCAAATCAACCATGCAGTATTAATAGAAAAAAATAAAAGGTATTTCATTGTACTTGTATTGGTATTAAAATATAAAACTACATTAGCAATCCATGTTTGGCAATTTGAGGATTTTATTTGTTGACATACTCATAATTTGAGTGCAATTTATTTGCCTGAGAAAATATATGTATTCAAAAGAATTAGACCAATATCATGGATATAGTTTTTCCAAATTGTATTTAGCTATAAATTTATAAACATAGCACAAAAACCTTGGGAATTTGAATTTAATTTTATTTGATGTGTAGTGCTTCTCGTCAATAAATCTTATATAGTTTGAAAGCCAGTTTATTTCCCCTTAAATGGTGCCACATCTGTTGGGAAAATTGCATTTGTGGGATGAACAACAGAAGGGAGAATGTGGGCTGTGCACATGAAAAAAAAACTTGACAAATCTTTGCCAATACCAAACAGCTTACCCTTCCATTGACTCATGTTTGGTGCTGTTTATTGGAGTGGATGGTTGAAATGTGGAGAAACAAGACATTTTGGCAACTCAACAATTCATTCAACAAACATGAATTTCAGTAGCATGTGGAAGAACCATACACAGCCACAACAGCCTGGCAACTTCTCCTCATGCTGCTTACCTGCTTGGTTATACTGTTCTGGGACGACATCCCATTCTTCAATCAACAAATTACTCAGTGTGATTGAGTTGGTCATTCTGAAACGAACAGCACGTCCAAGCTGATCCCCCAGGTGCTCAGTGAGGTTGAGGTCAGGATTGCAGGCATGCCGTTTCATCTTCTTTGATAAACTCTGCTCTGTGAGGGCGAGCGTTGACATCTTGCAATTCTCAGACTGTAAAGAAATGGGATTTTCGCTGGTTGCTTGGGTACCAGAATCTCAAAACAAGTCAACAGCAGAATAAACTGTTTATACTGGCAGAGAAGATTTGGCAAGTACTCAACTCTGCTGCTAATCTCACAAATTCATTTCTTAAACAAATGCAGCACCATTTAAGAGGTAATAAACAGGCTGTCTAATGGTATAAGATTTATTGCCAAAAAGCACTGTAACAACAAAGAAATACTCAACCAAACACATATTTCAATGCTTTTTTGTTCTAGGCCGACATTAAATTTAGCTATAGCATCAATTATCATTACAACTTTTGAAAGATCTTAGTATCAAAACCTTTTAGTGCAACTATTTGCTTTTATTATTTACAACCAGAAAGACGTTCTTTTCAACATAAAAAATGACCTACACAATAAATAGTGAATTTTGAGGAGAAGCAAAAGAACTCAGATGCTTGTGCACCCTGTGATGAATTTCTAGCTGACAGTATAAATTCCTGAAGGAAACACAAGCCTCTTATGTAAAGAGGCATAGAGTCCTTGGGCTAAACTCAAAGACTCCATGTCTGGGATTGTTCAAAGGTTATATTGTTTAACTCCATTAAAACAGATGTTGATGAAATATACTAAATACTAAGTCCAGTATGTCATTAATCGTCATTATTTTCCGCAACACTAAATACCACATTAGATTTTGCTATTTTTAGAGCCACAATAATGTACAAGGATGCTTTTTGGCATTTAGAGTGAAGATCATTTTCAAAGCAACATTTGAACGTTCTGGCTGTGGAGAAAGAAGCTGTGCTTCCTCTTGTTTTTCTTCTGTGTTGTCTGGTAAGCCGCCAGTTGTCAGACCATCACTTAAAGCACAGAAGTAACTGCTTTGGTTCAGCAGTGATGAATGAAGGCACTTCTGGAGCTCTGGCCATTTTCACACCTATTGGTCAACAATGCTCTTCCGAGCCTTTGATTT
>JARVGQ010000610.1:12865977-12880008 GCA_031762355.1 Hypsolebias martinsi | reverse complement strand
TTTTTTTTAACCCCCCCCCCCCCCCCCCCCCCGCAGGACTGGTTTGCCTGCAGCATATTATCAAGTTTATCTCAGTGTTTGGCCCTTAAATCAGCTAGTTTACAATAGTGATAATAGAAGTGTATAACAGTGTCATCCTGTAATCTGTTCGTGCACTGACAGGGTAAAACAGGTGTCATCATGCGAAAGGGTGAATGCATTGACATTTCTTTAAATGATGTATTGTCATAACATTATTGTTGTTTTGTACTATAATCTTAATTTTACTTGGACCTCTCATGACTATTTGTTTTGAGTGTAATAAAGACCACACTATAAAACCTATTAAATTCACCTTGTTTTTGGATTATCTTTAATTAGCTTATTTGCAGCCTTTATTGTGTTGCACTTTTAGATAAAGCTTTCTTGCACATGCAGATTACAATTGCAAACACATGCATTGCAAATGCACTTTTTTTTAATACATTGTTCAACATACAATACCCTCAGATTTTCAGTGTTCTGTCACACATGCGGATTGAACGGCAAGTCCAAAGTTGCAAAAGGACATGTGATTGTCAGGCTGTGTTTAACAAAGTTACGAAACCTGCATGACATTGACACATTCTGGTCAAATTCTCCAGCTATTTGTTTTAATCCTTCAAACAATCAAAACACCTGAGCTCTTTTAACAGATCTGTGGAAAGTGTCAGCTGGACGCTGACTTCTTGTGTGAGCATTTCTAACACAGTTGATCTTCGTGGTGCAGGAGGCGTCAAGAATGAGAGACAGTTGTGCAATGTTAGTTTAGTTTTTGTGAGTCTCATCTTGGATAATCTGTCCATGCACAAGTTATGAAATGGCTAAAAAAAAGCTTCTTTTGTGCAATTAACTGTCATTTCCACTTGATAGATGTATATTGCGTGAATATGTTGTAATTGTCTTTCTCCACAACAGCGTATTTTTGTCTCACTTGGCCTTTGGCCCAGGACCCCACTCGGACTGTAGTCCTTTTTGTCCTAGAGCCAAAATAATAACAAGCTGCTGTGCATCTTGAAAGAGAACCACTACAGTCCCTATGGAAGTGGGGTGTTTTCTGTTCTTCAATTGCTTCTTTGTTGAGTCCTTTGTGTATGTCGGGCTCCATAGATTCCCTGTGTTCAGATACCTCGTGTGGCTTCCATCAGGATTTGGACAGCGCTGCAACCACAACCACAAGCTTTTACCCGTCGCCTTTGCCCACTCAAATGAAGCTCAAGTTTTGCAATTCTCATAGAAGCGTAAAATAAAATATTTTATATTGGCATTGGCATGTATTTAAACCTCAAATTTGAACCAGGTTGTGCTCATTAAAGCGGCACTATGATGTAATGTTTCACTGCTGCTACTGTGTGCCAGCTTGGCATGTTTTTCCACTTAGGGATCCCAGTACTTGTCTCTGTCATAAACACAGGGCATCTGTTGCCTGCCTGCCTGGGACTTGCACATCAAAACACTGGTGAATTTCTTCAGGGAGAAGCTGCCTTTCTCATTCTGCAGCTTTCATAGTATGATAAATGGTACTTATCACCTATTGACCCCACAAGGTCAAGCCGTTGCCCCTTCCACCCATCACCCTCCTTCCTGCTGACTCTATACCCTGTCGGTAGCCTTTGCTCTACTTTGTCTTTTCAACAGTGATTGGCCACTTCAAGATGCACAAGTATTCTTCTTATAGTCAAGCTAAATATTTTCCCCCTTTCCAGATTTATCTTTTCCAAAAATATATTCTTTTTTCTGGTCGTCTGCCTCAGAAATACCGCTGTGATTAGATACGGTGCACCCAAACCGATATGTTCTACTTCTTTTGTTCTCAGCTTTACTGTTAACCTTTCACAGCCAAGTTTAAGCACCTTATTGAAAATATAAGTACTGTATATTGAAGGAAATGTATTCTAAAAATAATCTATAAGAAACAATTTTTGTTGCAGTATTAAGGACAAGCTGCATACCCACACACTTGCATGTCTAAAGAGTTTCTGTCCACTTAGTTTTAAGTTTTAGTTCTGTTCATTTATAATCACGTAGGAGTTTCTGTTCCTCTGAAAATCCACCTGATAATGTTGTGTCCTTGCCTGAGTTGGCTGTATTTATCAAGTAAACCAAAACAGCAAAAGAAAACCTGTTGTCTTCAGCGCCCAGCCCATTACTACACACTTTACACACCCAACACAGTGTCCCAGATTTTCTACAATCCCCTAGAGGAACGGATCTTGTGCTTGAAGCCTTAGCAATGGCTGGTGAATGTCAGTTTCAAGGGGTAGCTCTTCAGAGTTGAAAAGTGCAGCTCAGGTAGCAACAATAGATGCAACACTATAATAGCGCCTTCTCAGATGCCAAGTTTTTCTGGGTTCATGCATAGGCCCTTACGTTCTACTTGCATGACCCACATGAGACTGACTGAGCCTTTTCGTACAGCTAAGCTGCGTGAAGAGTGCTACTTTTATAATGAAAGAATACTGCTAAATCAGGGCTTGACAAATCTACTTTCTCCATGACCCCACACTGACGGTTGGAGGATTAGCCTCTAATTTTAGTGCCATTTATCTCTTCAGCTGCTTTTTAGAATTAGTTCCAAATAACCCCAAAAAGTGTGGAAAAATGTGAAGGGTTTTTAGGAGGAGAGTTTTCTATTGTCAGAGAAGCTGTGAAGAAGAGATTGTAGTGGCAGTGAGAACTTTTTGCGTAAAAGTTGTTTTTACACACGTCAGAAGGAATGCAAAGAAAATGTTCTTGTGGTTGCAAAGAGGGCAGTTAAACAGGAATCATGAGGTATTTTTGTTCAGTTTCTTCTACTGCACTGTCTCAAGTGGTTCTACGAGATCACAGAGCCTGATGGGGTTTTGGAACAACCCAAATCATGAAAAATTTACCACAACTGTTTTGCTACCTTTGCGTCTCCTCCTTTCTCTCTCGGCCAGTTTTCCATTGCATAAACCTAAAACCCTGTGAGAAAGTGAAGCTGAATGTGCCACTCTGTGCTAGTTAGTTGTTAGTAATAATAAATACAAAAAACACTTTTCTGGAATAGTGTCAGTGATTTTGGCAGTTTGGACTTTTCCATCTCAAGTGCTTTTGTTTTTTTGTGACATAACATCAGTAACGAACACCTGTCAATACAGTACTCCGCTAGAGGCAGGTGCATTTAAAACAACGGAGGATGCGGTGTTGCTGTGCATTCAGCACTTTTGAATAGCCGCCAGCTGATTGATTCTCCCTCGAGAATGGCATCAATCCCTCTCTGCTCGCCCTTTTCTGTTTGTGACAGCCAAGCTGCTTGTAACAAAAACAACAACCAAAAAAAAAACAATGTTTAGAACTGAGGGAAAGAGCCAAAGCGCTCAGATCTGGTTTTCTTAGAAGAGCCCTTGACGTTGAGGACTAGTGTATGGGTGTGATTATGTAATTCATCAGGATGTTGCAATAAAGAGGAGAGGGCGCCTCGAGGGGTTGGAAGGTAATAGTGGTGCATCGTCTAGCAACAGCCTAAGGGCAAAAATGTTTTGTGCGCCAGTGTGTCCGACAGGTGGCTGGGAGACGCTAATTGATTAATGATCAGGGTGATGTATGAGCTCTTCCAGCCAACCCCCAACTCAAAGGCTCAGAGTAACGGTGTCACCCTAAATCATTTCCTACCAGGCCAGTAAACCCAAAACATTTCTCTTGTTTGCATATGAAAGTCCAATCGCGAAGGGGACCGTGGCTTTTAAGCCTTTTGTACACCGCCTATTGTCAACATACTGAGTCTGAATTAACAAGCTAGCAGTTTGTGTCACATGAATAATGACAACAAAGATGGTTTTATAATAAGGGTCACTCGGCACTAATGAATGATTAACATCTCCACAACCTAAGCTTCTTATGCTATTTGGATTTTTCATCTCGTTCTGTCTATGCGTGGCTTTGACACGTGAAAAAAAGGAGAAAGAAATGACTTCCTGCAAGATGTAATATTATTTTTCCACAGAACTTAAAATAAATCTTCAGTTTGATTAATGCATTTTCAACAACAGTATTCCTACCAGACTTTTTTCTACCAAAGAGTGAGATAATTTTAGATTTTTTTTTTTTTTTGCACGTGTGCTTTTACTCCCTACATTTTGAAGCTGACATACTGTATTTTCCATTCAGCATGTGTCAGATTCTTCTTGAATAATTGGACATTAGTGGAACTCACCTGTCCCCTGATGATTGTCTTTTGCACTTGGTGTCCCATAAAACTCTGCAGTATGGGAGGGATCTCTTTCCCTCGCCATCTCAATCTTTAGCTAACTTCCTCTCTTTCTGTCTCATTCTGGTTACCGGTATTTGCCATTCCACAAGAGGCCTTGTGCGACCCTCGTTGTTTTCCTTGGATGATTTTTAAGGACAATGGCAGTCTGGAGTCTTGGCTGGCGCTCAGCATGTGTGAATCTGCATATTTCCACTGGGAGTTCTGTTCTCCCGTGTCAAGAGAGGTTATGTGATCTCTGTGTCACTGAAGGGGCTTTCCACCACTGAGAGTGAAATTCTTAAGGAGATAGGGTTATTTTTGCTGAATGCATGCGTGCATACATTCAGCTGATGGCCTTTTATAACAAAACAAGTGACTTAAAATAACGTAGCGTGTCTTTTCAAATGAGCTCATGACTTGCCAGGGCTGACTTGCTAGGGCTGACAACCCCAAGTTAAGATAAGAGATAAGATAAGCACTTTATTGATCCTGCAGGAAATTGTTGTGCCAGGGTTTCGTAAGTAAGTGCTATGTTTTGTCGTCATTGTACGGTATGTTCCCATACAATGACAAAAATTGTTCTTTGCATTTAATCCATCACACCTGAGATACACCCAGGTGGAGCAGTGGGCAGCTACGTAGGCACCCAGGGAGCAATTAGGGATTAGCTGTCTTGTTCAAGGACACCACATGTGGGCATGGCGGGGAGTCGAACCGCGACTTTCTGGTCCTAGGTCGGCTGCACTATACCTCTACGCGGTCTTGACCCCCTACAAAGGAAGTTATCTAGATGTAGCAGTTTTTATGTAACTACAATGAGACTCTTTGAATGGGTGATGGTGGGTTATTGACACAGTGGAAGACCCAGAGCTGATAAACAATTTTAATTAGAAGTAGGTTTGTTTCACACCCTCTAAGCAACCCCATTACAAACCAGAAGGATTTTTTTTTTTGCCTCAGTCCTATTTTCTATTATTAACACCACCGTTATGCCTTGGACCTTTTTTCAAAGTCCAAAGCAATAAATGATAAATGGACTGTACTTCTATAACACCCTTTCTGTCTTATCAAGATACTCAAAGTGCTTTACACTACTATCTGTGTCCTCATTTACCCATTCATACAGCACTCTACTAGATCTATACAGAGACTAATCAGTGCTTTATCACATTCATACACCAACGGAACACACATCAGAGGCAATGAAGGGTTCATTATCTTGCCCAGGGACATTTCAGCATGTGACTGCTGGTGGAATAGAACCTCCAACTCTCCCACTGGATAACGACAGCCCTAACTGCTCAGCCACAGCTGCCCCAAATAGTTGTTAAAATATTTCTTTACAAAACAAGACTCCCCTCTCGGAAGTTGATACTTCGTTGTTGCAGACACTGTTTTTGTAAATGGACACAATGTCCCATAAATGTAGTGTGATCAATTATCTAGCTGGCAAAAGACTTCGACATGTTGTTTTTTATTTCCCCTCAAAAAAGATTTCCAATAATACCATTCATCCATTTTTACAAGTGTTATTCTTGTTCAATTTATCAGTACATTTGAATGTATGCATAGATGTTGTATACAATGTAAATTAAAAACATATCGATTTACAAATCTTCTAAGCTGGTATATTATTCATAGAGTTTTTATTAAAAAAATATATAGTTTAGTTTGAATTTTATGGCAGTGCCTCAAAATATGAGGACAGGACCATGTTTACTTCTATGAAGCATCCCCTCTTATTTACACTAACAATTTGTGAACATCTAGTTACTGAGGAGACCAGCTGCTGGGGGTTTTGGAGGATAGTGTTGTACCATACTTGTCTGATGTAGGATTCTAGCTGTTCAACAGTATCCTGGGTTGTCTTTGCTGGATTTATTGTTTTCAGTCAGTACAGTAAAAAGTCTGGACTGCAGGCAGGCCAGTTCAGCACCTTGAATCTTCTACTATGAAGCCATGCTGTTGTAATGACTACAGTTTGTGGTTTAGCATTGGTTTGCTGAAATATGCAAGACCCTCCCTGAAAAAGATGCTTGAGTTTTGCTTTTGCAGATGTGTAAGCATCCCATACCATAGACACTAATGCATATTCTTACCATCAGAGAGGCATGCTTTTGAATTATGCTATGGTCCATGTTTTTGGATGGTCCATCTCCTCATTTGTGGTTTCTCCAATAAACCGACATACTTCATTTCACCTGCGCACAGAACCATTTCCAACTTTGCCTCTGTTCATGTTAAGCTGTGAATGAGAGAAGACTGTAATTTCTGCATAGTGGTCACACGTAGCTTCTTCTTTGCATCACAGAGCTTTAACTTGCATTTGTGGGTGGCATGACAAACTGTTTACAGACAATGATTTGCCAAGTGATCTTGAACCCATGCAGATTATGTCCATAACAAAATCAAACCTGTTTTTTTTTAATTACTAAAAATAGTTCTGATTTTTGTTTTCTTTGTTACTTAATGAAAACATGGGTTTATGAGATTTGAAATTTATTGCTTTCTGCTATTTTTTAAATTTTATTTAGATTTTACACTACGTCCCAACATTTTAAAAATTGGGGTTGTAGATACTACAATGGTTGTTGGAAGAAAAAAAATATGGAGAAAATATTTACATTTGTGTAGGTGGAAGTTGTTGTTCTTTTGTGAACATAATTTATACCTCTTTTTTTTATGTGCCCCTTCACCTCACTCTGAATCACTAAATAAATCGGGACACTTTTATTCCCTGGTGCAGACATCATGATGTAGAGTTAGAGCTAATGGGTTAATTGAGATGCTGTTTTAGACTCTGTTTCTTGAGACATTGAGTTTCTGAGCAAGCAATGTCTATATGCACCAAATTAAACTCCAGTTAGAAATCTGACAGACTTGTCTGGTGGGGCTCCAGTGCATGTTTAAGATGTGTATCTGCAGTCACCCATCAACAAGAATAAAGACGTGATTACCTGAGGCTACTTCTGTCTGCTTTCATCAGTGTAGCCTCCAGGCATGGACATCCACGCTCACAAATGCACACAAATACACACCTACTTGCACATGAATTTACATAAATGCTGTCCTCATTTCATCCTACCTCTTCTTTCTAGAAATGAAGTTGTTCTTGTTTTTGTAGACCTGTGAAAACGCACCATTCAAATTCAGAAACAGGATGTGAAGGTGTAATAAAACAGGATGTGCCAAGGCGAGGTCCCTGCCAGTCAACTGTGACTGACTTATTGTTGAGTTAGAATAAAAAAAACAGGGTACAACATGCAATAAAGACACAATCTGACACATTTAACTGTTTTATATTGTAAAGATGAATTAACCCAGATTATAAAATAGATGTTTGTCCTGTAGTTAATGTTATTATTAACCTTAATTTAACTAGGCAAGTCCTATTGAAATCACAGATCACTTTTGCAAGGGAGGCCCTGGCCTGAAGGCAACATAACTTTTTTTTTAACAATATTAGTTTGACTTTGTTTTTGTATATAAAGTTCATACGAAGTTTATGCTGTTTATTTAATTTTAGCTTCAAACAAGCTATAGGCGTTGATTTGCATGTGGTATATTTAAGCTGTATTGCTGTACTTTTTAGTATTTTGCACTGAATTTAAATTGAAAAAACTACCACTTCACTAGGCAAAGTTTAGTTTAAGACCAATACTGTAATATCTGGTCTACAAGTCACTGTTTGTTTTCATAACAAGCCTGAAGCGACATCTATGTTTTTTTTTATCCCCTATTCATGACATAATTTTTGACCAACGCGTTAAATGTTCATTCATACTGACATGGCTGGCTGGCATTACCTCTATGGTGGTGCACCACGACTGGCTCTGGGTCAGTCTGGAAGCATCCGGGGATGAAGGGGGCGCTACAGCATCCCCTCACCTGCACCCCACCACTTCAAGGTGCCGTAGACCATGTGCCTCACTGCCCCCATCCTCCCCGCTTTGGCGGTGGAGGAATGCTTTAGAGCTCGTGACCAGAAGCGTCCCCCAGCCTGCACCTTGTTGCTTCCTGGGGCCACGGACAACAAGCCTCGCTGCCCAGTTCCTCACCACTCTGGCGGAATACGGACATGGCGGCTGACTGGGACGGACAGTTTTCAGTGCGACACGACCGCGCAGCCAAGGCAAAATTAAGCTGTTTTGACCAAAGTGCATTTATTAAGGAAAAGCAAAACTGAGACACACCTTTGCTGTAATGTTGAGCACACACATAATTGTTTTTAGGTGCTAATCTTGTTAAATTTCAAAGAGCTACAACAGCGAGTCCTCCTGTGTACGCTCCCGCGCCGACCAATTGATTTTTGGCACAACACCGGCCCACGTTTTCCAGGGGTCAGTGGTGACGTATTAGAAATGCGACTTACACACCAAAGTGACTTATAAATGCTTTTTTCCTCCTCATGAGGTATTTTTTGACTAATGCAACCTTTACTCCGGAGTGATGTATAGTGCAGAAAATATGGTGTGTTTTTATACAAATCATAGATATGCCACTACTTTAGGATTGCTATGTTCTACAATATGAGAGACTGTAAACCTTCCTGTCGTATTGCCTTTCCCTCTCTTTCTTGTTTTTTCTAGATTTTCTTAACTCCGTAAAGTGCTACAGGATTGTTTTTCTTGTAGATCGCTGCCAAATGGAAATAATTCCCATCCTTGATTGCCTTAATATGCTGATGTTGCAGGAAGATGAACCTAATAGCCGCTGCATGTGAACAGTTCTTCTAACACTGTGCTTGAAAATTTGTTTAGCCAATGTGGCAACCATTTCATGTAATTCAGAGAAAAATTCTTTGTTGTTTTTAAAGATTTTGCAGCCAGAGATACATTTATGTAGTGTGTAAATTATATACCATTTGCAGGAAAGATAAATAGACAGTTTAAATCTAAAAAGCTACATTTATTTCTGCTGCTTGACTCTCTTCAAGAGGTTGTGATAACAAATTAGTGTGAAATGTGTTAGTTACTTGTAAAATCTCATCACTTCTGTCTGGAAAAGCGGCGCAGAGTTGTATTCCTCTTAGCTTTTGCAAATAACTATTGGTGTGACCGTCCTGATGGTGACAATAAATTAAACTGTCAAATGACAGTTTTATGTGCATTTCTTGGGCTTTTGGTTTAAAGCATAAATGACTCTTGTAACTATAGTGTGACAAAAAAAGATGCTGACTTTATTTGCGTACATGGAACACAAAACCCCTTCTATTTAAAAATAAAAAGCTAGGTCATGATTATGCAATTTGACGTTTAGGCTCCGTGAAATCTAAGAAAATGCCCTTCAGCATGTGGAAACAACCGCACTGTCGTTTCTGTTCAGTTATTTTTGGTTCAAGTGATCCGCTAAACATTTGTCAAAACTTTTACAGCACTTTTATTAAATATCCATTGTGTTTCTGTCAGTTCAGATCAACAAGAACTGTTGGGAAGCACCTTTTTTATGTAGCAACATACACCGGTAAAACATGTTGTTGCACTTACTTTAAAGCACTTTTTGTCTGATTGTCTCCCACACAGCATCAGTATGGCTGTTCTGCTATGAAGAAATGACGTGCAATGTTAGATTTTTTTTTTTTATCTTGACAATGAAGGCGCCTCTGTGTTCCTATTTGTGCATCAGGCTGAGGGGATTTCTAGGCTGCCACCTGATTCACATTGCTGTAATTGAGTTGTGGGCACAAACACGACTGTGCCTGCCAAGGCCCTAGGTAATTTACACGCCACAAAGGCACTTTTTTACTCCACTTTTCACATGATGTCTAAGGCACAAATGTGGCAAAGGACAAAGTGCAATCAATTGGGAAAGGGTGGGGAGATTATAGTGTGTCAGAGAGGAGAAAGAGAGCGTAAGAGTTTTCATCAAGCAAAGCAGGTTTGTGCCAGGCAGGCTTGAGGAGTCACTGAGTCTGCAGCACATGGACAAGGATCACAACGCTGCTGCTTTCAAATATATTTCTATCTTTCTCTCTTTCCTTTCACAGTTTAACTGTTGCAATCATCTCATTGGGACATTTCCTTGGCCAAGGACGAGGAGATTGACGTTTCTGGGGTAAGCCCAAATTTGTTGTTGCTTTTGGCTCTGGGTGGTTCGTCCATCTGCACTCGCGTCTTTGGGCATTGTTCCTTTTCATGTCACATGCCACATTTTTATTGTAGTCACAAGACTAAATGTGTAGCTCATGATGGAGTCTCTCTTTTGTTTGCCTTATACCATATCTTCTGCTTTTTCTTGGTTTTATAAAGGTCAGTTTTTCAGTCCTGTGGATTCACTTTCATACATACAAGGATCTTGTGCCCCACACGTTGCTTTTGCATCGCCATGAGGCTGGCAGCAGGAAGCTTTGGCTTACTTTGGCAGTGTCCCAACATAAGTAACTGTTCATTATTAGAACATTGACTATTGTGTGTTGTCATATTGATGACTGAAAGAGAAAATTTGCTCATTACCCAGTCAAAAGCAGCATGCACTGCTTTATTTTTTTATCTTTTTCCCCATATACAGGTTTCCAGTTTCATCCTCTGTCCTGTCTTCTTATGTTTTGGCTTGTTTCATCTTGTCTAGTGTTGACTGTCACTTTGTGGCATTGTGGAAAGGCAATCTTTTCCGCCAAGCAAACATCTGCCCCATACGAGACTTTAAGCGTTGACAAATAGACTGGAATGTGTACCTACATGCACTTGCCAGCTATTGCCCAAAAGAATGTAGACTCTCGCCACAAGTCACCCACGTCACTGAATGCCCACATCTCACCCACAGAAGATGTTCATGTGTCATATGTGGGGATGTCAAGGTTTGGCAGACAGTCCCCAGTTGGCATCCAGTTTGGCAAATGGCTGAATTATTTTTTATAAGCTTATAATTCAGAATAGTTTTGTTTGTCTCTTCTCAGCCTTTTAAAAAGACTGTTTTTCATCTGAATTTAGCTTTTGTAACCTTAGAAGCCAGGAAAGAAAGCTAGAAAAAAACATAGGAATTAAAGCTTTTCACTCGGCTTGCCTTCCCATTTAGTTGTCCATTCTTTTTATTTTATTGACTTCATCTGTTCAAGATGAAACTGCACACTTTTCAGAGCTTATATAATCATTCTATTTGCTGCTTCATTTACTCATTGCTGCTTTGTTTTGGCAAAAGGGGAAAATGATGTACTTTCCTTCTTGTTCCTACTCTCCCAGTGAGCAGATTTGGGTTTTTCGTCTCCATGTAAAAGAGCATTTAGCCCCTCCCCCCCATCATAATTTAAATCAAGTCTCATAAGTGGGTTGGGAAGCAGCTCCAGCAGTTGATGTGGAACACATGCATTTAATGATTCACACTCAGTGCGGTAGGTCGGTGATGACTGCTGAGCCCGCTGCCTCTCCCTCCGTCTAGAATGGTGCTCAAGTGTTGTTGGGGTTTTTTTTTTTTCTTCCAGTGTTTTCTTTATTTTCTCCCTACACACATGGAAACTTGATGGAAGTTGAAACTTGTTGCTTATGCTCACTTGTTCCTGTTTAATTGTGTTTTCCATCTTAAGCTGAAGCTGGAAACTAAAACAGTTTTTATATGTACAGTACTTTAATTTTTCCATTTTGAGTGGAATATTCTTTATCGCATAAATGGGCCAATTTATTTTAAATTAGTTTTAAATGCACATCCACTGATTATGGTACTTTCTTTAAGTGGTTTGTAAGATATTTTGCTAACAAACATGCTCCCCAACAGTTTACACCAAAGTTTTAGTCAAAGAACTATTGGTAGTTGTAGTGTCTAGGGAATCTCTGTAAGCTACTACATTGTAGCTAAATATCTCTAAAGTGAAAAGAATGAGAAATAGACCTTTTTTTTGTATTAGCTGTGGCGACCATTTTGACTTTGCAAAGAGCGCTTTGTAGAATGTTCAATCTAGGAGTGTAGCTGAAGAGTACTGACAGCTGCTACATCATCAAATTTTAGTTCCACGCTCTAAATGTGCCTGAGTTATAGTTTTTTTTTTTTTTTTTTTACTTTATTACCTCAAAGTGTAACAACAAAAGGCAATTTACAGACAATGAAAAACCAAAAGGTGTTGAGACTGGGCTCAGTAAACATCTAAACAAACAATAGACATGCAGAATCGAGCAATATACAGAGACTGGTCAAATAAAATAGACAGTCGTGACCATCTTTGTAAGAAAATATCCATTTTCATTTGTAATTGTGCAGTCAGATGCTCCATCATAGAGTCTTGATTCAATTTTTGCATCCACTGAGCATCAGTTTAAGGCAGGGCTATTCAATTGGTGCCCTAGGGACCAAATCAGGCCCACGGGTGAACACAGTTCAGCTCACCAATGGGTTCATTTTGAAATAAAACTAGATTTTAAACCATAAAACAAACTTACTTAATGACAATAACTGTTGGATGTCCAGCCCCTGAGCTCTTGGTTGCAGTAACTGTGGCCCCCTGAGCAATTTAGTTGAATATCCCTGGTTTAGGGTAGTAGTCTTTCTTGCCACTAGCAACAGAATGTGCAATATGTAACATTGATCTTTAGTGAGTAAATCCTTGGGATATATGTCCAGCAGAAATAGAAGAGGGTCCATGGGAAGATCTGTCCTTAGAAAGTCCTCAATCTTCTGTTTAATGTTCTCCCAAAAGGTCTTAATTTTGGGGCAATCCCAAAAGACATGCATGTGGTCACCGACCATACCACAATTCCTCCAGGGTTTATCTGTAGTTGTACTCTTGGAAATGAACGTCTTCAATGGAGATTATAGAAATTTTTGTATTTGCCAAAGTAGCTGTGGCAGCCATTTTGGATCAAGTTGACCCAATTTACCATGTAGTCGCACAGGAACTTCAACGATTACGTTGCTAGAGCTTCAGCAGTTTCCATCCAGTGATTCTTGAGATATATTTTAAATATGATTTTGAGGGCTTTCCATGGGTTTTTTAGGGAAATTACATTGCCATGGTAACTTGAAATGCCATAAAAGTCCTACGCTTGGTGTATTATTTAATTACTGTGCGTGCACTCTTCCATTCTGGCCACATTAAAGTTGTTAGAAGAGGAAGTTAGATTGTTTAGAAACCAGTTTAGAGACAACTAAATGCACTGGCTTGCTTCCTATGCTTTTATATAATAGCAGACAACAGTTAATGGTGCTTACTGGCCATTATTAACTTTCACCTGTCAGACTTGCACAAACTCCTAAATTTAAATAATCGTGGTTGAGTACATTTCTTCTGGCTAAATTAGGATTTTATGTTGCTGAGATCATTCATTGTGAGGAATTTGAATAACAAGATGCAGTGTGACATCTTACTTCCTCACCGTCAGCAGAAATGCAGAAGTGTGAAACTGATGCTTAATTGGTTAAAGTTTTAGGTTGTAACTTTGCAGAGTTTCAAAATTCAGCTGTCTAAGAGGTTTAACCAATTGCACCGGTGTTATTTCATTTCTGCGTTAACTTCTGCATGTTTACCAGATTGTTTGTGTACCGGTAAATAAAGAATGATTAGATGTACAGTTTCTTACTGACATGAGCCAATGGTCATAAAAATGGATAGATGAACAAGTATCCAAGCTGACAAAAATGTCTTAATCTTTTGGTTTTCACTCACTCACTCCAATTCCCAACTTTTGCCGATCCTATTTTTTTTCCTTATCTCTTCCTTTGTCTCACCATCGTGAGTCCCACGCCTCTTTGTATGGCCTTGTCTGACCCTTCCTTCCTCCACACTCACACATCTCCTACCACACACACACACACACACACACACACACACACACACACACACACACACACACACAAATATATATATATATATATAT
>JARVGQ010000610.1:12835204-12846814 GCA_031762355.1 Hypsolebias martinsi | reverse complement strand
CTGTATATATATGTTTTTTCAAGAAAAGACTCAGAGTTCAAATAAAAAAAGATAATTAAATTTTATATTTTCATTTCAGGCTGAGATAGTTCTGAAAGATTGACTATGTTTATGAGAAAATATATTTAAAAAATAGCATTTTGAAATAATTTTTCCACTGAGGAACAATAATTGTCAGAAAGTTAAAGGGCCTTCCTGGGGTTAAATAACATAAAGGACTTCCTTTACAACTCTTTCAAATTAAAGGCACCCTAGCAGTCCTTGAAGGAATGCACGTCACCCGCTTCCTTTCATGTAAACATTTTAAACTAAAATAATCTGTAGCTGTTTTGACCAAACCTTGTAAATGATGCAGATGTTGGTGCTCAGACAGCGTGATGTGTATGACTCTCATGTACTGCTGCACCAAAACTGACAGAGTCATTGTGATGGCTAATGTTCATTAGCTGTGGCGGCCATCTTGAATTGAGTTGGATAACTGTTCAGTTTCCCTGTATGAAGCTTGAACACCTGCTGCTCAGCTCAAGTTTGAGGAGCAGCAGGAAGGAGAACGTCTCAGACATTCCTGCTACACGTATGAATCACAACATTTTTGCACCTGTTTGATTTTTGCTCTCTGATTGATGGTGCTGGGTTTTTTTTTTTTTGTTTGTTTGTTTTGTTTTGTTTTTTCCAAGATCTTTTGGCTCTGATCTTTTTGGAGACATATTTACAAGAACCAAAAAAAGAGTGCAGTCCTTCTCTTTTTCTTTTCTTGTTCTTTACAAGACATTGCCAAGGCAGCGCTGTGGGGCAGCTGACCTGGGACCAGAAAGTGCAGGTTCAAATGCCCACATGTGGTGGTGTCCTTGAGCAAGACACCTAATCCCTAACTGCTCCCTGGTGCTTACAGAGCTGCCCACTCTCCACCTGGGTGTGTCTCAGGTGTGGTGGGTGAAATGCAGAGAATGATGATGACGACACACTAGGGCTGCACCGATCGCAGCTTTCTGGTTGATCACAATCTAAAAGGTCTGACCTGCTGATTACGATTTGTTTTGTGACACTGTCAGGTGTTTCAGGGTCACGATGCACCTTCAATTTTACAATCTAATTTCATATAAGAACATACCTTTGAACAACATCCTAGAAACAATACAAGCTTGTTTTTAACTGGCCATGAGGCAGTGATCTGAAATATAAATGAAGTTTAGACAATTGTTGTTAAAACTACAAAAAAAAAAAAGTGCTCTGAAATATAAAAATCAGGGCAGAGAAATCAGTGAGCCAATAAATCGCTGATTTAACGGTCGTTGCCCTCCTACGATACAAACTTTCTTTCTAATGAGCTGGACCTCACTGGGTTCAACTGGCTGAATATCTTAATTCTGGTATAAAAGATGTGAGGTTGGTTGTCTCTATGTGTCCCTGTGATGGACTGGAGACATGTCCAGGGTGTCCCCCGCCTCTCGCACAGTGATAGTTGGATATGGGAGCCAGTGACCCAGAAAGGAAGAAGCTGGTGAAGATGATGGATGGATGGATGGATGGATGGATGGATGGATGGATGGATGGATGGATGGGTGGGCTTTTAACTTTACAGTTTAAAACAGTACTGGTGGTTTTTAATATAAAGCCGTACAGTGATAGTTTTACACCACTGGGACAGTTTTCTGTACTAGTAGTAGTTTTGTCTATTATAACCAAATAACTGGACTTTTACTCAAAACGTCTGAACAAAAATGTGTTTTGGAATCATGCTGCCATAATCAGTCCAGTCAACAACATGACTGGGATTTAGAAAATATAACTTTATTGCCAGTATATTAAATGGTATAATAAGAAGTGGTCTAAACAACAAGAACAGATTGTAAATAATTATTTCAATAACACGCAGCACTTCATCAGTATAATTCATATTTATCACATTTGAGGGGTAAGGAGGATTTCTGAATACAAATACAATAAAATAATTTATAGTAGCCTAAAAGATGAGTATATATTTATTGCAAATGCTTGTTTTGCATACAGGGAATACATGTGCAAAGTGATGCAATGTGTCATAAGAACGTGCAAACCAAGAAGCAGCATGGAGGCAGACTCTGGAGGAGCGATGAAGAGGAGCTCCAGGGCACAAAGTGTTTCCCATGAGCCTTTTACAGTTTTCTGTTTGTGTTGCAGCACCTCTGCTGATGGGCTGGGAAAGAAGAATCACATTTTACTCACTCAGATGTGTAGTTTCACATAACGTGAGTGAAACTGTTTGCACAATGTGCTTGTTGCCTGCAGGACCTACAGCTGAGCACAGATCTGCTCTGCAATTTGTACAACTTCTGAACTGCTCGAGTGAATGAGTGCGATGATCTTTAGAGTCCAAGACTAATGTTGCACAAACGGATGGACATGTGCAGTGTGTACTGTAGTCCAAATGCTCGTCCTGCAGCTGTGAGGAGTCGCAGACGAACAGAACTGTTCTGGAAATAAAACTGACCTCACAAGACAAAACTGCACGAGGAAATAAAGTGACGTGAGCGAGGAAGAGGAAAGCTGGATGACAGGATGGACAACAGGCGAGGAACGAGGGGGCCATATGGTGAGTGAAGAACAATGGAGGAACAGGATAGTTCAGCAGCTGATGGGGAAGTAGGTGGAGCGGCGGAGGAGGAAACAGGAAGACTTCAGAGGAGGAGGTGCAGGTCACAGGAAACAGGTGATCTGCAGAAATGGAGCAGCTTCACTTCAAAGGTTCAGTTTGTCACATCTCTTTAGTAACATCTAGTGGAAGAGGGAGTGAAATACAACCAGGATAGATCCATCCATCCATCATCCATCCATCCATTATCTTTACACACTTCTTCCTTTTTGGGTTGCGGGGGTCACTGGTGCTCATATTCAGTCATCACTGTGTGAGAGGTGGAGGACACCCTGGACAGGTCTCCAGTCACTAGAGACAAACAACCATTCACTCCCTCACCTTGGGACAATTCAGAGTCACCATCAGTCTAACATGCATGTTTCTAGTCTGTGGGAGGAAACTGGAGAAAACCCACGCATGCACAGAGAGAACATGCAAACTCCACCCAGAAAGGCCCCAGGCCAGGATTTGAACCAGCGACCTTCTCGCTGAGAGGCAGCAGCTCTACGAACTGACAGGTGGAACTGTACATGACAGTTATACAGCTGATCACTGATCCGTGGTGGTTTGAGGGATTTTTCTTGCGAGTCGGTTTATGCTGTGTGTGTGTGTGTGTGTGTATTATTATTTTTGACCTGCCATTGTGTATCTGTTCCTCTCAAACCCAGCCAGTCAAAGCAGATGACACTTGTCCTGAGCCTGGTTCTGCTAAAGGTTTCTTCCTCATGAAGTTTTTTTCTTTCCACTGTCGCCTTCATGCTTGTTCAAGATGAGCGTTCAGTGATGGAGTTAAACTCAAAGCAGTCTGCTCCTCACATAAATAATGTTAAATTATTATTTTTATATATGAATGTTTCTGTTCAGTCCCTGACATGACTTCTGTTGTGACTTGGAGCTGTAGAAATAAACTGAATCAAATTGAAGTGGGGTTTCTGTGCAAAAGTAATGAACATCAGTATCTCACCTGTTGCAGATCTGAAACCAGAATCAGTCAGGAAGTCATACTCAGGTAAAAGTTGCAGTCATTCATCTGAAGCTCAGAGGTGACAGGACCTTCTCTGTAGCAGGTCCAAGACTTTGGAACGAGTTACCTCTGCTCGTCAGACAGGCCCCTCCCTCTCAGTTTTCAAATCCCGTTTAAAGACTCACTACTATTCTGTAGCTTTCAACACCAGATGATCTGTGTTTGGTCGTTATACTTATTATCTGCAATGATTTTATGTCTATTTTTTTACTTCATTTTGTATGTTGCCTATGTGTTGCCTGTTGTTTGTTTGTTTGCGCAGCACTTTGGTTGGCCTTGTCGCTGTTTTTAGTGCTCTATAAATAAAATGTTATGGTATGGTATGGTTGTGAGGTCCAGGCTGGTCCATGGAGGTGATTGGACTTTTTCAGTTGTAGCTCCTGAGCTGTGGAACCAGCTGATCCTTCAAATCAGGCAGGCTTCAGCTCTCTGTGTTTTTAAGTCTCATCTTAAAACACATTGGTACACTACTATAGTTGTCATATTTGCATAATTTGCATGTTTTTATTTTATGTCTGGCCTTATTTTTAATCTTTTTTGTTGTTGTTTTTTGTTAAGGTCTCCTGTTTTTGGTGTTATCATATATTTTTTATTGTATTGTATTGTTTTATTAGTATGTGGCAATTTGGCTAATAGTATGTTTTTAAAAATAGCAGCATAAAGACATTTGATTTGATTGGATTTATTTCTTGAACCACTGGACAGGTTTTAATAGAACTTTTAGAAAATAATGATTGGATACAAGAAAACCAATTAACTTTTGGAGTCAGTTCAATTCAACTGCCACAGCTAATGGAAAATTTCCAACACAAAAAATGGTTTTAATTCAGTCACTTTTACAGATGTTAAGTTTTTGACCCCACACACTCGTATTCCTTGAGAGTTCATAAAATGTTATTTTCAAGGTTCGAGCAAAACGACTTAAACTCTGTCTTTTGTCAATGCTAAATTATTTTAGTTTAAACATCTGGTGTGAAAGTTGGCAGATGCAGTCCTTCAACAAATGCCAGATTTAATTGATCCATCGTTTTCAAACAGCAAAACGTAGCTCAGCAAAAGACACGTTTCATCCCGTCGATGCACAGAAACATCACTAGGGAGCAACTCCGACGCCCATTCTCTGCTTCTTATTGCCCCAGATGAGATGCTCGTTTGATTAACACTTCTTTCATCCTCTTCATTAAAACTGCCGCTGCAGCTTCAGCAGCCCAAGAAAAGACTGCATGAATTAGAATCCACTTATTCCATAGACTGTGTCTAATTCCGAACAATGAAGGTTAATGGTTGGAAGTAATAGGAAAAGGGTGTTTCTAATTGTTTCTTTGGACGATGGAGTGCGCGATGCAGCAGCTGTTTCCTCGCAGAGAACCGGGCCTCTTATACGGCCTGAACAAAGTCCAACGGCAGCACTGGAGGGCCCGCACGACTCTTCAGTACCGTGGAGCTCGCGAGTAATAAAACTCGTGTAGACGTGCCAATTTCCTCTGGCGAAGCGTCCTGCCGAGCAGAGGAGCGGGGCCCCGGCCGATGAGAACCACCTGGCACTGAAGGAAGTGATTACTGCTGGCACCGCTGAGTGAAGAGCGTTGGGTTAAGTAAGATGGAGATGTGAGAAAGGGAGGCCATCACCTGAGATGCATTTCTGTTAATGATGATTTCTGCTTGTGCCCTAATCCAAAGCCCGGTGTTGTTTTGTTGGTGTTTAATTAACAATGGTAATTTTAGGTTACAGCACTGATGGTTGAGTCATTTGGACTGTGGCTTCTGCCACACACATCCCAGCTTAGTTAAAAAACACAGCTAGCCATGGAGCGTAAGAACACTTTGATGCGCTGGTGGTAATTTTGTTGCAACCTAAAAAAAAGTTCACTGGAAATATCCAGAGATTGGTGATGATATTTTCACGGTTCAGCAGCAGCCTTGCTCTCACACACCTACTCCAGACTCTTTGGATAAAAAAACCCATTAAGTGGCTTTCACTGTGCTTTGTTCCAGCATTTCACTGTGACATTGACTCAAAATAGCCATTACATTACCATCTTGAATGCATTAGTCTGCATCAAGGACTCCAGAACTGATATATCTAAAGCCAGAAGCCGCTGTTTACCATAAAGGAAGTATCGTTTCATGCAATAAAATAAAATCTCATGGTCAAATATTAGTACCGTTAGACTTTACCTTGACTGCTTTCAAGTACATTGTTGATTAACTTGGTGAGCACTGTGTTATTACCAATAAAAATATCACCCACGATGTTGTAAACTGGAATTATGTTTTCAATTAAAACCTAATGGATAATTATGGTGTTTTCCTAAAGGCAGTCCCTCCAGCCTCCAAACTGCCGCACGATTCATCTGATCTCATTCTCCTTTGATGTTTATTTAATTTATTTAACCTTTTAATTTAAGTTGATGCGTCAAATCCTTCTCTAGGATCTTTTAGAAGGAGTCTCTGTGTGCGAGTGTCCTCACTGAGGGGTAATCACAGCTGAGTGAACGTTGGCTGGCAGAAACTCGTCTGATAATCAAAATAAGATGCATCCCACTGAGGATTGGGACAGTGTTTGTTTTGTATGCAACACCAGCATGATCTTTCTCTTTTTAGCTTTTTTTCTCTTTTAACATGCTATTCTTACAGCTTTTGCCTGCTTTAGCTTTTCTTCTAATCTTTTTGTTGTTGCTGTTTTCTTCAGGGGACCTGTGTATTGTGGCCTGTTCTGCTCTCCTTCCTGCCCCTGCCATGGTCTCCACATTCAGCTTGTAATCTCACTTCATCTCTCCCCAGTTTGGATCGTAGCATTTAGGCTTCTAATTGAGTTGGCGTCACTTGAATACTTCATGAAGCAGGAACAAGAGAGAATCCTGTCATTGTTTTCTGTGTCTGGTGCTCAGGGAGAGAAGACATGGCTGCTGTGTGCGTGTGTGTGTGTGTGTGTGTGTGTGTGTGTGCGTGAATCAAAGAACTGTAATGCAGACTATTTGATGCTTTTCAGTTTAGGTTGCGTTTTTATATGTACCCTGCTTGAGTTTGTACATATTTCGCAAGCTCACTAAAATACCTACTGTACTATAAATACTGAATAACCTTCTACAAATATAACTAAATCTGCAAGATTCAGGTTTTGAACTTTATAAAATTTATCCTTTCTCATTGTTTATGAGTCATTGATTCGGTTTATTATTACCATTGTCAATGAACAGGATTCACAGACTAGGAACTTGCGTCGGCATAAAGGTGCAAATAAAATATAAAAACATATGTACACCAACCAATACAATACAAAATATTATGACTTGAGTAAATAATAAATTCAAATAAATTAATAAAATATCTTAGTTTCAGCTGCATATGTCCAAATTGGTTTTCTATAAGTTATATATATATGTATGTATGTTATACACGTTGTATGCCGTCACGTGTATCGCAGTATGGTAGCACTGACGGGAGTTCTGCTTCGATTCGCTCTTTTTTTTCTTTTTGCTCCTTATATTTTTGTTTTAACTTGTTTTGCATCTACACTACACACCCACGCTATGGGTATGACCACAACACACTTTTGGAGCTTTCTGTGTCGCTGCCTTGCCATCGTGTCATCCTGCCTTCGTGGTTCAGTTCTCGGCTCCCTTCCAGCCTCGGGCTCAGGGTCCAGCCTGTCATGGCGGCCGTCTCCATGATCCTCCATCCGCCTGCATGGACTCAACTCTACAGAACAGTTTGATTCATCGAGGAAACCTTGGATGTTCTGTGTCTGCTGGACCTGGTTCTGGAGGACAGTCATCGTTCATTGCCGCACTCATTATTATCGTCATGCTGCTAATAGAACCACGCTGCTAACAAGACCATGGTGCTAACAAGACCATGGTGCTAACAAGACCATGGTGCTAACAGGACCGTGGTGACCATGGTGTTAACAAGACCATGGTGCTAACAAGACCATGGTGCTAACAAGACCATGATGCTAACAGGACTGTGGTGACCATGGTGCTAACAGGACCACGGTGCTAACAAGACCATGGTGCTAACAGGACCATGGTGCTAACAAGACCATGGTGCTAACAGGACCGTGGTGACCATGGTGCTAACAGGACCATGGTGCTAACAAGGCCATGGTGCTAACAAGACCATGGTGCTAACAAGACCATGGTGCTAACAAGACCATGGTGCTAACAGGACCACACTGCTAACAGACCCACTCAGTAGGACCATGCTGCTGTAGATTTGGTTTTTTTTTTTTTTTTACTTTTGGCACTTTGTTTTTGTATTTTTGTGGCATGCTTTGGTATTTCTTGTTGTTTGGTTTTTTTTTAGGTGAGTTGAGACATCTTTTTTTCTTGTCCTGAGCATTTCATGGCACTGCTGACCTTGTGTTGATCTGCATATAACAATAAACCTAAACCTACAAGACGTCTGAATTTTTTTTAACATCTTAGACTGCGGACTGCTGTTTTAATGCAGTGTGCCACGATCCTCGGTGTGTTGCTGTTGAGAACATGTGAGTTTGAAGTGTTTGAAAACCAGCAAGAACGTCCCAAAATGATCAGATAAGTCGTTTTCGGCTGCCATTAATCACAGACTTCTAATCTCTACTCAGATTTATTTAAACAACACTGCAAAAAAATAAATAAATGTATTTTTGAATGTGGTCTCTACTCAATCTAAAGGCAGCTAAACAATGAATAAAAGCTAAAGCAAACATCAGTAGATATATGTAAACATTAGCGTCACTGGTAGCTACATGCTAAACATAGCAAAACACAATATATGGGTTAAAATTAGCTAAGCTAAAAGTAAAGGCTAAACTGAGCAAAACGGTTATCAAAAGGTAAAGTGGCAAACAGTCACTAAAATCAGCAGAGTAGTGGCTAAAACCTAAACTCAGCAAAATAATAACTAAAACGGAAAGGCAGCAGAATAGTAAATACAGCTAAACTATCAAAACCATAGCTACATGTAAAATTATCTTAACTGTAGCTAAATGCCCAAAATTGCTTAACAAAAAGCCAATGCTTAAATTAGCAAAACACAAAATAAAGGCTAAAATTATCAAAACGTTAAGTAAAAACTAAAGTTAGCAACACAGTAGCTAAAAGCTAATCTCAGCAAAGCAGCAACTAAATGCTAAAATAAGTTAAATAGTAACTAAAAACAAATGAACACATACAACTAAACAAAATTTTTTGTGAAACAGTAGCTAAAAGGTAAAATTTGCTAAACAATAGCTAAAATCTCAAACTGAGCAACTATGCTGAAGTACAATTCAAAGATGACAAAGTTTGTGTTTTAATGAGAAGTCAAATATTTTTAAAAGTTACAAAAAAACCAAAAGTCATAGCTGTAATGCCCTGAACGAGCCGAACGTTTGGATTTATGAACATTTATGAAGAAGCATCAACAGATCAGTGATTTAAATGAAGGCTCTTTTTAAAATGAGGTTCACAGTTTGGCATTAATGCAAATACAGGGACCTTAAAACTGAAGGTTCTGCTACCCTGGAAATGATGAGAACAACTAGACTCGCTACAGATGGAATAATTTAGATCAACAAAGTGTAGACGGTTGATAAAACAAGTCGATCATCTGATAAAGAGCTCTGGTTGCTGCAGCAGCCTCAGTGACAAGCAGCTTGGAGCCAGGAGGGACGATCCTGCTCCAGTCCAGTGTACTTTAAAGATAAGTAGGATTGTTAGTTGTTATAAGAGTCAACCCGGGACCCACAGGAGCCATCTTCCTCTGCCTCTCAGCTGAACTCTGCACTAAAAGTGAAATTAAGCAATGATCTGCTTCTTTTCCAAAACAAATTTGACAGCTGTCCCAGCTCCACCAACAAATCCCGACTTCACCGGGAGCTAGAAAACAATCAGGTTATGGATCTTTGTTTAATTTAAAGCTTCACATTGTTGTAATCTTCACTTTTTGGGAGGAGTGGGTTTGTTTGTGTGTGTGTGTGTTGCTGTGCTTCAAGATCCCTACCTTTCACTGTTTACTCTGACGTTAAGAGAGGCAGAGGAGGAAGGGAAGTGTGAGTGAGAAAGAGAAATGTTCAGCGCTCTCAAGTTGCAGGCTGAAAGAGGAGGGACTATAGAATACCCTACAGGCAGCTAACACACACACACACACACACACACACACACACACACACACACACACACACACACACACACAAAGTGTGGTGTACATGTCAGTGTGTGAATGTGGGCTCTCTGTCTTGTACTGTATGTGCTAATGTGTGCTGCCACTGTTTCAAATTTCAGTGTTTTTTTTCTGTGTGTGTGTGTATGTGTGTGTGCACATGTGTGTGTGTCTTTGCTCAGACTGGCTGTCCTCTTGGCACGTAAATCATAATGGATCTCATTATCCAGCTGGGATGGCTTGGTGGGGCCTGTCTGGCAGGAGATGATAGCTCAATGGCTGAGGGGCTGCCATCACGCACATGCACACAAACACACACACACACACACACACATACACATCTTTATCCATTTACAGCATGCATATTATTTAGCTACTGTAGGAGCATTTATGTCTCATTTCCACAGAAATAACCTCAAGAGAAAGATGGCTACACACATGCGTACAAACACAGACGGACGTGTGTGTTGCAGCTCATCCAGACACAATGGACATTAGAGGCTCAGCTTGCTGGCAGACAGAGGGCAAAGTGATGCTAAAAGGAGGGAGGGAAGAATGGAATAGGCCTTTATCCTCTTATTTCTTTCTTCTGGCATCCAGTCCATTACGTGTCCACAGGTCAAAGCACACATCTGTTTGTCCTTTGAAGTGGACTGGACTTGCACGGCTATATTTTTTCCAAGTAATGAAGCCTGTGTGGAGGTCATTCAGAATGCATTTGAACTGGAGTGTGCGGGGGAGAGAAATGCTTTATTGCAGTACGTCTTTTGTTTGGTTCGCGTTTCGTTAATCCAGAACTGCGTCGCGTTGGCGAGCAGAGCACGCTGCTGTGCTGTGAACACAGGCGGAGCAGTTGGTTGCTCCTAACGTAGTTAAGGCCTGCACTATTTGTCTGGACAAGACCATTACCCGAGCCAATTACTGGCTGGTGCACAGGCTAGTCGCCAGCAACCTAATGTTTTCCCATCAGGCCTACCTCCCCCTCCAAAACCCTCCCTTTTACAAACACACACACATGTGTAGGCAGAAGGAGGGGCTGAAGGGTGGAGAAAGAGAGAGAGGAAGAATGGAGGGCCTGGGGCAAAACTCCCAACCCCATCTGACTTGACTGACTGATACAGCTAATAAACTTTCATTTAAGCTAATGTTCCCTTTTTGTCTATGCTTTACCCTCACCCCTTTCTCTCTTCCTCTATTATGTTTTATTGTTTAACCCCATCCTCTCCACTCTGTTCAATTTTTTTGTTTGTTTTTGTGTCGAAATAAAGGGGTTGTTTGAACAAAACGTGTTTCTTGAGCTCAATTTTCCAAAAAGGGCACCCCCTCAGTCGGTCTGAAAAGCATTGCACAGTGTTACTGGCGAGCGAGGTTACACTCCACAGCAGCTGTAAATGTCACACTCTGTTTTATACAGTCAAATAAAACCCACTGAATCAACAAAAATAAATTTAAGGCCCAGTTGTAAGTTAAAAACTGGGGCAGAGCTTTTCGGAACCCTTATTTCCACCGTATATATGAATCTTTCAGAAAAAAGCCGTCTTTTTTTCTCTTTTCTATTCATAGCAGGTGTTTTGTCCAAGTCCACATGCTGGCCCAGTATGCATGTGTGGTTGTCCCTGTGATGGTTCCTGTAACGGAGCATATTGACAGTAGGCACGCTCTGCACGACCACAGGATTTGCAGTTGCTGTACATTCATCGGTTTGGTTGCTGGGCGTGTGCAGCACTTGCTGTTTGTGTGTGTTTCAGCGCACAGACTGAATTCTAGGGTGTGTGGGATTTTATTACATTATGTTGTGTGTGTGCTCAACTTGTATATGTAGGATTTGACTGTATGATGTAGT
>JARVGQ010000610.1:12745400-12758644 GCA_031762355.1 Hypsolebias martinsi | reverse complement strand
TGTGTGTGTGTGTGTGTGTGTGTGTGTGTGTGTGTGTGTGTGTGTGTGTGTGTGTGTGTGTGTGTGTGTATAAAATAAATATATATATATATAAATATATATAAACACGTTGTAAACCCACACTCTCGCAAAATTCTAAAAAATGTTTCTAAACTCTAAACGCTATATATGAAAAAGGAGCACAGAATATTATGATTTTAGCTCTTTGCCTCGGATGCTCTCTGCCACCTGCAAGTGCTATTAGCCACGCCCAGCTCCCAGCTCTGCGCAGTGATCAGCTGATCAGCTGCAGGACGAAGCTTCTCCTGCAGCTGTGGGCTGCACAAAGATGCAGCAGGTGCCAAATAATTTAAAATAATTTATTTTAAATCAAATTCCCCGATAGTGCAGCTCATCCATCAATCAGCCAATTGTGTGTCATGTCCAATATTACTTTGAAAAACCGCAATAGAGCGAGTCTGCAAAAAATGAACCGCGAAGTAGCGAGGGACTACTAAAATGAAATTAAATGAGAACAAATTAAATTAAATGAGAAAAAAAAGTTTTTATACTTTCCATTTGTAAAGCTCTTTTTTAAAATAAAATAAAAAAATCAACGTGAAAGATTTGCAGAAAAATGTAAACATCAGTTCATGTTCCAAGACAAGAACCTGCAGGCTTTTGGTGTCAGACTTACACACACATCAATTCATAATCCGATTTTTGACTCAGTGAATGAAATGTAAAAAACATCACCCATCATGTGTTTATTGTACACTGAAATGAATACACACATGCATATTAACTGTGTTTAAACAGCAGCAAATGTTATAAATCGATGAAATGACAGACAAAATGGGATCGAACTGCTACAGTCTTTCTTTTTTGTTTTCATATCTTGAGCTTCTTGTTGGGGGGTGATGAGGTTTCATAACACTTGCATGGCTTTGTATGTAAATAGCTTTCCGATGACTGTATAAACCTTAAACACAGCTTTCAGTAGCATTATCAAGGGTTGATGCTACCCTGTAGTGTTCTTTAAACCAAGTGTGTAGAAATGATCAGGATAAAATGAATGCCAGAATAACAACACAAGATACTGGCTGATATATAAGCTTTAGCCTGTGTTTCTTTGCATTTGCCTGTGGGGATCAGGTATATTGTGTGGTTTTGCTGTGGGACAACAAACACAACCTTGATGATGTGTAGCGCTCAGCTGTTTTGCCAGATGACTGGGTTTTTGGCAACACAGAGGGTTGGAAAGCTGGCGATGGGATGGTGTCCTTTGTTATCTCTTTGCTGGAATGATCGTGCACCTGCATGTTGCTGATGGTGGGATTTGCTGCATTGGATGGTTTTTGCACATTGGTTCCATCAGTCTGTTCCTTTAGCATCTCAACTGCTTGTTGCTAATCAACATCTTCAAAGTCAAATAGTGTCATTGCCTCTTTGGTCACTGTTAGATTATAAAAACCTTTGATACAACCATCCATTCTCAGCTTGGAGAGCTCTGGCTGACTGCCTGCAGTCAGGTGTTTGTTGAACTCTGAGGTGTACTATAGCAACTATCTCAGTAACATGCCTGCAGGGGAATGTATGTGTATGTGAGTGTACCTTTGTCAGTGGGTCCATTTGATATAAATTAGTAGAGAAGAAAGGAAGGAGTGTGTACAGGTTGACTAACAATTATGATGTATATCCTGATGCATGCTCAACAATCCAGGTAGAAAAATCTAACAAAGTTAAGTCAGGTAAAAATAAATAAAAAATTTAAAACTTGTTAAAACATTTTGTCTTTTATTCAAAAGACTAGACTCTGCGGTCTGCAATCTTCTCCAGGCCAGCGGTCACTGTTTCAAGAATGAACATGTTCACATCCTTCATAGAGAAGAACGCTGGTTTGAGTGAAGGAAGCCATCTTTATGAAGTGAACCAGTCCATCATAAACAGGGGCAGAGGCCATATTCAACTGTCCCCCTCTTACAATGCAGTTGTTAGTATCACTCAGCCCTCTGTGAATAGCAAGCGGACGTCAGAGCACTAACGATGCATTGTTAGGCTGATGGTCCTCCTTTATCATGTGAACAGCTAGTTCTGGATGTCAAAAACAAACTGGTTAATCCACTTTGAGAAGGTCTATTACTGTATATAAGACTTGAGTTTGATGCATCTTCTCAGACTGAAGGTCTTTGGATAAAAGACAAAACGTTTCACAGGTTTTTAATTTTTTTTAATCCATCCAGAGGACCTGACTTCACTTTGTTAAACCTGATTTATCATATAAAATGGAAAAGCATTTCACTGTAATCAAATAAAATCAAATTTTTAATTCTTTAACAGTGCATTTTAGACAAGGACCAGTCTGAAAGACTAATGGGATGATAAACTTGAACAAAACATGCAGCGTGTTGTGTGACTACCAAGTTAAACGTTTATTTATATATATATTAAAGTCTGGCAACTAAATAAACTAGAAAATTGAAACCATTGCTCTTTAGGGTTCTAATCAGTCAAACTATATTTTATTCTCAAACATGAGGCTGATTTGAAGCAGCAATAATCAGCAGTAAACATGACTGAACAAATAGTGCGACAGACTATATTTCACATGTTAAGCCAAAAGTAAAAGCTTTGTAACCACAATGTTGGAACTTCCTGGGAACACCCACGTCAGAGAACAGCAAACAAACGGCTGTCGGTTGGTTGTTGGTTCTCCCACCTTTACTCAAGGTGAGTGTGTGTGGTGGAAAATAATGTCTCATGCAAATGATGAACAGGTATCTTTTATTTGTGTTTGACCTACTTTCATTTATACAGTAGGATGAATAATCAACTGTAATTCAATGTAAATTGCCTCTTGGTGTCATTTACAGCAATTGTGTCCATGTGCATCAACAAACTCTATAATTATTAAATACATTTAGTCTAATTTAAACTCTGCATGCACGTACTTGAGAGTGCTCATGCCTCATTAGGCTGCTGTGCATGTTTTTGGCTATTTGCATGCTCGCTCATCCTGATGGGGTTATTTTATATGAATTTTCTATTTGGGACAGATGAATGTCAGCAGATCCATTATCCTTTATCTGAACTCCTCAATGCGGAGCGAGGAGGGGAGGGAGACGGAGTGGATCAGGATGCTTCAGAGGATGGATGGATAGATGGGGCATTAGTGTCCTATGACACTCTCACGTTAACTGTCGCTTTCTGTCCTTTATGAATTATTCACACAGTTTCTTCACTTCTTAGTTGTCAAATCCACTGTTGGATAAGCTCTACCACCTCACACTGGAAGGTTTTCACATACAGTAATTTGGATTGTTGGGTTTACTTTACTGCAGATGTTTAAAAGTTTTTGATTTCTATATGAAATTTTTCCTTTTTGGATTTTTTTTTAAAGATATGCATCTACAACAGAGTGTCTCGGTTGTGTAAAATGAGCTCGTTATTGCCATTATTTAAAGTTACTAGTTTATTTAGCGTTTTGTTTTTGTAGGAACAGATTACACTGATGGAGATGCTGATGCCGTCCATTTGACCACTTTGCTACACAAGCACACATAATTGTTCTCAGATACCAAACATATGGGCGTAATCATTTTGCAACAAAGGGAAGTTGCAGCGCATGAAGGAAGTGTAGAAACCATTAGTTATTACTGTGTTTTTAACATCACTTACTGTATGTTGCACGCAAACTCTGTTGTGCCAGTGTTGCTAAATTATTCGCCCTTGTTGCAAAATTTTTGTCAAACACATTAATTTTGCAATAGGTGAAGTCAGATCTGCCCGTTCATTTTTGGCCAAATATTGAACAGTAAGACAGGAATCCAGTTTTGTTGTCAAAGGCAATCACAGCATGAATGAGGAGGTAGCGTGGACACGCACCTTCACATTATAGATGTTTTTAGGGCTTAATTTTAGCCGGATCCTGCTGGAGCAGGATCCAGGAACTCTCTTATTTTGACAGGGTGTGTTTCGGTAACTGTTTGCTTGGATCCAGTATCTCAGGCTTACTAATAATAAAGTTATGAACAAATTTGAGTGACTTGAATGAATAAAACCTATATTGTATAATAAAACCTATACTCAATATATAATCTGAAAATAATTACATAAACACTAATTTTAAACATAACAGCCACTTATGAGCTTCCTAATATCACATAAGAGCTGCCGCTTCAAATAAGCATTTCCACTTCTACCTTTAAAAAAATCGTCCCCCCTAAAAGTACAGTCACGGCCAATTTTTAATCAGAAACACAAAAATATAATTAAACAGCACAACTAAATTGCAAATCAGTTTTGCAGTTTAAGTGGGTTGTTAATAACATTTTGTTTATTAAAAATACGAGAGAAATGTTTGATGGGTAATCACGTGACATATGTCACATATCAAAACAATTGTGTCAATTTGTCAAAATAACAGCAATCAAAGTGTTGAAAAGACAGTCCAATTTACTTTCATTAAAAAAGTAATCTAATTGTACAAATAAACAACCAAGAATTGAAGTACATGAAGGCAGTGGCAATGGAGATTGTAGTGGAGCAGGTACGAGGATGCTTGAGAGAAGCAGCGCGTTCTCTATTCACACAAGGAGAGCTGTTGGTCAGGCTAATTGTTGCTCTCTAAATTAATTATTGAATCAAGTGTTTACAAATGTAGGCAAATGTAGATGTTCATCAGTGTATTAAAATACACCAGAATGCAGGAAATGGCATAGACTTTTATCATACTTTTATAGGAAAGGACGCAACTCCCACCCATTTGCATTCCGGCATTGTTTGGTTTACAAATTAAGCACTGGATGTTTGGCTGAATTAGGTCAAGCAATCACACATCCAGAAGGTTTAGCAGGAGAATGTTGTAGCCTAAGTCTATACAACTTCTGCTTAAACTGCCCTTGACAAAAAAACGATGGTACCATTAACTTAATATTTTGTTGCACAACCTTATGAGGCAGTCATTGCAATCAAGTGATTTCTGTAGCTCTCTTAGAAATGTGTGCACCTATCCACAAGTATTTTGGTCCACTTCCCATGAGCAAACTGCTCATGCCATCTTAGATTTAAAGGATGCCTTCTCCAGAGTCCTTTAAGATAGATTTTAAGTATCTGATAGTTATTGAGTTCTGTTTACTGGAATTTGACACCAATGCTTTGACTTTATTCCAGTGCTTTGACTTTATTATTGTTCAACTCCTCAGCAGAGAGCTTTAAGCTCCTCAAATGTCTTTTGGGTTTGACCTTCTGTTAATCAACTCTGATGCACTGCAAAATGTCCCTTTTATGCATTTTAGCAACAGTTCCTGTTTTAAAAGTGCTATACAAATAAATATGACTTGACTTGGCTTGACATTTAAAGTTTTTTAGGTAACAACAAGAACAACAACAAAAATACAAGTTAGGTATTCCTGTCTTATCCCCCCCCCCCCCAAGAAATCACATTTTGCTCTAGAATGCCTTGATAGTTTTGAGATTTCATTGCAATCTGCACAGATTTAAGACACCCTGTGCCAGCTGTAGCAAAGCAGCCCCAGAACACAAATGAGCCTCCTCCATGTTTCACTGTAGATAGTGCTGTTTTATTGTACACATTATTTATTTAAGGCTGTGAACATAGAGCTGATAAAACTCACTGCCAAAACACTCCAGATTAGAATCGCCTGTTCAAAGCTTTGTGGCATATTAATATGCATTTTGTCAAATTTCAGTCTCACTTTTATATGATTTGATGTCTTCTTTGGTTGTCCTTTTCAAGTCCTCTTCGGCTCAGACAGTGACCTTGGAGTTCACCTCTAATCTCTTTGGAAGTTATTTTGGACTCTTTGGTTAAATGTTTGTAAGCTCAGTCATCCAGGTAAATAAATCACAAACAAAGGTTAAACCATGTCAACTGGACAGTTTCTTTTTGGGAGAAACGTTTCGTCTTTCATCCAAAAGACTTTGTCGCTCTGAGGCCTGCCAACCCAGCTCTGTCTTATGAATAGCATCTCATTGATGTGTTTCAAGCCAGCCTGATGTATAGTTCCCAAAAACTGTTTTTTTTAACCATAGGTATTATCCGTTTCTTTAATTTGCCATCAGTTTTCGTCTTGCGCCCATGTCCCAGGAGGTTGTCAACAGTTCAATCCAGTTGAACCCTGTGAACAATATGTGCAGCTGCAGGAACATCAAGCTGCTTGGAGATGGTCTTATTCCCTTTACCTTGAACATGCTTGTCAAGAGCTTTCTTTCTAAGCTCCTGAGACCACTCCTTAGCTTTTTTAGCCCGTGTTCAGTGAGTGTACACAATAATATCAAACAGTACAGTGACTACTTTTAACCCTTTAAATAGGCAGACTGACTGTTTACAAGTCAGAAAAAACCTGGGATGCTATTGACGGGGTGCGTGCCACTTTGGCCATCAGGGTGCTGCTGCATCAGAAGCTGTTCTTTAAACTGTACATTATACTTACAAATGATTTATTGAAAACTATGTCCATTAGCGGTAACAGAATTGCTTGAATCAGTTTTTATTAAACTTTTTCTTGACAATGCTATACTGGTGTGTTTTTACTCAGTAGTAAAAGCTGCGTTGGTGGTACTAATGTTGCAGGGACACTGTGTGTGGAGAACTAAGGAGAGAGCGGGTGATAGATATCCCATCCATAGAGACAGAGAGTTGAAAGAGGTGGGCGGGTCGCCAAGTGGGTTAAAGGTGTTGGTGTTGATGTCTGCTCGGTTGCATAGAAACTACTCCCATGTCCAAACGTACTGACCTAGAGCAAGCACACTTCTTTTTAGAGGCTGTCTGAACAACTTTGTGCTATGGGTTGTTACCTGAAATATGCACAGTTTTCTGTTCTAAAACATGATTATCATCACTTAATCACACTTTTTAATAAATTTAAGGTCTTAATTCCAACGATCCACATCAAAACATTACATCTGCTTTGAGTTGCGTTATTCAGGGTGTAATGTGGCAAAAAAATGCAATATTTTCCATTAATCAAGCCCATGTTGAGTGGCATGAAGGCTTGGATGAATTGATCAGAATCTGATTGGGCTGCAGAAATAACAAAAGATAAGATGCTGAGAGTAAACTTGTCACGTTCTGATTTTACTCAAACATGATCAGGCTTAAATGTGAACTCCTCTTTGCACTTTTGTGTGTTTTACTCCAGCGCCCATTTTTCTCCAAGAAGAGTGTTACAGACAGATCTTTGGCAAATTAGCACAAAGCGCACACAAGCACACCTTCATACACAAACCCCGATATACACACAGATTTACACTTTCTTACTCAACCACTGAAGCTTAGCCTCGCTTTTCTGCTTTTGGCAACTTGGATGGAAAGATAGAAGAAGCTCCAGAGAGGGCAAAGACGGAGAGAAAAGGGAAGGAAAGAATGGGGGCTCTCCATCATGCTGTCAGTAAGGTGCAGCTTTAGCTTTGGTGAGGAATAAAGAGTGTTTTTAAAAGGTGCTGCGAGGTGCAGCAAAGATGAGTCGGATAAATGACTTCTCTTTTTTCATTCAACGAGCCCACTAAAGCCCACAGGGTCACCGTGCATGTGCGTGCACGTTCTTGTGTGCGTGTAAAGACATAAGACTAAAAGGGGGGTGGGCAAAAAAAAAAAAAAGAGGAAGAACTGAGGCAGTGTGTCCATGTTTGTCTGAAACTTGTGCCCCAGAATGTAGACAAAACCTCGACTTTTAAAATGCTGGATAATGTTTTTGTTACTCCTGACACTATAACATATTACGTTTTTTTCTCTCTCTTGCCACTTTCTTTTCACCACAGAGTGGGAAAAGTAATGTAGTTCAGAAGGGGCATGTGATACGGAACAATGGCCTAAAAATATTGAATAAAGACTGAAAAGGAGCCACGGTCTGAATGACAATGGGCCAGATCTGGGACGGAGAACTAATGATGTGAGGGGAGACGGTCCAGATTGATGATAGATCTCCACGGGTTAAAAATTATCAGGATTCTTTTTTTGTGTGTGTACCAACCCCACCTCCTGCTCTAGTATCATGCAGAGAATGGCAAAATGTGACCAGATAATGATTTGCTCCTCAGTGGCTTCTTTTTGTACCAACTTTCTTTTGAGACAATCCTCTGTCAATGGGTTCGCAACACAGATGGCTTCGTAGCCATGGTGACTACCAGTGGATGTCATCGGGTCAAAGCCAAAGTATTTTTTTAAATCTCGCAAAGTTTTATTCAGTATCTGAACTGGATTATTGTTTACTTTTATTTCAGCTGTTCAATGCAAAGCTTAGCAGACCTGAAATAGGAACGAAAATAACAAATTTGAGTGAATACATGACAGACTAGAAGTTTTTTCTGCTGCCTGTGACTATCATGAATAAACTTGTGGACTTCAGAAATAACCACAGCATAAAGAAAATCTGCTCTGTCAGGACAGTATTTACTGAGGAGTTAAGTTTCATTAGGCCTGTCGCAATAACAATAAATCAATTAATCACATAATAAATGAAAATTATCAACCTCATTTTCTTTTATCGGCTTTATTGTGCATCTTCATTCGTTCGTCTGCCTTTCTACTGAAGACACTGGATGACAAAAGCCTCAACTCCGGTGCTTTTCACTGACCCCTCCTTTTCTCTTAAAATCAATTTTAATTGTCCAAAATTGCATTTTTGGATCATTAAAAGCAGCTATGCTACAAGCTAAGCTAACAGGCCGAACTTGGGGGAAAAAACTTGTGTCTTGTTGAAGCTCCAAAATTCACGGGTGAAACCCGTGCCTTTGTGTAAAAAGTTGTTTTTCTCTGCAAAAAAGAAGTTGAGAACTTGTTTACTGATTTTTTTAAAGCTTTGTGTGAAAAATGCTATGCTAAAGAGCTCCAACCACCCCGAGCGGCCGCCATTTTGAGAACTAAGTAAAGGAAGAAGATGTCTGTCCTTCCTTTTTGCCATGTTGAGGGGTCTCTCTCCCATTTTTCTTAGAGACATGCTGCTTGCTCCCTCACTATCCATCATTTGGTTCAAATTGTCTTATACTGCCATCCGGTGGTTGAAAAAAGGCACTACACACAAAACAAATCAACATTTCTTCTTACATTTGACAATAATTACTGATTATTATCAATTTTCAAACAATATTATCGTGCATCGCAATAATTTCTGAGACAATTAATTGCCCGGCAAAATTTGTTATCGTGACAGGCCTAGTTTTCATTCCCTAGCAAAGGTAATTAAAGCAACCAGTTTCGATTAAAATTTTTTTTAATAAAATTTGCATCTACATCAAAAACTGAAGGTCTAGTATTCCTTGACGAACTGCATATTATTCACCACTTTTCATACCAGAGATTATACTAAAATCATCTTATTTTGAAAAATCACTGGGTTACAGCCATTTTATTCCAACCAATGAAAATAACATTTTGCAAAAGCTCATGCATTATTGCAATATCTTGCAGTAGCTGTTAGCACTTAGCTACTAGACCACATTTTAGCTCCCTATACTGTGTACAAAATTCAAAGATATGGCCATTCTTATGTTTGCTGAGTTCAGTTAGCTGTGGCAGCCATCTTGAATTATGTTGACTCCAAAAGCTTTTAAATCCATCCACTGGTTCATGAAATACTTCAACACCCCGTTTGCACGAGTGTATTTACAGGGAAACTGCAGCTTTTCTGCATTGGTTCGGCCTTTCATTTACATGACAACAGCCCTTGTTTTCTCTGAAACTGAAGGTTTCTGAATCCAGAGTGGAGATTTTCAGGGGAACCCCCCACGTGGAGATGTGAAATACTCCGCAAGTGTCAAGTCGCAAATGCGCACTACAGGCAGCTGCAGTCAAAGGTTTTTCTGCACTAACTATTAATAAATAACAGAGTGTTTTTGTGCTACTCACCCATTTTCAGCATGTAGGAGCAAAATTAATAAAACCCAGGGTCCAAAGAGATGTTAGTGTATTCTTCAGTTTATCTATGATCATGCAGAGACTGAACGCACAATGAATGCAGCTGAGTCCTGCATCAGGGTTGCCATATAAATTTAAAATGTCTGCTTTTCTGTGCACATGTTCACCAAACACAGCACACACCTCATCTTACAACATGCTTACTCAGCACATATGACAGTTTAGGTCAAAAATACTATAATTTTAAAGCGACAGAACTATAGTTCATAATTTCTTATCTGGCAACCTGACTGACATAGAAACTACCAACGTTTTTATGCAAACCTGTTCTTTTTTGTTTATTACCCCCTATTAAACATTGAAAAACACAACACTTCCAAAGGTCGTTTTCATGTAAACGGGGCCTAAAGTCAATGGCAAATTGTTAAATTCAGATCTTACATGATCAATTCCAGCTCAGAGTGCAAGGGTGTGGTGTCAGTTTCAGCTATTAACATACCAAAGTATAGCTATTTATCTGTAGAATTGGCTGTTATGGCCATTTCTTTGTGTTTGCTTTGAGGTGAGAGTCATCTTGAATAGAGATAACACCTCAAGTTAATCAGTTGTAGTCAGCTCATTTATTATTTTCTGGGCAAGTTTAATTAAATTAATTAATTAACTAATAAAGGAAAACACTGATCTATGGATCAGGCTGGTGGTCATTGTCTTTAGCAATTTAGACGAGATTTGCAAGAATTTCCATTCCACTGAGCTGAAGTTTTTGGTGGACAGTAAACATTCACTGCTCCCTCTGCTTTTGAGATGATGAACACTCCCTCAACACTCTCATTACTCTCCTTTTTTCTCCTTTAATGTGGCTGAGTCATCTTTTCCATTAACCCTCCTCCTGCTCCTCAAGTTAGAATAGGGCAGATCCCCACTACCCCCTGGCTCTTTCCTCACCTCCCTGTGAAAGGCAGGGCAGCAGGGGCCACAGTGGTGACTATGGCAGAGGCATTTGTCATGCTCTGGGCCGGGCACAGTCTGTCGCTCTCCCAAGAGCCTTTGTTGTTCTCTGCTCCCAACTCGCTGGCCAAGCAGGGAGCTTTCATGTGTTTCATCAACATCTAAATATGTCTGTTACTTCTGAACACTTCAAATGACGTGCATGCACTTAACAATCGAGACCAGAAGAGAGCGATCAGTTTTATGACTGAACAGGGCTAGATTAAAGCTATATTATTACAAATCCCGTCACCTCACTGCGCACACATCACAGGATCAGACTGTTGAGCACACAGTAATTCACTGTGTGTGTGTGTGTGTGTGTGTGTGTGTGTGTGTGTGTGTGTGTGTGTGTGTGTGTGTGTGTGTGTGTGTGTGTGTAGGACACACACAGTCTCTGTGCAACAAGCACAACAATTGGTGCACCCTGCCCAGTGCTGGTGCAAGGGGCACCACTCAAGCGGAGGTCATTTGCACAAGTGTTATAATGCTTTGGGTTGGGCACAACAAGTCTGAGGGCAATCCACTTAAAGCGAACCTCTAACCCCCCTTACTTCCTCTCAGATTCTTTCCAGCATCACACTTCTGAATAAAAAACAGCAAATTGGCCCTCAGTACCACTTGAAATTCTAAAGAGGGATAGTGGCTAAGGGGGCTGACGAAGGGAAGTAAGTGGATCTCTGACAGAAAGAGAAGAAATGCTGGGAATCTAATAAAAGAGGTGAAATCAAAGGCTTGAAAAGTCATTTTGAGGTAGCAAGTTTCAGTTTTTCCACACTCATGTCTGTCTGTGAAGCCCTGCTGGAGATCATCTCCTTTGTCAGCCTTTTTATACACCATGCCAGCTTTAAGTATTTAGTTAGTTAGATGTGTAAGAAATGGCTTATTCTTCTGAGCCATTTCTTATACATGGCAGCATTTGCATCCAGTTTTAAAATGGGCACTGTTTTTATAAAAATGTTTGTCTACCATGATGGAGTTCTTATCCCTCATCTTTCGCTTGGATGACCACTTTAAAATTTCACATGTGCACAATAATAATGTCTTCTATCTAAGTGCAATGTTCACATTTCTAAAAATTGCTTTGAGCTTTTCTACCTTTTGAAATACTCTGCTTTGATTTTGTTTATAAAGAACCCAGGGAATAAAATTGGACCTTGGTACGACTGAAGCAGCACTTTAACATACTGTACACTCATCTAATTTAGCGTACCGTTTTGTCCAATTTCGCACTAAGAGGAAAAATAACAAATTTTAATTAAAGACCATACACGTACGTATTTAGATTACTCAACTCTGAATTAAAATGTGTTTAAACTTCACTTCCTGAATGATAATTACTTTAGTTTTCCACACTGTTATGTCACACAGCATTCTTCATACCAAATGGACAAAACTTCACCAATTTAAACCTTCAAAACTAGAAAAAAGCACAACTAGCTGTTACATTACTTTTTACTGGTGCTGCAAAGGTAAGCAGAAAAGGTCTTGTGGCAGCACGATGGATCAGTGATTAGCACTGTTGTCTCACACCAAGAAGGTCCTGGGTACAATCCCCGATTGGACCTGGGGTCTTTCTGTGTGGAGTTTGCATGTTCTACTTGTGCTTTCATGGGTTTCCTACAGGTACTCCAGTTTCCTCCCACAGACTGAAAACATGTATGTCAGGCTGCCTTCAGGCCCAGACCTCCCTTGCAAAAGAGATCTGTGATCTCAATGGGATTTCCCTGGGTAAATAATATAAAGGTCTTCAGCGTGTTCGCCCCAGAACTTTTTGATCCAACCAAAAGCGACCTTGGTTTCCCCTTGCCACTGCCTTTTATTTCCTGTCCTGCTCGTCTTTCTTATAAAATTAGCTCTGTGTCCATCTGTACGTACATCTGCCCATTTCTGACAGCTAATGGGGAACCATTTCAAGTCTAGGATGACTGATATCAAGATGTCTTTCCTCCAGGGTAACATCTTTTGCAATCTTCTCTTGATATACTGAGTGATGGACCCGTTGCAAAGGAACATGGACCCTAATGATCATTTAGGAGATGGGCTCTTAGACTCAAGGCTGTAAAGTGTAGATGATTACGAAGTATGCGATAAGCTTTGTCTCCTCCCCCCTCTCCTCTTCTTCTCTCCCTCTGCTGAGGTATTTCCAGAATGCCGCTGGCCACGATGGATTTATGAGAAGGCCATACTTTGGTAAACACTGATGGTGTGCAGCTTTGTCCTCCCCCCAGTGATATAGTGAAGGTCCTCATGAAAAATGAGAAAACCAGGTTACAGCCACTATAGAGCTCAGCTAAACAATAAAAGGCTTTATGGGCAGATATAGGCCTGTACCATAAACGTTGGAATCTGCTTTCGGAAGAACATTAAAGGACTAATGATTGGGGGGGGGGGGGGGGGG
>JARVGQ010000610.1:12715982-12730188 GCA_031762355.1 Hypsolebias martinsi | reverse complement strand
ACTGCGCCGCAAACCCGTTCGTAAGTCCGAGTTGCTGTAAGTCGAGGGCGCCTTAAGTCGAGGACTACCTGTATATACATATATACTTAGATATACATAAGTTTATATAATAAGGACAACAGAAGAAAACACAATGTTACATGTTATAATGATGCCACAGCAGCTTTGTATAGCTGTTGTCAAGCCAAAGGCTGGTTTGTGCACCTAGTCCTTGGTTGGGGTTTTAAACTAAAGCCAACCATAAAACTAGACATTCCACGTATACAAACACACAAATTATATTGTGAAGAATGGGACAATAGCAGAGACTCATCTAAAAGCAGACCTTGCAACAGAAAATTATTTTCCTATTTTCTTACAAGTGAGTCACCAACTAGTCTCAAGACGCATCATGTATCAGAGCTGAAGTTTGGATCTCCACAGTCTTGGTTCATTAGAAATGTTTCCTTGTCAGTTGTGTTCCTGTTGACATTGATGAAACTGTGCTGCAGTTGCTTTCAGTCTGCACAAGTTAATTTTCAGAGCACCGATTCTAAAAGTCTGCTGTGAAAAGTCCTGGGCCTTGCAGATTAAATGTACTTGATTTTTCACAGGCCGCCTGTCAGAATCCTACAACAGTTGGGGGCTCATGCATGAAAGAATGTGCATGACCTTGTTCACATGACTGTCACACACTTTAAAAAAAATTGGGGGGTGAAGCAAAGAGGGATTGCATCAGGGGCTCAGCAGCCCATAGGGTTTTTTGTTCTTTTATTTTTTTTCTTCTCCCCTTCTCAGGCTGTCCACGGTTTAAAGACAAACGATCACCAGGGATGTCCATAGAGAGAAGATGAAGCAAGTCGGACGAGCTCAAGCTAGTGTGTCTTGTGAACGCAGAGGGATGTGAAGTAGGCTGTGTGAGCGGTGTGTGTCTGAAAGGGAAGCGACTGGCAGCTAATCTGACTCGCGGTATCTTAAGCGCACAAGTCCTATTGCCTAGCAGGAGATGAGGCCCTTGGAAAAAAAAAAAACAGATGGTGTTTAATAGTTTCTTGAGCTGAAGGCGTGATGTATTTGAAGTAGCATGACTGGGGGCGGGCTATGGAAGTCAGTTAAATGTTAAATTGAACACATGCCACAACATCGTATTGGCTAACAGATGTGTCTCGAATACAGTTTTCATAAACCAAGAAAAACTTTTTGGAATGTGTTTGGACTTTGTGCTCTCCAGCAGTTTGGCTTCAGCCTTGTGTGAGAACTGTAAATATCACTTCCTGTTTTTTTACAATATATATTTAATATTTTTCAATAGTCTCCTGAGATCTAAGAAAACATGAACATGGCATGAACACAGTCCTTTTATGGACAGAATCAGTCTCAGTAATTTATACAACTTGTAAACAGCTGGATGTGAGTTCTTCAAATATAATGTGACAACTGTTTTTAATCTATCAATTCACCTTAAATTTCTTAGAAAATGTACATCGTTGATAGATTGACTTAAACAACAGGGAGTTTTACATACTGTATACTGAGCTCATATTTGATGTGGTGCCGGTAGCAGAGAATTGTCTCAAACACTTTGAGTGCCTCACATTTGGCAACATCTCTGCTTAAAACGGTGGCCTCAACTGCCAAAGTCAACCCTGTTTGTCTGTTAGCAAAATATCTCATGACTCTTTGTAAAAATCATCGTAAAACTTTCAGAAAGCAATTAGTGGGCTGACTTCTACAGATGATTAACATTTTTGAGTCAGCCTGATTCAAGATGGCCGCCCCAGTAAAGGGATCTTAACAAGCACCTGAATGGCCATAACTCAGTCAATGATACAGATGTTGATCGAAAATTTGCTCAAGGTCAAGGTTATTGTCATTCACATCACATGTGGTACATGAGGTGGAGCGAAATTGTCTACTCAAGGTCCCATTTACATCCAACAATAACAAAACTATAAAGTGTAAAAATATACAATAAATAAGGATCTAAGATATATATTAAGATATACGTTAAACACCTAAAAGCTCTAAGATACACGCTAAACACTAATACTGTAAAACAGTACACCAAGCAACAGCAGCACGAGGATGAGTATGAATGAATGAATACAGCAGCATGAAATGATAAGCACCATGAGATCAGCAGCATGGATAATCAGCAGCACACATCAACAATCAAAGTTGCATTACAGTGATTCATTTATTTTATTTTATTCACAGTGATCGATATGGTTGTAGCTGAGAGTCAGTCGCAATACGTACTTCAAGTGTTTACAGATTGTCCACAATACTGTAAAATTGCATGGGATTATTTTCAAAGTTTGAGTGAAATACATTTTAACTACAGTACAGCATTTCTCAATACAAGCTTTTCTTACTTTAAAGCAATGGCGATGAGAGGCTATGTGTGAGATTCCTTCGAGGAATATTAGGTTTTTAAATTGATATATTTTTCTTGCACCTTTATTGATTGAACGTTGGGCTTTCTTTCTGAAGTTTCCTTGATTTCAGGATGGATGGATGGCACAGAGGGAAAGAAAGGTCTTGTATTCTCTCAGGGGAGGGGAAGCATCAGGCAAGCTCCTCATTTTGCCACGTCTTCCTAAAGCCCTTCAGCCAATCGCGACAGTGATTTAGTAGCTTAAACGCCTCAGTTTGTGTGTGTGTGTGTGTGTGTGTGTGTGTGTGTGTGTGTGTGTGTGTGAGAGAGCTGGAGCAGTTGGCTTGTCCAACAGGAACACGCCTGCTTTCACCTTCAGTTGGAACATCAATAACACATTTTGTCGTCGAGGTATGTTTGCAATGGCGAAAGGGCGAAGAGAGTTCAAAAAGTTCAACACCACTGCTGCCACTTTCCTGGGAAAGGCCGCCGGGCGGCATTTCACAACCCGTCATCACGAGCACACTAAACAGCACCTTGCCACCAACATACCAAGCTGTTGCTGCCCTTTTTAGTGTGATTTCTTGTGAACTAAATTGAGATGCCCTCGGAGGTAAATATTTACAAGCTCCTAGGTTGAGAAGAGCCATAAATCTGCATGTTTTTATTTTATTTTCTGTTGTTTTAGGCACTTTTTAAGGTGTAATGACTGGGTGTGGCCTTAAACAGATCAACCTGCTTTTCGGCACGCAGATACCAAACTATTAGTATGGTAACTTATTTTTGATTATTTTTTTGGGGAGTGAATGCACCATTGAGTTTTATTCTATTTCATGCACATCAGAAGTCATAAATTATTTTCAGCTTGACATTCTTCCTTCTATCCTCACACCAAGACTTGCTCAGATTAACTGATAGGTATTAGCTTGTTTGTAGAGAGAATTAGCCAGAGGCATCAGCCGGAGTGTACTGTACACTGGCTTTGATTTGACGCTAAATCCCCAAACCAAGGGTCGGTGTACTTTGCAAAGCTCACTTTGATGAACAAAGCAGGGCGGGCAGAAAGGATCCAGGCTAGTGTCATTGATTCATCGGGGGGGCTTAAAGGAGGCAGCTGATTGCGGACGTTGTGACAATAGGGCCATAATCTCGCTATCAATAATTACATTCTCCCCTACATCTGCCGGGAGCAGCCAAACACGCACAAGCACACCGGTGGGAAGAAGATCAAAACGATTCAGGTGAAAGGGAGGGGAGAGGGCTTCTGCCCTATAAAATATTTATAGCTTCTTCATTTAAATCAATTCAGCTCCACAGGGGCAGTCAAGCATCAACTGTCAGAAATTGAGCTGGGCCTGTTGTAATCACTTCTTTACTTATTTCTACAGATGGCTTGTTCGCAGTGGGCTCTGCATCACTAGTTCTCCTGCATGCTACCCCCACAGCCCATCTCCATGTTTTATCCCCACCCACACATAAATTCATGTGGGTATTGAACTGCGGACATTCATCACCCGCCAAATTCATCTGTGGGGCATTTTCATTCTCCGAGTGTCTCTCTTCTCTCTTCGCTTTATCTCTTTTTCTGTTTCTGTCTCTGTGATGGCGTTCTCTGCATGGCAAGCCGGGGACGAGCGGTCGGCGCTGCCATTAATCTTTAATGCTCGCCTGCCCTAATTTTTTCTCATATTTTACAAGATTTGCTGAGCTCCGTCTCCCTTTTTTTTTTACTCGGCATCCGCTATAAACAGTGATTACCTTGTATGTTGGTTCCCGTTTGCAGTCTTTCTCAGGCCGCTCGCTCGAGGCCAAAGCACATGCCTGTTGTTTCTACCAACACACTCATCCCTGCTCTCCCTCTGGGGGAATCTGTGTTAACATCACACGGATGACAACTGTGGGCACCTCAAGCAGTACACACACATCACAGAGGAAATGTGCTCCTATTTTGAGAGTGGGACAGTCAAGAAAATAGGGTAGAGGTTACTATTCTAAAAATACAAGAGCCTAGCAGTTCTGCCAAAGCAAAAATAGAGCTGTGTTGCTGCCGTCTCAGTCAGCTTTGTTAATGGAGGAGCGAGAATGAAATCTGCTCGTTTTCTGTTTAATGCATGAAACAAGTTCTGAAAAGAGTTACTCATACTTTTTTCCCTGTATACCGTCTGCACATGAAATAAAGCCCCCCTTGGTTGGAGTTGTGCTTTGCACAACCAAGCGAGCCATCTCTCAAGATAGAAGCGTCTCGGCATGTCGGATGATCTCATTGTGATTAAAAACTGAAGGCCTTTCTTTTAGTTTCAACAATACCTTATGTGTGTATTTACTAACGCACCCTTAGGGCTCACGTTTAAGGAAGCTGGCGGGATCCGTTTGCGCGTCTTGATTTATAGGAACACAGTTCTCAAGTAACTACTTCCACTCATGTTGTCCAGCCCTGCCCTGCTTGACTCATTCTAGTCCCACTTGGTGACGGAAGAGCCAGAACTGCCTGCACACCAACCCTCCTCTCTTTCCCACAGCCCCTCTGAATCATTTCATATTCATTATGTGTCTGGCTGCAACCCGGCCTCTGACATTTGACTCTTAAAGACCCACCTGGGACCCGGATGAAATAGACTGCCAGCAGAGCTGTGGAGGTGAGAAGGAAGAGCGTAGTGGTGGATAGTGATGGATAGGACAGCATGTTCGATTTTAAAAGGAGGCTGACGGGGCTCAGATTACAGGCCGCTTGTTTCCTGAAACAACGTTTGTTGGACGTTTGTGTTAGCCAAGAGACGTCCTGTAGTGTAGCAGCTCTAATCAGGGTGAGGAGAGAATACACTGAAAGAACTGGCTCTTGTGTTTCATGAATGGAACCTCAGTTTGTTAAATGGGATAACAGGATCTCTTCAAATTGAGATATTGTATAACCTTTTTTGTAACCGCCTGTTTGATATACGGTCCATTTTTATATAAGTGCTCTAAATTACAGGGGAAAAGGTTGCTAAGCAGAAGTCAAACTAATGATGTCATCCTGTCAGACATCGAGGAGCTATCTATTGTTTTTGAAGAAATAAATCTCTCACATCCCACTCTGCTGCTTGATCATTTATGTGCCACAAGCCTCAGTGTTGGGTTTAGTTGATGGCCGACAGTTTTCTGTTATTTATTCCCAAAAAGACAGTGCACGAAAAATAAACTGATACAAAGCTTTCAGCACTAGTTGGGCTCCCCTATTTGGATCCAACTAGACACAAAAATGTCTAATTCTTAAATATTTTATCAAGAGCCCCGTCAGCCTGTATGTTTCTTCAGTTTGGTGAGATGATGATATTATGGGGCAATATGCAACACAGAGCCCTGAAGACACATTCTTTTATTCTGTTAGATTTTCAGCAGGCAGCAGACTTGAGAAAGATTTGCTTAATCGACTTAAATGAATACAGTATTTTAAAAAGTACGGAAGAGAGTATGGAAGCACGTTGATGTTTGCAGCTTGATTTGAATTGAAAATACAAGAGCAGAAAAATGAATGTAGTGGTCCTGTCTGTGGAGGTGTCATTTTGTGTTATCATAGTTAGGTGATTTATGGAAAAAATTGTCTTTACGTATTGTTTCTTTTACAGTTGATTTACACAATGAGAGGTGCGGGCATTTTTTTCAAATACAGTAGTCCAAATACTGTGACACTGCGTGGTAGGTGAAAAACCACGAAGTCGGAACACTACATTTATTTTAGTATTTATATATATTTTAACGCTTTATAAACTCTTCCCACATTCTTGCAATGTTCTAAACTCTTGAACTTTCAAATTTTAACAACATACGTAAATGTACTGTAGTACTGTACGTTTATATGAGTACTCACCAGCTTGGGTCCAGTTTTGATCAGCTCTCTGCAGCTGTTGAGCACCAAGATGCTTTTGAGAGGCTTCGTGCACCAGCGAGCAGAATTCAGACTAACCGCTGAGGCTGTAGTCCTGGTCCAATTCCCGGTCAGTTCCACATCCACTGAGCGCCGAAGTCACTATGAATAAGGACCAAACTTTTTAGTCAGGTTCGGATTGGATCAAAACTTTCTCTCCATTTTGACAGAAAGCAGCGTTTGGAAGCACTGTTGGCTTCTGGGCAGTGTAGTTCTTTTGGCTTATTGAAAGAAAACTACAAAATGGTGGCAGGCACCTGTCCGAAGTATTATTATATTTTTGTTAACTTTTTATCCCATGCGTCCCAATCACGTGCATAATATTAAAGTTGACAATTGTTGAAAAACTGAGATAGAGCAAGTCCACAACAGTTGAACTGCAAAGTAGCGAGGGACTACTGTGTGTTGTTATTTACCAAAAAATAAATACTGAAGCCCTACTATGATGATTGAACTGCTTCTGGAAACATGGTCAGTGATATTTTCTATTTTTCTTGATAATGTCACGAGTTAGTGATCCTTACTTCTTTACTTAAACGATTTTGCATTGTTTTAATTCACTAGTTTGGTGCACATTTAATGCTGCTGCTTTGGTTTATTCAGAATTAACAGGATTCAAGTTAATTTAGTGTGATTTCAGCAGCTGCTTACTATTGTTCTGACATCAGTGCTGCTTTGTAGTTTAAAGGGAAACCTTTCTGAGTTGTGGAGTTAAAATCAGATGGGTTCATCCCTCCCGTTTTGTTTCTGGTTTATTTATGGAGCTGACTAGTAGAAAAAGCGACCACTGTTTGAGCTAGGGTTGTCAAGTGGCACAGCATGGCACTACCGTCTTTTCTGCTAGCAGAGGTGCTGTTCAGCGCCTCGGCCGCAGCGCAGCACGCCACCTTGCCCTTATGCTGTACATGGGAAACCCTTCACAGAGCGCCGCTGCCACTGTGGCGGCTCCACAATAGAGCTGGATTACTGTGTCTGAGCTGTCAGCAGCTCTCAGCTGAAAGAAAATGAGAGCGAGGTTAGAGGAGAGAAACAGATCTCAGGCATGTAGAAGGGGGAAAGGGAGGGCTCCAGGAGGGCTGGCATTTTCTAACACTAATCTGAGTGGAACTTTTCAGAGGGTTTAATGTCATTTTTGGCCTCTGGATTTCTGCCCTTTTCTTCTTTTGAATAAAAAAGCAGCTGAGAGCAAATGAGAAGGGGAGAAGAATGAGGAAGTAAAAGGATATGAGACATGGGGAGTTCCTCAGCTCAGTGACTGATATTATTAGTGTTTGAGTGTGAATGACGAGGATTCGGCTTTTATCCAATTGCTACTAAGAGGCATGTGGTAAATTGAGACTGGTACAAAATTACTTCTATCACTGTTCTTTTTTTTTTTTTTTCTTTTTTTACCTGTTTTTTTTTTTTTTTTTGTCTTGATAATCCGTGGTTGATTCATAACGTTTCATAATTCAGTTTGTATCCAGTCCCTTGTACAACCCTTAACGTTGCTCTAAAACATGTCTAGATCAAGCCGACGTGTTTCAAAATAGTTATTTCAGCTTTAAATCTTGCAGATATATGTTCTAAAAGGGTCAATTAATGCATTTCTTGTTTTTTGTTTGTGTTCTGAACAGTTTTCACACGAGCACATGCACCTGCACACGCCTCCCTTTGATGCTGTGGTCAGCTGTAGGGTTTCCTTTTGCAGTGAGAGGGCTTTCCTGGCTTTTCCTGGTGTACAGTGCTGTTATCTGACCTTGATGCTCAGGCTTGTTCCCCCATCATTGCTCACCACCTAATGAACCCCCAGAGCAACATGTATCCTAAAGCTGGGTTGGGGGGTGTCAGCTTTCACATACATGCATGCAAAAGTCTTTCATGTCTGTAATCCCCAACAGCGAGAAGAGCTGCATGGGAATCTTGGTCAGCTGACTAAAGTGAGAGAGGAAGGGAAGGAGGAGCTTTTTGCAAGGTTGATGTCTAAGCCTCCCTTCCGTAAAGCCTGCTGGGGTCCTCTTCGGGCTTGACACACTCAACCTCACCTGGCCTCAGTGCTCAGCGGGAAGCTCCATCACTGGCTTTCCCTGAGCTGGCCTATTTGGGATTGTTTGATCTCGTTGTGAATGAGGCGAGCTGCCCGCTGCCTGGCAGGCAGAGAAAATTCCTTGATGCTGGGGGTTGGAGAGGTAGAGCAGACTTCAGTGGAGAGGCTTAATAACTGTATTAACAATGGTGGCTCCCCCAGGACGCACGCCTACGCAGGGATGCATGGTAAGGGGGTGAGGTGGTGCACGCAAAGCTCTCGTCTTTCCCTCTTTTTTGGCCTGTTTTTCCACTGTCTTTTCAGCTTTTCATTTGTGTGTGATTCAAAAATCCAAACAATTCAATTCTCATTAGATCTGATTGTTAGACGTCCACTCTTGTCATTCCGTTGGTAATCCACTTCCTGTCGCTCTCCATCTCCTCAACACGTCCTCTGTCTCACACTGTTAGCTGAGGTTTCTGTTGTTTCTCTGTACAGATTGATTGTATTGATATTGTTGGTGTGTTTTCATTGAACTTGCTGCTTGTCAGTCTGGAGCAAACAGAGAAAGGCAGCTATTTGTTACATTTAAGTCGACTTTGATTTCAGGAAACTTTACCCACCTGTGTGTTTCATGACAGTCCCTCATATCTCTCGAATTAAACATGGAAAAGGCCTGAATAATGGATGACCCTCACTTAGCTTAATGGACAGAGTTAACTGGGAGTGAGGTGCATTCCTGTCCTGAAAACAGGACCAGGAGAGTCATAATTAGACCCAGGACTCAAACCCAGGCGAGGCAGCAACCAGCGAATTCCAGCTAGGCCTGACATTAACTGGACCTCTGAGGGTAGGAGAAAGGTGGAAGCAATTCACACCGTGCTCACCTGGAAGCCCGGGTCTTGTTCCTTCTACTTACTGTTTTTGACATGTGCTTACTTAGACGGTGAGCACAACATGCCTCCAAACGGATATTTTTTTGAGTTGTTGAACAATCATAAAGCTGGCATCCTTAATTACATATTTAGTTTATATAGTTTACTGTAGTGTTTTTGCTGAATCATCACGACTAAGACTTCATTTAGTGCAATATATGTGAGCAATGTGAAAACATGAGTGTATAACAGTTATGTGCATCTTATTTTTGGACACAGACATTTAGCACATATGGTCATGTTACTTCCTGAGAACCTTAGTACTACCCCTTCCTTAGGGGTTTTAGTAGAGTAAGCAAGACAAAGACGAAACGTTTCAACAAATAAGAATCTGTCCAGAGGACCTGACTCAACCTTGTTAGATTTCTGTAAGCTCCTAAGTAAAGTTATTATTATTATTTGATGGGGACTAACACAGAGTCATAGACAAGACGACAAAGCATTTATTCAGTGTACACAGATTTCTGCAAAAACATGACATTTGTCTGTGGACGGGCTTTTAGAAAACTACAAAGTTATTGAAAAACAAACATTAAGAAACTACACCGAAAAGCAGCTCAAAAACATGATTAAAAGACATTACAAGTAGTCTCTTGCCACTTTGCTGTTTGTTTATTGCAGACTTGCTCTATCACGGTTTTTCAAAATAAGATTGGCCATGACACGCAATTGGCTGATTGACGGATGAGCTGCATGATAGGCATGGACATTTTATTTAAAACAAGTTATTTTAAATTATTTGGCACCTGCTGCACATTTGTACAGTCCAGAGCTGCAGAACAAGCTTCCTGCTGCAGCTGATCAGCTATTCAGCGTGCAGAGCGGAGAAGTGGGCGTGGCCAAGAGCGCTTGCAGGTGGCAAAGAGCAGAGGAGGCGGGGAGCTGAAATCATGACATCATGTGCTCTTTAATGCATTTAGAGTTTAGAATTGTTTATAATATTGCAAGAGTGTGGGAAGGGTTTAAAATGCCTTAATATATACAGTATCTACATAAATAATAAAATAAACTACTGATTACTACTTGTACTATTATTCTTACTTCACGGTTTTTCACTTATCTTCTTCAGGGTACGGATTTCCCACGATAAACGATGGACTACTGTATTTTAAATTTAGGTTGGAGTAAAAGTTTGTTGCTGGATTAACCAAAGTTGAGCACCATAAGTTTCAGATGAGCATGTATGTTTTGTACTTTATCAGAGAAAACTGAGTAAAACTTTTTCACAAAACATAACTGGAACTTTAGCTGTTGAAGCAGTTTCCCAATATCTGCTGCAGTTTTTTTTTTATTCAACCTTTATTTCTCATTGAGCCACAAGGACTCATTTACAAGATGCATAGTTGGCAGCATGAAGGCTCAGTGGTTGGTACTGTTGCCTCACAGCAAGAAGGTCCTGAGTTCAATCCCCATTTGGACCTGGGGTCTTTCTGTTTGGAGTTTGAATGTTCTTCTCGTGCTTGCGTGGGTTTCTGCATGTTAGTCTGCCTTCAGGCCCAGACCTCCCTTGCAAAAGAGATCTGTGATCTCAGTGGGATTTGCCTTAAGTAGAGGTTAATAAATAGTGTTAAAAAAACTTTATTAATTGTTTCAGATTCAAAACTTTGCATAATAGTAAACAAAACTGCAACAATAGTCTTTACTTGCTGCAACTGGACATGGTAGTTGTGATGTATTGTATGACAATCATGTTTTTCATTCACATTACTTTTTTTTTTACAATACAGTCGACACATTATACGGGTAGAATACCTAACTATATCAATTAATTTTTAAAACTTTTCACTTTATTTCATATGTTGAAGATCATGTCTGTTTTACTGTGACCAGTTCCCTGAGTGGTAGGCTGTATTACAGGAAATGGTGTGCGAGTGTGTGTGTTGTGATCAAATGGCTCCCCCCAGGCTACAGTGAAAGGTCAGGGATCCATGCAGGAAATTAGTGTCTGCAGAGCCGCAGACAGCAGACGCACACACAGAGCGTAAAGGCAGAACCCATACTTGAGGAAGCCAAACATGTCCTTCATTAAATTCTAGTAACATCCCACTGCACTCCCCTGATGACTCTGCCTGCTCTCATCAGCCATTTGTCCTAAGCACAAAGCAGAATTAATGTCCCTATCGACAAACACCTCCATTTATTTTTTTTTTTACTTTTTTTATTTTGGTATTAGCACTGACACTGAAGACAAATGATTCTGCTTTTTAACGCCCACCAGTTCACCCCCTCGCTCTGCCCAGATCTTCCACTAAGGAGCCCCCTGACATTAAGCATCAGACATTTGAATCAAATGTCTCATCGCTCATCATTAGGGTACATAAGGAGAGCCGTTGTTGACTGAGTGGGTAAGGTGTTTACAGCTGGAGCTTTGGTGGGTTTATTCACCTGACTTTGTGTAAATAACTGCTTGAGAGTGGATTCAAGGAACACTGACCCAGATCATCTAGCCATTTGTAGTCCTCATTTTTATCTTATTTTCCATGCATTAGTTATTTTTTTTATGTGTCCTTCAAGGTTTTTGGTCCTGCTCTGCCAAAGTAAGCCTTCAACTTCCTACATCATTGAGCTCTTTAACAGAAAAGTGACAGGGTAATGGCACACTTGCTGCATCCTCTCATCTTCGCCATTGCAAATACCTCCTTTTACATCCACAATAACAGCCTTTCAACTCATAACCTGGCATTAGTACTTGGAGCTAATTTATGAGATTTGTCATTGTGTTTTCATGTACAGTGGTGGAATGCACATCAATTCACCAAGACCTGAAGGCGAATGTGCATTAAGAGCACTTTTAGCTAACTATTGGCTCTAACTCATATTGACAAGAACATGAAGACACAAACCCAGAGTTGGGGGGGTTTAGGAGAAACAGTTTGATGAGAGGAAGAGAGCACATTTATTTTGCACTGCTGAGCACAGCCTCATCCACTGCAGTCACGCACATGCTGTACCCACGACCTCACCCCCACCACCAGTCTTCCACTGTCACGCGTCCGCTCTGAATTCAGAAGATCAAACTCGTATTCTTTCCCCCCGTGATGGACTATTGTGTTTTATCCACAGAGAGAGGGAGAAAAGGTGGAGGAGGAGTAAAAGGAGAACATGCAGTTTTAACATGACAAAGCCTGTCCCCGGTGATCCTCCCTTTTCTTCGCAGCTCCTCATGAACCTCCTCTCTTTCTTGTTCCCTTGTTGCCTTCTTTAAATTTCCACCTCCTCCTGGCTTTTCCAAATTCACTCTGATGCAAATAGCCCTTTGCCACCTTCCAGATTTATGACCCTCGGCTTCCTCTGCTGAATATGCGCTTAAGTACAGAGAGCCTTGAATGCTGCCAGTCAGATTGGATTAGTGAGTGTCAATGAGTAGATAACCTCTCTGTTAGTGAGAGAAGAGCAAACACTCGAGTATAAGCATTCATGACGGTCCTCTTGGTTTTTTTCAGCATGGAGAGGCACTGTGTGTGGCACTCAGCCCAATAAAGTTGAATAGGGTCTTGTTAATGTGTATAGGTGTAATTTCAGTGCTGGCAGGCAAACTTGTGTATGAGTTGCATTTTCCAGTATTTCTTCCCCCAGTGATTGTGTTCAAATGCTGAGGCCAGAAATGTGTTCATGATCACCTCCCTAATTCAAATCATCTGTTCTAAATCTTGCAACCATAATGTTTTTGAAAGACTTACTGTGCTCACAAGCCTCTCCTTAGACAACTTTCACATCTTCCCCTCCGCCCTTCTCTTTGTAATTACTTTGTCGCATGAATATTGTCAGGCTTCTTGACCCTCTAACTTCTCAAGACAGCTTGGTTTTTTGCATTAATAAAAGTTTTATTTTAAATTTCTGTCATTCTAGGTGGGTCCAAGCAAAGAAAATCAACCAGATGAGCAAATTTTAACCTTCAACCCTTATTGGCTGCACATTAACCCTTGTCACGCATAAAAATTGGAGATAGAAAGTGCAGACAATTTGATCTGCACTTGTTGTTAACACTTAATTTGGTACACCTTTCTTTTTTTAGGCAAGTTGTTGTGTTTAGGCTGAAAATGTTATTTTCTATAGATGGAGCATTAGATGCACATCATGATGCAGAAAATACTGTGGAAATAGCCGTGCTTAATATTTGTTGACTACTGCAGATAAGGTCTTTGCTGATGGTAATGTCATGTGTATCTGAATGCAGTCACAATGTAGACTAACTAGTCAGTTAAAAACAAGAAACAGGAAGCCAGTTTAATCATCTCAATATCTGTATTGCAAAGGACAGCTTGGACTGCAACAGATCATGAACTATTGTAACCCAAGTGTCACAATATGCACATATAAACTTAGCAGCAACAGGAGGAGGTGCCAGGCTGTTGTGATGTTATACATCATGCTACTGAGGCCTCAGATTGTTTAATAAATAAATGGTTAAATCGCCAATTTAACAATTTAGTTCAGTCATCCAATCCAATAAACAATGCCAAACAAAAGTCGAAAGCAGAATAAGCTGTTTAGCAAGCACTGGCAGGGAAGATTTGGCAAGTTTCTCAGGGGTGCAACCCACACTCTTAACCCTACTGCTTAACCTACAAAAAAGGTTTTCTTAGATGTGGCACCATTTAAGAGGAAATAAGCAGACATTACAATGGTTTAGGTGACAAAACACAGATTTCCTTTTTGTCCTATGTTTATTCGGCCAGTCAATGGACTTTTGACTGCCGAACACGTCTAGTTCAGATTAAAGCTGCTGAAGTGCTAAAACACATTTGTAGGAATCAAAATGAAAAAAAAAAAAAAAATGCAAGAGAGAAAAATATGGGGTTGTTACAAGTAATGTTGTCTAGACCTGTCACAATAAATGATTAATCCATTACCATGATGAATAAAAATTATCTACCTCATTTTCATTTATCGGCTTTATTGTTTCTTTGTGTCTCTCTTTTTCTACTGAAGACACTGGATGACAGAAGGCTCAACTCCGGTGCTCTTCACCGGGGGCGGGCGGGGGGGGGGGGGGGGGGGGGGGG
>JARVGQ010000610.1:12689884-12706127 GCA_031762355.1 Hypsolebias martinsi | reverse complement strand
AAGGAAGGAAGGAAGGAAGGAAGGAAGGAAGGAAGGAAGGAAGGAAGGAAGGAAGGAAGGGAGGGAGGGAGGGAGGGCCGGCAGGAAGGAAGGAAGGAAGGAAGGAAGGAAGGAAGGAAGGAAGGAAGGAAGGAAGGAAGGAAGGAAGGAAGCCAGCAGATTGATTGAATTCAGGCTTTAGTTCCTGGTTGTTTGAAAATGACCCCCTCCCTGTACAAGAAGAAGAGCAGGTCTAACTTTAAGATGGTTTTCGTGTTTTTAAATATTTGTCTTTTTGGTTTTGCCAATAAACACAAACAGAAACAGATTATAAAAACATTCCAAATCATTTCAAATGCTTGAAAGCCAGGTGGTCAATCCCCCCCACCCCCCAGGAACAGTTATTGTCGTAACGCTACAACTTGAGGGTTAAAATCATTGAACTCTGCAGCCGGTCCAGGTGAGATCAGGATGAGAGTCTGCGATGAAGTGAAGACTCAAAGACATCTGCTGGCTCCTCCGATAAATAACATCATCACCGTACGTTTTGTGTGTGCGACTGTTTCTGTTCCGTGCCCTGAGGTGACCTCTGCTGTGACTTGGTGCTGTGTAAATAAACTGAACTGAGCAGATCTGCATCTGGATTCTTCTCATCAATCCAGAGCTGGAAACGAGCGTCTCTGAGGAAGGTGAGTGGGTTAGACTCAACAGAAACAGAGAGCAAACGTCTCGGTGATTGTAATGGGAGATTCAGAGCAGACGAACTCAGAGTTGACGATTACGTCGTCCTCTTCGCGCTCCTGTTGCCATGACTACAGAGTCCCATCAGCCTCGTCCCGTCTCCGTCTGACAGCTTTATTTAGCTTCAATGAGAGCTCCATCTCTACATTTCATGGTTAAGTTTTAAACACTTTACTTAGAATAAAAAGTGCTTTTTCTATAGTGTTTGAAACTTTCTCTTGGAAATCAAGCTCAATGTGTAGCTCCAGGGCAGAAAATAACTTCTGCTCTAGGAACAACCTTTTATGAAGACATTTTCTCTTTCTGTTTTGCAGATCTTAGTTTGCATAAGAACTTAAATCATTAAACTCTGGGTGCTGAAGTGATCCACCCGGAGTCCAAACCTGTCATGCACTGAAAACATTTGATGCGTTCTGTTGAGTTGATTAAAAACTATAAAAGCAACAACAAGCCTTCTTAGCTCAGATTTGAAAGGATTCAACACATACAAATTATTCTTCTTGGTTTAGAAAAGATTTAAGAACAAAGACGACATCGAAAGCCATTATTAGGTAAAGTTCCTGCGCGATGAGTTCGTATCAACGCTCTGCAGCCGACACTCTGCAAACCATCGCTCCTCCTGCGGCTGCTGCTGCAGCTTAATGTCTCGTCCACATTAAGCTAATTCCTCACCTGTATGTTTTTTTTTTTTTTTTTTTTTGCACACTGGACACTTTTCATCACTGACATGCAGTAATGCAGGGGGGAACTCTCTATCAGCAATAACTGAGGGAATTTATTACTTCTTTATGCGCTGAACCATCTCCGCACTAAAACTGATGCTGTGTGTTTATTTTTACTTTACTGAGTCCTGGGAATAAGATAAAATGACACAACATACACAAACTAATCTGACTGTCCAGCTACAAGCTGATGGTATTTAATCACAAATCTTCCCGGGGGCTCATGAACATAAATTCTAACATCTACAGAAAAAAAACTGAAAATGATTTTTGGTTATGGTGTTTTTTTTTTTTTTTTTTTTTTTTTTTAATTAGACTTGGTAGAAATTTTTAAGTTTCGAGCAAATACCCAAAAAAAAAAAAAAAGTAAAAATTTAACATCTCAGCATCCTTGAAGGCTCTGTTACTTTGTATTTATTAAGTGGGAATACTGGAAACTGTTAAGAGTTAACATACTTTGTTTAAAACGTATAGCTAAAACTACATTTGATATATTTTGCACTGTTTTGCACTACAACAAAGAAGCCTAATACTTGATTTTTTTTTTTAAGTTTTCAAAATAAAGGATGGCAAACGGACAACCTATGCTATTTTTTCCCAATCCTATTGCAAGTGTTAAACTCAAAACATATCGTGATATATATCGTTACCGCCACCCATCACAATACATATCGTGATATGAATTTTATGCCTTATTGCACATCCCTAGTTAGGGTCAGCTTGTTATGCTGCTATAACCTTTGACTACTGGAAGACAATTTTCCCTCATTTAGTTTACATTTTTAATTATTCTTTCCTAACGTGATTCTGTCTTTTTGTCTTTCCTCCTAAAGAATAACCTGATGACCTCCGTCCTGGACCAGCTGTTGTCCATTTTCCATCCTGTCCTCTTGGGCCCGGCCGGTCAAGGCGGATGGCCACTTGTCCTGAGCTTGGTTCTGCTAAAGGTTTCTTCCTCATGAGGGAGTTTTTCCTTTCCACTGTTGCATTTGTGCTCGCTTAGGATGGGAGACTGCGACAAAGTGAAAACTTGAAGCAATCTGTTGGCTCCTTCGATAAATAATGTTATTACTGATATTTATGTATGTGAATGTTTCTGTGCAGTGCCCTGAGACAACTTCTGTTGTGAACTAACACTACTGTATATAAATGAATTGAACTGAATGAAAAGCTTGACTTTCCTTAATAATAAGCAAAGAAAATGATTTATTACAGTACCGGGAAAAGGCAGAGTGGAATGATGAATCACTCCGAGGACCTCGTTTCTCAACCTGACAACTGTTTCAAGAGATGTTCAAGTCAAAAAGTTTGGAGGATAATATTAAAAAAAATTAAATAAAAAAAAAAATCATGAAACACCCACAAATGGGTCATTTGTCTTTTAATTATCAAACAAATAGGAGTAAGTTTAAAAAAATTTGTAATGTTTATAGAAATATAAATGGATGTACAGATATTTCTTCTGCTGCAGCTAAGAGATTAATTAAAGCACAGATAATAAGACAATAGTACAATATTACTTATGTTTATCTTTCACCTAATAACCTTTTTGTGTCTTTACGAGACCCGTACACTGGAGCCGGGCTTTGTCCCGTTCCTGTGAAGTGACAGAACCGGAGCCAAGTGGCACATTCTGCTCCACGGCTGCCTCAGCAAAAACACAATATGTTGGCTCCGAGGGACCATGCTGGCAGGAGCGCTCACCCTGAAGAGCATCATGGGTTTATTTGTTCGCTGCGCGTTGGGCTGGTGAGCCGTTCAGAAGGGAGATCACCGAATGATGAATAGTAGAGTCTAAATAAACAGGAAGTCTGAGTCAGCTGGACCTGCTTTACTAAAGAATCATTAACTTTCCCACCGCTGCCTGAACTCATCACACAGAACGGCTCAGTATAAACACAGCTTCCTGTTTTTGTCTGGAAATCACCTTGATAATTAGTAACTGGACCCAATAAGTCTTGTTGAAGCAGTGAATTATCAAAACATTTTAAATTCAGGGGGCTTTGATTAGGATGCTGATCGTTATTGTTCAGTAATCTTTTTATCATATTTGAGTTCCTGAAATAATCAAATGAAACTAAAAGTGGACATTTCACTGTTGTTTCTTTACTTAGTTGTGTGGACTATTCGGTTGTTGCAATTTGATTTTATTTCCCAGCATGTAAAAAAAAACTAAATGCATGAATAATTTCCTAATAAACAAAAATGCCTAGTTTTTCTTGAAGTCATGCATAATGGCCAACGAGCTTTAGACTAAAACCGCCTTAAGTTATGATGTAACAGAACTAGGCCTGTCGTGATAAATCAATTAATCGCATGATAAATGAAAATTATTGGCCACATTTTCATTTATCGGCTTTATCATTTCTTCGTGTCTCTCTTTCTACGTAAGACACTGGATGACAAAAGGTTCAACTCAGATGCTTTTCACTGACCCCTCCCTTTCTCTTTTCTCTTTAAAATCTGTTTTAACAATCCAAAATCGTGTTTTTGGATTGTTAAAAGCAGCTAAGCTGAGAAGCTAAGCTACGAGTTAAGCTAACAGGCCGACCTCGGAAGAAACCTGCCTTGTTGAAGCTTCAAAATTCATGGTTGAAACCCATGCCTTCCTGTAAAAAATTGTTTTTCTCTGCAAAAAGAAGCTGAGAACTTGTTCATTAATTTGTTATTAAAAGCTTTGTGTGAAAAATGCTATGCTAAAGAGCTCAAATCACCGAACAGCCACCATGTCAGTCCATGTCACATGAAGGGCCCTCCCTCCCATTTTTCTTTAGAGACACCTGCTCAACTATCTATCCTTTGGTTCAAACTGTCTTATACTGCCATCAGGTGGTCAAAAATGGTGCTACACTCCAAACAAATCAACATTTCTTCTAAAATTTCACAATTAGTTATTGTTAAATTTCAAACAATATTATTGTTTATCGCAATAGTTTCTGAGACAATCGCCTAGCAAAATTTGTTATCATGACAGGCCTAGTGTTAGCTAAAGTTAATTTGTTGTGACAGCCATATTCAATAGGATTGACTCCCAAAGTTAATCAGTTGTGGCTGTACATTTAATTAATACATTCTGGGAGCGTCATCAAAACTCATCAAGTGGTTTATGAAATAGTTTGCTGACAGATGAGGAAGACTGATTCAAACAGCTAAATCCAGAATTTTATTTAAAGATCACATGCAATGACTAGAACCTGGACTATGTTTTATGAATGATTCTTGGACACAACAAACACAAATTTTAGCACAATATCTGTAAAACAGGATACATTATAGCCATCTTTGTGTTCTCCAAGGTTATTTACTTGTGGTGTACAAAACTTTAATCAGTTTTACTTGTAGATTTAAGGAATATTTCCTGGAAGCTTCCAACATATGATGAGATATTTTGCTGACAGTGAAACTTTACTTCAAATAGTAGACAAAAGATCTTGCACAGTATGTTGGTGCTCAGAATTTGTTTGGGTTTCAGTCTCTGCTGTTGCACCAAATCACGGCTGACTGAGTTAATACCATTTAATGTTTTCATTATTAAGGTTTGTTGACTGTGGTAGCCATCTTCATTGGGATTACTCCAAAAAATAATAAATTCATGTACATGCAAGGATTTATATAATAATGCAAGTAGGTTTTGATACCATGCTAAAGGGACAGACTGAGCCAAGAAAATTCTTTATAGACTTATTTAGTCAAAGAGTGAAGTTTTTGTCCTGTGGTTATGCATCTTCTAATTGATTTAAGAGCTGTGTTTTGCAACAGAGATGATATTGAGGTCAAAGTCCAACACATATTACATGAAGACAGGTTATGTTCCCATAATCCCTACCCATATGCTGTTTGCTTTGTCAATGTAACCTCTACTGGCTTGAGATAGTGTCTTTAACCTTCTGTGTGCTGATGTGGTGCTGAATGTATAAATGATAAACAAGGTTTGGGATGAATGCAACACAAAGTCTCACCTCCACAGCTCTGAGTGGTCTGCTGCTGCATACGATTGATCCTTTAGTCAATTGAAGCGCGCAAGCCCAAAAGAACTGCTGAATTTTTAACACTGAGGCAGAATCTCAGGTCTTGTATCAAAGGAGAAAATAAATCTTTGAACCCCATTGCAGCTACTTGCTGTTACACACGTACACGCAAGTACGTCATCAGAGGTATAACATATATTGCTGCATTCAGTGGTGCTTTGTGTTGATAAAAAACATATTAGGGAATCTTTCCGGTGGCTGATTTGAAAACACCTGATAAGGAAGTTGTCCTTGTTTCATGTAAGCTGATTTTTATGGCACTTGGCTCGAAGTGCTGATTTGTATTGGATGTAGTTAGGCATATCTGCCTGCCCTGGGTTGCCTAATGTTTTTTGTGGACGTGTGTGCTCATGAGATTATGTCTATCCCACTGGTATTGATTAATGCTGAGCATCTGTCAGGGCTCCATCTGATAGTGTTTGCTAACCCGCTCTTGTTGCTCTCCCTTTCTGCAGCAATAGAAACCCAGAGTACCAGTTCAGAGGAGATAGTGCCAAGCCCGCCCTCGCCTCCCCCGCCACCCCGCGTCTACAAGCCCTGCTTTGTGTGCCAGGACAAGTCCTCAGGGTACCACTATGGTGTCAGCGCCTGTGAAGGCTGCAAGGTAAGACTCCCGGCCTTCCTCTGAATCTGCCAAGCAAGCAACATTTTCATAAGTCTTACAACCTTCCTGTGATTTGCACCAGCGGGGGGGGGAAAAAATGCATTCACAAAGTTGAGGGATGTTGATAGAAGCCAAGTTTTTCGCTTTTGTTGTATTTTATCATTGCTCTGAGATTTATTTTTCAGGGTTTCATGCTTAATTTAGAGAAAAGAAGTCAGTATTGCTTTATGTGGAAAACGAGTGACTACTATTCTCATGTGATTTGTTGTGGGAAGCTTGCAGTGGCCTCTTTCACCACCCATCCATTATAAAAGCAGATCTCTGTGTCATGGACATGCCTTTTATCACAGACAATATGTACAACTTCATCGTCTGTGCAGTTTTTTTTTCTTCTTCTTTCTTGGATGTCGTTGCTCCTCATATCAGCTTTGCTGACAAGTCCACATTGACCGTCTATTATCAATACTTCCCTGTTGCACAGGTGCTGAAGAGGCCATAGCCCCCATCTGCTCTGTTATCAGTTGAAAGTTGCCGTGCACGCATACATGTTCTCTTGTTGGTGTGAACACAGACTCCTTTATCTTGCTGCTTCCAAGGCAAAGGAGCCAGAGTTGTGTAAGCTCTGAGAAAGATGAGGAGGGATCTGTTAATTAAATGTTACCAGCTGATTTCAGCGTAATAGCTTTGTGATGGCAGTATTTCAGGAACCATTACTGTCTTTGCTATTATCTGTACACAGTACCAACACTTCATAAGCTTTGTGTCATTGTTTATATCTTACTACCGCTTTTCATAAACCTGCTGGTATGCAGGTTTCAGTTTCACCAATTGTCAGCTATACTGCCAGATCTTATAAAGTTGGATTGTTACTGTAAGGAAATAGTTTATCTATTGGTTTGAGATTTAAGTACTGTCCATGCAATATGTGAATGCTTAACATGAGAGTGGAGCAACACACCTAGGTTAGCCTTTATGTAATATTCCAATCTCATTTTAGGGGGAAACAACCCCTCCACTTTGACTGGCACTGAATGAAACACTGAACTTTTGTGTGTTGGCTAAGAAAACTACTTCAAGTAATACTACAGCTGTTCTTTTATATTTTTAAATGGCTTGTTGGAAAAATAAATATTGAATGTTTCTGCTGATCCATCACCAGCATTGTAGAAAAACTTTTGGACAAAAGTCATCAGATTAGATGAATGGCAGCACTCATTTTTAAAAAGGGTGCCACACTTTTTTCCAAAGACTGTTTAGTAAAATTTGTGTCTTACTAAATTTTGTTTTCCCATTGCTGAAGTTTCTGACAAACAGCAGCAACATCAGCAAGATGTAGTAGAGAACTAGCAACTCTAGAAGGAAAGTGGAAATACAAATAAAATGATTCAAAGATGGGAAAGAGTGCAAGAAGTGGCGTGGATGAGGCGAAGGAGAAAATTGCAATTTGGGAGGAAGAATTGGGGGGTGGGACAGTTGAAGGAAGTTAGGTGGACAAGACATGGTGTCCAAGGCTGAACTTATGACACAGACTGTTTCAGAACATAAAAGTGTGGAGGGGAAGTGTAGGAAAAGATCACATAGTGGGAAAATCACAGAACAAGACTGAATTTTGTCACCTTTTACAAATGATTCTTTAAGTGAACCATGAAAATTAAACAAACTGTACAAAATGCAATGCATAAGTCAACAAAGAAACCAATCAAACTCTGTACATTTTAATTTTAATGAACAGCACTGGTGTATGAAACTGTAACACATACAGATACAGTAAATGAGATGGAAAATACACCAAGTTGTCATCAGTATACAGTATTTATGTACAGTACATCATTCATTGTGACATGGAGAAATGAACCCTGAATACCTGAAAGGCTCACTATTTGATTCAGTAGGATATTATTTTATTGCACCATTATTGTAAAAACAATATACAGTAGTCCCTCTCTACTTTGCGGTTCGTTTGTCGCGGATTCGCTCTATTGCGATTTTTCAAAATATGATTGGACATGACACACAATTGGCTCATTGATGGATGAGCCGCATGATCTACATGGAATTTTTATTTTAAATTATTTAAAACTATTTAGCAACTCATGCGCCTCTGTGCAGCACTTACTGCAGGATAAACTTCCTCCTGCAGAGGATCAGCAGATCTGCGTGCAGAGCGGAGAAGTGGGCGTGGCCAAGTGAGCTTGCAGGTGGCTGAGAGGCACAGAGAGGGAAGTCATGACATTCTGTGCTGTTTTAGAGCATTTAGTTTAGAAACATTGTTTAGAATATTGCAAGAGTGAGGAAAGGGTTTAAAATGCCTTGATGTCTATCTATCTAGCTATCTGTCTGTCTGTCTGTCTGTCTGTCTGTATATATATATATATATATATATATATATATATATATATATATACTGTAATGTAGTCCTTGACTTACGACGTAGATCCGTTCCTATGCGGCGTCTTAAACCGATTTTCGACATAGTGACGCCGTCCTCCTCCGTACAGTAGTACCTGAACAGTAATATATTCCTCCGCTGCTGCACTGCGCACTGTATTCTTCCGCCGCTGCGTTACAACGTTTAACGACGTAAAACCAACATAAAACCGACGTAACCGCGTAACGTAAATAAGGGAGATGCGTCGTAACCTCGAAACGTCGTAACCCGAGACCGTCGTATCCCGAGGACTACCTGCATTGGAAAATCACTGCACATCTCTAATCAATAGTTTGCAAAGGTTCAGAAAATCTTTAGCCTTTCTAGGGTCCTTGTCCTGATCCTGAATTGTCTGTTTATTAAGAAGATGATTGGTCGAATTGTTTGCAGTATACAAATCTGGAGGTTATTGCATCACTGCTCTTGTTTTTGTTACTAGTTGCATTAAAAAGCTGCTTGGACTGCTTTGTATACTCGGTCTGTGGTTCCTTCTGCTCCAGCCTTTGAGTGGGGGAGAAACAGCCTGGCTACCTGACAGGATATATTTAGGTTGAAGAAGACACATTTGACTAGAATAAAAAAAAAAAATAAATAAAAAAAATGTGCAAATGAATGTGTTAACAGTTTCCTGGTGCTTTATGATGGGGGTGGGGGCTTATGGGGACAGACAAAAACAAACAAACGAGCCGAGCCAGTAAAAAGACAGTAGTTCAGTGCCAAGTTCCAAGAACTGAAAACAAGGTACCACGGGTGATTGAAATTGTTCCAAAACATTTGAGATTTGGGTTCCAAGGCTTTGACGGAAGCTATCACTTCTCTAACATTGGCACCAGCAGCAGACGCACTGTATGTTCTCAAAATGGAATATTGCCTCTCATTCTGTGCCAAAAAGTCCTGGCAAAATAAAACCAATTTCTTTACTTATTATATTTTTTGTTCATTTAGACTGCACATTTTTGTAAATGCAAATACGTTTATTTTTAAAGCATCGGTTTGCATTTGATTGATTTCAAATGGCAACGTTGTTTTACAAATGTGATTTTTGTGGCTTGTGAATTTTATTATCCTGTAGCTCAGCAAACTTACCTTCAATTACCTTGGTCCAAGGTTTTGTTTAAACTTGGATGTTCGCTTCAAAAACTAGAGACAGAAATCACTCAAACTCAACAAGATTCTACTTGCAGCTTCTCTAATTGAATTGAGATCCTATTTCGACTTCTATTGCCATTCAAATGTTTTTCAGCATCTTTCTCGTTCCACAATTTTTGTGCTATTTCACGAATCAAACATCAAAACATTCAGCTCCTTCAGAAGGGTGCTTTGAAATATTTAGCCTTTTCTGCCATCTTTTTTCCTCCATAGAAAATGAATTGAGCTCATTTTACATCCTTCACATCTTTAGAGCTGTTTACAACCTTTCACTGCTCCTTTCACATTTTGTTCTGTTTCAACTTCTTTCAGCTTCCTTGTGTATGTTCATACTTTTTCAGCTACTTTCAGCTAATTTTAGCAGGTTTTTCAGCAGTTTTGTGCTCCTTTCAGATTCTTTCTGCTAACTAACATTTTTGTGCTGCTTCTAATTTATTTCTGCTAATTTCAGATTATGCTCCTTTCAGTTTATTTCTGTCTGTTTAAGCTTATTCTGCTATTTTAACTATTATTTAGTTTTTGATGCTAATTTTTAGCCTTTTCAGCTAATTCCATAATTTTTTGCACTCAATTCAACTTTTTTCATCCTAATGCATCAAAAATGTGCTCTCTCCACTTCCTTCTGGTAATTCAAGTATATTTCTGCCTTTTTAGCTCATTTTCAGCTGTTTTTCTTTTTGCTAATTTCTTCTTTTTTAAGATAATTTCCACGTTGTTGTGCTCATTTCTGCTTCTTTCAGCGTAATTGGACACAACTGTGCTCTCTCCACTTCCGTCTACCAATTTATGCTTCTTTCTGCATTTTAATACTTTTTTAGCTTTTTTTTTTTTTTTTTGCTAATTTCTCCTTTTTTAAGATAATTTCCACTTTTTTGTGCTAATTCCTGCTTCTTTCAGTGGGATTGGGGACAACTGTGCTCTGTTCACATTCTTCATGTAATTTAGGCTTCTTTCTGACTTTTCAGCTAGTTTTCAGCTATTTTCTTTTTGACAATTTCAGTTTTTTTTAAGCCAATTAATTTATTTCATTTCTACTTATTCAACTCTTATTCAGCAAGTAAGTGTTCTTTCTGCTTTCTGCTTAGGCTTGTTCTTTCAGTTCAGCTTCAATTTAGCATGTTTTTAGCTAATTTCAGCTATTTTTCAGCAATTTCTTCTGCAATAAGCATTTACACTGCATATTTGCCGGGAATGCAGTTTCTCTAGTTAGTTTTACATCGCTGTTAAAGATGTGGTGTTTATTGATTTCTGCCTTCACAACTTCTGCACACATTTCTCTGCTCAGCTCAAATTGGCCTCACATTCACTAACTGAACGAAGCTTGTAAGTAGTGATGAGTCATTATTTAACGACAGTTGTGGTACTAACTGAGAGGATGTGGAAGTGGTTCTAATGATCGTACGTTTTGTTCTGATTGTGTGCTCATATTGAGCTTTGCAGATAAGAATAAGATGCTGAACAGAGATTGCAGTAGATTAATTAATTAAAAGTTCAGTGGATAAATCCCTGCAAAATATACATTAATGGCCTTGCAGGGAAGAACAAGTTTGAAAAGGCAGCCTTTTACTTTTTTTTTTATTTTAATTTTCCATTTTGGATTGGACACCAGTGAAATGACAGGAAGTGGAAGTTGTGTATGGATGCAACTCATTTCCTTTATGTGCACGTATCCCAGATATAGCTCCGTTTTGGGATTTTAAAGTGAGTAAGGGGATCTTCTAACAGCCTCGAACAAGTAAGAATTTAACCTCGGTTGAGACTAAACGGCTTGTCAAGATTGACTTGGCTGGAAATAACCTTGTGAACTCCTCTGATAATCTCCTCTGTGTCCCCCGGGAGTTGCGTCTCCCAGGTTAAGGGTACACAACATGTTTACAGTATTGGATTGCTGCCTTGGATCATCTCCACAGAGAAATGATCCCCTCGGTCTCTGTCTGCGTTTCTGTTAGTCTCTATTCTACGCTCTCATGCCCTCCCTGAACTTCAGGCCCAAGGGTGTCCCCTCCACATGTCTGAAGGAAAAGCTGTTGGGTTGCAGTATGAGGAGGACATGAGCTGTAACGTAGCATGACCAAGTATTTATGTAGCAGCAGCACGTCTCTCTCTGTGGACGGATTATATGAGTAAACCTGAAATTTGACTGTTGAGTTTTATTTTTATTTTTTAATGTCCTCGGTGGGGATCCAGACTGAATGATCAACATTAGTAGTGCCTAGGGTGTCTGCTTTCTCACTCCGACCCCTCAGAACAGTAACTTTACCTGCTTGTATTACTTTTGAGCTCACCTTCAGAAAATATTTCTTTCCTAAACTGTTTTCTGAGCAGTTTAGGAAAGAACTGGAACAATTTTAAAACCATATTTTATCCTGAACTTGTTCTAATTCATGTCATCAGATATACTTAAAACTTGGATATACTTCACGTTTTGTTCCACTTTTTTTTTTTTACTTTAACTTTCATAAAACTGGTTTTATGTGTAGCAAAAACAAAAAAAAAGCTATTATATATTTAAAAAAAGTGGTAATCATCTATAAAAAAAAAAAACTATAATTTGACTGAAAGTGCTTTTCAGCACACTTATTTTGATGAAAGAAAAGCAAAAAGGAGTTTGTTCCAGTCCATCACTGCCTTTGAGCAGGACAGCGCACAGATGCGGTTGATTATTTATGAACCCCTTAAGGTGCACGCCTGCCAAAAGCTACGCCGTGCTGCTGCACTCAGCTGAAATATTGCTTTAAGGTTAACAAGAGCAAATCGTGAATATTTTGAGCTGCATTACAAAAGTGCAACAGGCAGCAGGGCGACCTTCGGGTTCTCATGGCTGAGTCACTGGAAGGTTGGGGTTAAGATGTTGCGTTAACAAGAGTAACTTCAAAGCAACATCGTGTTGCGAAGGGAAATGTGTGTCAGTAGAACTTGATTAGTTTGGACAAAGTCCATCTGGTGCTTTATGGAAAAGTCTAAACGTAATGCCAAAAACCACAGGGGCGAGGGTTTGTTTCAGCTCCTAGGCCCCGTCCACACAATAACACTGTCTTCTTCTTAAAACAACCGTTTCCTTGTAAGCACAATATTGTTTCTAGAAAGATTCTCATCTACACAGAAACATAAAGGCGTAAATGCTGCAGTAACTTTACCAGACCTGTGTGTGAGGCTGTAACAGCTTACAGAATTAAACTACTTTTCACTGAGAGTCTGAATGAATGTGACAATGTAATGGATAAACAAAAAACATCCATCCATCCATCCATCCATCCATCCCTCCATCCACTTTACCCACTTCTTCTTTTTCGGTTCACAGGGGTTACTGTTGACCATATCCAGCAGTCACTGTGTCAGAGTCAGGAAACACCCTGGACTGGAGCAGTCGTTTCTAACCCGGCATGCCGGGCCATAATAATGTGCGGGCTGGGCCGGTGTTGGGCTTTTGATTGCGTCAGCGGACGAGCACAGCTGACAATACAATTATATGGCAACATGGCTTGCCATACATCACCAGCCGCACGTGGCCATTTGACTGTGCATTGACCAGTCTTGAAAGAGGTAAAAAGTTCAGTCAAGTCGCAGATGGACTACTGCCAGCGATCCATCAGCCCAAATGTTCACTCAGTCGCTGCACTCAGCAGACGCACATGGCCAACAACACAAATAGGTGAGATCCCAAAATGTCTGACATGTCAGAGCAGGGTCTGTGTCTGAATAATGCAGAATGCAGGCAGAAACAGGGATTTAATGTGCTTTGACGGCCATGAAAGGACAAACACCCCTCAGCTCCAATCTTCTGCCCCCTTAGCTGCACACGTCCACCAACCATTAATAACTAAGCAGTCAAAGCTTACCGGTAATTAAAAATGTCAGGGGTTTATTTGGGTTCGGACCTGTAATTACTGTTGATTCGTCGGTTGGTGTTGGGAAATGATGGCTTGGGCCCGAATGCAGCTCTAGCCTGGACAAGTCTTCCCTCTCCAGTGTTTCCCCTAGATATCTTGCCATGGCGGGGCGCTTATATCATCTGTGATTTTTTTTTTTTTTTTGACCAGGTGGGGATGGACTGGGACAGAAACACGTCTAAGCTGTGCGCTGTTTGTACCAACAGTTTTTAAGCCTGGGGGGAGGTGTGTGTGGGCACCCTGCTTGTATAATGGTAGGGGAATCACTGCTCTCTCTCACACACCTAGGAACAATTTAGCGTTACCAGTCAGCCTAACATGCATGTTATTGGTCTGTGGGAGGAAACTGGCGTACCCAGAGAAAAGCTATGTGTGCACGGCGAAAACGTGCAAACTCTACCCAGAAAGGCCCTTGGCTGGGATTCGATCCGGCAACCTTCGTGCTGAGAGGCGGAAGCTCCACCAACTGCACCACCGTGTCACCCTCAAAAGACAAACGGAAAAATAAAACCTTTTCACATCCACAAATTGAACGTACACCAATGATAGACTTGGGTGTCCTTTTAACTTTTTGTAAACTTGTTGCATTCACTGTCTGTTAACTGGTAAAAAATAAAAAAGAGAGAAAAGTTTAATTATAGAAATCTGTGTATCTGGTCATTTGTAATTAAAACAGGCACTTGCTTAAAATTAACACGAGGGAATGCTTTTTCTTTTTCTTTTTTACTTGTCTTCTTGGCAGTCTTCTTGAGCCATTTTAACCTAAGATAAAATATATTACATCCATTACTAGTCATAATTTTTACATCATCCGTCAACATGCTATGAATGATGACAGACTTGGAGAAAGATGTCTTGTAAAGCGATACTCAAGGGGGATTACTGTAGGATTGCTGCGTCATGTACGTTTCACTTGACTTAATGAACTGCCAGAGTAAGTAGCATGAGATGCAAGCAGTCTAGAATATAAACTGCTTTTGATTGCTTGCAACTGAATGATTTGAACTGTTTAAATTATTGTCTCAGTTTGTGTGTTGGCATTTATTTATTAAACAATAAAACCAATTTATGGTTTCTGTGGTGGTATTGACAGGGAAAGGCCACATTAATAAAATTAAAAAAAAAAAGTTCAACTGCATATAAAACAAGCAACTGCCACTACATGTCAGTAACACTGTGCTACGCAACTGGTTCTTGTAGGAAAAGTATTACTTTACTTGTTGACAAGAAGGTCAAAGGTCAGGTTTACATGCAGGCTAGCAGCAGAGTCTGGTTTGTCTGGTCACTCACTTTTTTTGGTCCTTTATTTTGTTCTTTAATATGTTTTCCATATTCTTTTTTTAGTTAACAATACTGACACCAACATCAGGTAGTTCTATAAGAACTGATAACTCAAGGTCGAATTCATATTAAAAGCACTTTAAGTAATAAATGTTGGATAGAAATGTTTGTAGACTAAAAAGCACACATGCCCAATCAAATCCCTCCCCCTGTGAAGCCAAGGCACAGCGATAGTTCAGGAATGCTGTCAGGTCTGAGACGTGGTAATCAGAACCAGATTTAGCGACCCGAGGATCTCGTCCAATTGCAATCAGGCCAATGAGACGCCTTAAGAATTCGTTCTCTTCCTCTGTGACTGTAACCTCATGTCACAGATGGAGATCCAGATTAGATTAGGACCAGGACCGGAGCAGAATTCTGTCAGCCTATTTGCACCAGAACTTTTCAAAGTAGAGACAAATTAGACCCTAGACCCTCATTTGGTGAAAATTTGTCTTTACATAAGCAGCATAGGTTTATTGTGGGCTTCTTGTAAACAAAACAAAAAAAAGAGAATTTTGTGTGTGTATGTGTGATTTTCAAGGTTGTGCTGGAGACATATTTGTTTGTTTTTCCAAATGGAAACATGTCAAGACAATTTAATGATGGTGTGTGGGAGTTTTTCACCATTTTGACACAGAGCCCCGACATTCCCCTTCGGGGACACGTGAGGTTCATAGGGACCACTTTCACAAACACTGCAGGAGTATCATGACAGGAAGCAAGGGTTGACAAAATGTTCTCTGTGGGCATTGTTCATACAGACAAATTCATTTGAGTTAAAGAATTTTTCCCTCCTTTTTTAGACCGGAGCGACTGTAAATATCAGTTTTCTTTTGAATTTTACCTTGGACAAAATGTTAAAAGATCCTATTAGCTAATCACATTACTAAGAAAATTAGATTTATGACTTTTGATGTAGGACTCTGTGCCGGTCCGTTGTGGTGAAGAGGGAGCTGAGCTGTAAGGCAGAGCTGTCTGTTTACCGGTCAGCCTACGCTCCTACCCTCACCTATGGCCATGAACTCTGGGTAGTGATGAAAGAATGAGATTGTGGATACAGGTGGTTGACATGAGTTTCCTCTGCAGGGTAGCTGGACTCTCCCTTAAAGACACGTTAAGTTCAGTTATCTGGGAGAGACTCGGAGTAGAACCGCTGCTCCTCCACATCAAAAACAGTCAGTTGAAGTAGTTCTGGCATCTGGTAAGGATTCGGGCATGGCTGACTGAGAGGAGACCCTGGGGAAGACCCTGGACACACTGGAGAGACTTATGTCTCTCGGTTGGCCTGGGAACACCCTGGGGTCCTCCCAGAAGAGCTGGAAGAGGTGGCTGTGGAAAGAGATGTCTGGGCCTCCCTGCTCAAGCTGCTGCCCCCACGA
>JARVGQ010000610.1:12641459-12663119 GCA_031762355.1 Hypsolebias martinsi | reverse complement strand
ATGCACTGCCATCAGAAGAGTCCTCCTTGTGTTTTGGGAGCCATAATGAAGAGCTAATGGCCTACCGGGATGCTAGCGACAATGTCCTCCTCCGTACAGTATGTATTCCTGCACCGCGTAACTGTATTCTTCCGCCGCTGCGCTGCCGCGTTACGTTTAATGTCGTAAAAACCGCGTAACTTGAATAAGGGAGATGCTGTCGTAACTACGAAACCTAAGACGAGACCGTCGTAACCCGAGGACTACCTGTATATTATATGTTGGCGCAACAAGTTAAATGTTAGACAGTTTTGACCTTGAGCAAGTTCATTCTTGAACTTATTGCCTGCAGTTCTCATCTAAACGACGTGTTTCTGTCCATACAGGAAGCAGGAGTGTGATATCCGTATCCAGCTTTCGAGTGTTTCCAAGGAACACTGCAGAATTGACTTAAATGAAAATAAAGAGGTAAGAGGACAGTAAGAATGATCACATTAAGTTGTTTCACTGTAATTTTGCCTGGCTGCTTAGTTAGTTTTTATGTGAAAAATAAAAAAAGTGCCTACCTGTTCTCTCCTAGGTTATTTTAACCAATCTGAGCTCAACCAATCCAACTTGTGTCAATGGAGAGGTTCTGCATCAGTCGGAGCGCTTGAAGCATGGAGATGTGATAACAATTGTTGATCGTTCTTTTAGGTCTGTATTAAACTAAAATCTTGCTGTGACCGTAAAATGAGTAATTATCAGTATTTCTTTTAAAGTTTATTTTAAAACTTATGTCAAAATTATTGTTTTATCATTTGAACAGGATTTATCTTGTAAGCTGTGACCATTACTGTAATGTGTTTTAGCTGTGTTGATCAGTGGTCGAGTAAAGTAGAAAAAAGTGTCAGCCCTCGAAAACAAAAAAAACTATCACAGATGAACAATATAGAGACTTCACTTCTTTAATGGGGCGGCTGTGGGTGAGTGGTTAGAGCAGTCATCCTTCAATGGGAGAGTTGGTGGTTCGATTCCACCAGCATGCACATGTTGAAGTGTCCCTGGGCAAGACACTAAACACTTATTGCCTCTTATGTGTGTCCTGTCGGTGTATGAATCTGATCTAAAGCACTAATTAGTCTACAGCAGGGCTATTTAACTGGCGGCTGCGGGTGACTTCAATCTGGCCCACTTCATCAAAAAAAAAAATTGGGGGTATGTTTTGGGTTTTGTTTATTCATTCAACCTTTATTTATACAGGCCAGCCTCGTTTAGCCACGGGGACTCATTTACAAGAGGGACCTGTTGCACTTACACCTAGGGTCAATTTAGAGTTACCAATCAGCATTGCGATTATGATTCAATTTAATAAAATAAACAAATTTAAAACATAACAGATCATTGTAAACCTTGGTTTATTTACATAATGATTTTAATCGCTGAATGTCCGGCCCCTGAGCAGCTTTCAGAAACTCTGGCCCCCTGAGCAGTTTTGTTGAATAGCTGTGGTCTGCAGATTCAGGTCTTTGTAGAGACCTAGTAGAGTGTTGTGTGAATGAGTAAATGAGGGCACAGGTTGTGATGTAAAGAGCTGTGAGTATCTTGATAAGAAAGAAAGGCTATATAAGTATAAGTCCGTTTACCATTTAAGAAATGGTAAGAATCCATTAAAGACCAGAGAGATACTTTACATCATTCATCATCAGCTTGTTTCAGCTCTTAGAGAATCACCTCGCTTAAACTGGTTCTTTGTCACATTATGTTTAAACACTGGTCCATCTCTTAAGTTTAGGTGTTTTTTTTTATGGCTGAGTGACTTGTAGGTAAGATTTAACTGACTTGACCATAAAATGACTCTTCTAAAGTTGTTAGGTATTAGACATAAAATGAGTAAACAAACTGAAACAAATAAAATTTACAACTTTCAAAAATGCTAATGAAATACGACCACTTTTAAACATTTCAAGATGACTGCTTTAAAGCAAGATATAAAGAAATGAGGGACACTGTAAACCATTTGCACAGTATTGTGTAAGCAACTAAATTATGTTAAATTCAAAACTCCAAGGAAAAAAAAATACTGTAAATACGTATATATTTAATTGTTTATTTTTTATATAATTTTCTATTACTGGTATTTTCAGGTTTGAATACCCACCAGCACCCACACCAAAGAAGAGATCTTCTACAGGAGCTAAATCTGAAACCCTCAAAGTAAAAATGATCAACATTAAATGCCTATAATTTATCAATATAATTTAGTATTAGCCCTAATGGAAAATGGGTCCATTTTACAAACATAACCAATAAATCTTATGTTTAGGTTCTTCGGGATCATCAGGTGAGCGACTCTGTCATTGCTGAGTCAGGAGAAAGAAGGAACTTCGAAGTATCCACAGGTAATTTTGTAAGATATCAGTTCTTGAAAAGCAACATTATCTGCAGAAATAATAAGCATTTACTGTACTTCAAAAAAATAAAACTTCACATGAAAATGTCTAGTTAGAAACAGTGCAATGTTTTATAACAGATTGATCATGAAATGCATATTAAGATTTTAAAACAGAATTAACTAACAAAACTGAATGTTTGTAGGCTCTCGTTTTAAAGATGAAACTAGCATTGACATTCAACGATCACTGGAGAAAACTTTGGAAGAAGAGTCCAAGGAAGATGGAGGTCATCTGCAAAGCAAGACCATCTCTCCCTTTGGTGATCTGTATCAAATGATCAAAAAGTCCCTTGATATCAAGACCCCTCGCAAGTCCTGCGTAAGTCAGGTTCAGACGCCTTCTTCAAAGTTTTACGCTCCGAGGCCTGGTTCAGCCATGAAAATGGGTAGGAAATCTGCCAACTTCACACCCAAGAAGGATGAAACCAAACTGCTTGAAGAACCTAAATTGGAACGCTGTGAATCCCCACAATCTGGTAAGAAGTTGGGAAAGACCATCTCAGTTTCTCCTGCCACAGTCGGACCCAGAATGAAAGGAGATGAATGTGCAGCAGAGTCTGAAGCGACTTCAAAGCAGAGGAGGAGCAGTGTGACTGTCCAGAAGTTTACTCCATCTGAGGTTCTGGAGATGATTTCTGCTCCAGCGCTCAAATCACCCACCAGAAGGATGAGCAAAGAAACCAAGTTGGCCCAAACTGCAGAAGAACAAGAACAGCAAGGAACTGCGTCTCCAAAAGCAACTCCTAAAAGGACTTCTCCAAGAAACTCAGGAGCAGCTGAAACAGGTGTCACTCATGTTCATTTACTTGTTAGATGTAATAATTGGTGTGAATTTAAACGTCCCTCTGTTGTACTGATATCAATGTTTGTTTTTCTTCTTTCTTATTAGAAGTGCCCAAAAAACACAAGCGTGGGGACCTGGAGTCAGACTTGCCAGCCCAAAAAATAAAAAAGAAGCGCGTTTCCTTTGGAGGCCACCTGAGCCCAGAGTTATTTGACAAGCGTCTGCCTCCTGACTCTCCACTGTGCAGGGGGGCCACTCCAAGGAGAAGCTTGTCTCTCTGCAAACCCAAACAGTCTATTTTTAGAAGAGCTTCTGTCATTGGCTTTCTGAAAGTAAGTTTCAGTAGTTTACACCAAATTTTCAAAGGGCTATAAACTCATTTAAACTGTTTTATCCTCCTTAGGAGCAAAGTTCAGCAAAGTCAAAGACTCCTTCACCGAAGAACTCATTGGGTGTTAAAGGTGCTTCTCCTAAGACTCCACCTGGGAAGAAGTTGTCCAAGTCCGGATCCGCTTCCCCCAAAGCCACATCCCCTGGGAAGAAAGCTCCCAAGTCTGCTTCTCCTGTGCAAATGTCTCCAGAATTCAAGTCTTTGAGCCCAAAGGGTACACCTCTGCTACAGGAGTCTCTGAGATCCCGATCCACTTCTCCAAAGGCTGTGACTCCAAAAACCTCTCCCAAATCCAGGAGTTCTTCTCCTGCGCTGGCAAAATCCAGGTTCACTTCTCCAAAGGTCGTGACCCCTGCAAAAACCTCTCCCAAATCCAGTTCTTCTCCAGCAAAAGAGTCTAAAATTCAGTGCAGAAGTGGATCCCCAGGTCAGAAAGCTTACAACACAACCCCCACTGACAAAAGAAGATCTTCTCTGAGAGAGTCTAGTTCTGGAGCCAGTACCCCAAACGTACAGGGACGCTTCTCTGTGTCTCGAATCAGCACCCCGTCACCAACCTCAGAGGTTGATGCCGTTACTCACCAAGAGCCTTTAAGCACCGTTACTCCAAAAATACAGCTGAAGAGGAGGAGCATGAAGCGCACTTCTCAAAGAACTTCAGGTGTTTCCAAGAGTGTGGCTCACGTTCTGCAGAGAAGGAGTGGCGTTTCTCGAGCATCAATGAGAGGTGTGTTGAATGCTGAATATTTTTATTTACTGATCTAGAAATATTGGTTCTTTATTCTAAATGATTTATTTTCCCTATTCATTTTTTAAATTTATTTTACCTTCCAGTCCTTAATTCCTGGGCAGATATTGTTAAATTTGGACAAGCAAAGACCCAAGTTGTTGCTCCAACTAAAAAGAAGGTCACACAAAAAACAAAGAAGAAGGTGTCTAAACTGCAGGTTGGTTGAATAAACTTTACTTGATCGTTCACACTGTAACATCTGTTTTTATAGCTAAACTCTTGGAAGAGCAGAAATTACGTATTTGAAGTAGGGGTGCGCCGATTTCCTTAATTTTGGGAAATCGGCTGATACACAAGAAACCGATTTTACCAATTTTATTATTTTTTATTTTTAACAACAATTGTCTGAGCTTCATTTATATTTCAGAGCACTGCCTCATGGTCAATTAAAACAAGTTTTTGTTCTAGGAAATTGTTCAAGGGTATGTTTTTCAACCAAATAATGTTGGAAAATTGAAGGTGCATCGTGACCTTATAACACCTGACAGTGTCGCTTATAAAACTAAAGTGGTATCGACAGGTCGGATTTTTTAGTGATTGTCCAGGAAACTACTATCGGTGCTCCCCTAATTTGAAGACGCTGTTTTTGTGTCAGACACCTGCCAGGACGCTCAAGAGCCATGCAAGCACTGGACACGCCGATTCACCTGCCACCATCTTTGTGGGCAGAGCTCACAAAAGAGCAGTAGCCCATCCGACTGGAGCTGCACCAAGAGTGGTCACCAATACTGCGCTCTACAAAAAAGACATGAAGATGGATGAGAACTTGTCTGGTAACAACATTATAATAAATGCTCTGTTACATTTAGGCTTTAGATTTGGAGCTACTTATGTTGTGCTTGTTCTTTTTTTTCCAGGCATTTCTGAAATGTTTAAAACTCCTGCAAACAGGAAGAGGAGATCTTCGCTCACTGAGAGCAGCGCCCGAAAGTCTCAGTCTGTGATCGAACAAACCGTGCTAAACACGCCAGAGGAGCCAGGTAATTAGTGTCCTTCATGTTGGATTTAGTGAGAATGTGCTCAGATCTTAAGCTGGAGCCTGACAAAACAAGAGTGCATTAAACAAATACTGTACATGTTTCCAGGTGAGATGATCGTGTCTCCTCTGAATGTGGCTTCTGCAGTCAAGAGTCCAAGATACAACAGTGAGGCAGTCCAACGCCTCCTTAATGAACAGCAAGAATCCAGCTTCATCGGCGACACACCTGCCTTGGAAGTTCGTTCTAAGTCTGGTGAAGAGCAGGACGCAGATTTTAAGATGTCAGCAACAACTCCCATACAGAAACCTGAATTAGCAGAGTCGCTCCCAGAAGTCAAGAGGACCATGAAAACACCAAAAGAAAAGCCTGAACAACTCGACTGTCTCACTGGAGTCAAGAGGATCATGAAGACTCCAAGACAGAAAGCAGAGCCCGTTGAGGACCTGAGAGGGAAGATTCTGAAAACGCCGAGGCAGAAAGCAGAACAACAGGAGCGTCTCACTGGAATCAAGAGGATCATGAAGACTCCAAGACAGAAGGCTGAACCTTTGGAGGACATCAGAGGAAGACTCTTGATTACACCCAAACAGAAACCTGAAGAGCAAGAGTGTCTGACTGGAGTCAAAAGAATTTTTAGAACCCCCAAACAGAAGGCTGCACTCGTTGAAGACCTTCGAGGGAAACTTTTGAAGACTCCAAAAACCAGGGAGGCTGTTGAGGTGAGCTTTGAGGGCATTAAGGAACTTCTGGAGACACCAGCACAAGTGCAAAAATCTGATCACCTGTCTGAAATGACGAATGGGAAAACTCCAGACATCAAGAGTTCCCCGGTGGTGTGTCTTACTGACGTCAAGAGAGTTGTGAAAACACCCAAAGAGAAGTATTCTCCCGTTAAAGACATGGTTGGTGTGAAAAGGCTGATGAGAACGCCTAAAGAGAAGAGTAAACCTGTTGAAGACCACTTTGGCATCAATAGACTCATGAGGTCACCGAGGCTGAGGGGTGTTGCGCCAGTGGAAGATTTTGAAGGACTTCAAGAACTCCTGCAGGAGCCATCAACAGTAGTGGAGACAAACAAAGTAATGATGAAAACTGTCCCTCAGGAGGCTGCAGAGGCACCACAGCAACAACCTAAAGAGGAGGCATCACCTTACAACGTCAAAGAGATGGATCCTTCCACTGAGGAGAAACCTGCAAGAGGCAGGAAGGGGAAGACGGTCAAATTTAAAATAACTGAAGACAAAGTGAAAGTGCCAGAACCTTCAGAAGATCCTGTTGTTTCTGCTCCCGTCAGAGGAAGAAGAGGCAAAAAAACAGATGTTGTTGCACCAGCCATCGTTAGCCGCACGACAAGAGGCAGAAACGCAGAGGCGACTCACAACATGGAGCCCACAGAGAAGGAGAGCACCCCTCAGCCTTCAAAATCTGCTCCGAGGCCCAGAAGAGGAAGAAATGCCACAAAATCCCCAGAAGATCCATCTGAGACGGTTCAGGAAGTCACTGAAGAGAACGTTTCTCCAGATCCTGAGGGTGAGCAGAGGCCATCAACTGGTTTTCAACATGAAGTGGAAGAGAGTGATGCACAGGTGGAAAAAGCTGAGCTGAAGCCCAAACGAGGGATGAAAAACAAACGAGTGCGAAACAAAACGAGTGCGCAGACTGAAGAAGTCGCCCAAGCAGAAGTACCAGAGGGTAGGGGATTTTTTTGTATTTTAATTTTTTGACTTAAGCACCAATTTGAAAAGAAGTCACTCAACTTTTTTTTTAATAATGTGAAAATATTTTTTTTTATTATTATTATTATTTATTTGTCATTATTCAAAAGCTACAGCTGGGTGTCATCTTGTCAGATCAGTCTGTTCATCTGTTTTTTTATTTATTTATTTATTTTTTTTATAGCAATACAATGTACAGGCACATTATCTGCAAACAAACTAACATTTTCTTGCATTTGTTTATTTATTTATTTATTTATTTTATATCATTTTTTTCCAAGCAGATACAAATGAAGCCCACAGTGAGCAGCCAGAAGTGTTGCCAGATGCGATGGAAGCTGTCGTCCAAGCCCCTGATGTTGAGGAAGTCACAGAGAAGAATGCAGCTCCTCTTCAGAAGAAGCCTGTCCGAGGCCGAGGAGCAAAACTATCAGAACCTAAAGAAAACCAGGATAAGCAGGAGGCTTCACAATGTCCAGTCGAGCTTGTTTCTGCACGGGTCAGAGGGAGAAGGGGGAAACAAACAGAAGTCACAGCACCCCCTGCTGTTCAACAAGTCACAAGAAGAGGAAATGCAAAGTCTCAAAAGAGTGCCTCTAATCAGCCAGTTAAAGCTCAAGTGATCCCTGAGGTTTCCCCTGACGCTGCGAGTGTCCAGACCTCTCTAAACACCACTCAGGAGGCAGAAGATCCAGGATCAACAGCCCAAGTGACACTGAAGCTGGTCAGAGGGAGAAAAACTAAACTGGCACCTGTTGCTCTGGAAAATACTGAAGCTGTGAGCAAGGATGACGTGAACGCTCAGCCTCCACAGCTGGTTCCTGCTGCTGCTGCTGGGAAACCTACGAGAGGACGAAAGAGGAAATGTGAGGAACAAAGCGAGTTGGTAGAGAGCACAGTTGTCACTGAAGATGTCGAGCAGCAGTTCCAACCTCCAGTGCGTGCCAAGAGGGGAAGACATGCCCAACAAAAAGAGGAAGAACAGATGGACAGTGGTGTCAAAACTACTTCACAGAAAACATCTAACTGCTCTGAGCCAAAGAAATCAAGGAGGACAGGAAAACCTGTAGACCACAAAGAAGAGGGTCAACTAAGTCAGATGGTTGTTCCACATGGGGCAGAAATTCTCCCAGCTGAGCCAGTGGTGATGCCTGAACAGGCTGCAGCTGCAACAAAGCCCAGGAGAGGAGGGCGTAAAGCTAAACCAGACACCAAGGCTGAAGTCCCTGAAGAGGCCGTAGAGGTCCCTGCTGTCTCCACAGATGCACCAAAAAGAGGAAGAGGAGGAAAACGAGTCAATCAGAAAGTTGCCTCTGTTGAAAATCTTGAGCTTGAGCCTGAAGAGCAGAAGAATATCTGTCCATCTCCCCAAATTACTAAAGCTACCAGAGCAAAAGGAAGAAAAAATGAGATTCCAGAAGATGTTCCAGCAAAGAGGGCGCGCCGAGGTGCAGCTACTCATGAAACCAATGGAGAATCAGCCGTGCAGACACCAGCACCTGCTCCAGCACCAGTCAAACCTGCAAAAAGGGGGAAACAGGCCTCGGCAAAGCCCACAAGAGGAAAGGAGGCTCCAGTGACCGATGATCCTGCAAATCCCTCTGAAGTCTTAAGCGAGCCTGCCATTGAAGAGTCAAAGCTCAAAAAGTCTCTCCAGTTTGATTCAGACCTGCAAATCTTTGAAATTCCTAAAGCAACACCAGTAAAGGCAGGTCGAGGCAGAAAGTCCAAACTGGCTGATGTTAAAAATGATAACGTATCAAAAGTTGTGAAACCTGAAGAGGATCTCTCAGTTGTTAAAGCTCAACCTGTCAAGAGAGGTAGACGAGTTAAGGTTGTTGACGTGGCAGCAGAATCTACACGTGAGGAGAAAGATGCTGAAGCCAAACCACAACCCCAAACCAGACGAGGACGATCAGCAAGGAAATAATTCACGTGTATATATTTTATAATCATAATTACTGTTTGTTGTCTTTAATACATCATAGTGGGTAGTTTTTAATAGATAGAATATTTTTACAGCAGGGATTCTTGTTAATTTTTTTTTTAAATTCCATTTTACAATTTGCATGCTGTTCTGTACTGATTCTTCAAATTTTTGTATTGCTGGGTGAAAAAAAAGACGATTAAATTTGTTTTAATAGTTGAAATATTTGTACCGTTTATTTATTTATTTTTTTCTAGGTATATTCATGAGTAGATTGTGGATTTAAACATAAAATACGTTTTTTTTTTTTCTTCCCTTCAAGTTACTGTGAACTAATTCACAACTCAATTTGAAGCAAGATCTTGAATCCATGCTTTGTAAAGTAAGGGTTGAGTGTGTTAGAAATGCATTGGAATTGTTGGGCTAAAACAGCAAATCTGAATATTTAAAATTTTCTATTTTCCACCATAAACAATTTTTATTTTTGGTGGGGTGCAACATTGACTGCAAATGCTTATATAAATCTGAAGCACTAGTTTGGTGCGACACCTGGTTAAAGCAAAACAAATTTTGACGTTATATTATTGTTGATAAACCGACAAATAAGGCTATATTAAATTAATCTGTATATTAAGAAATATAGTAAACAGTTCATAAAAGTAATTTACTTGGACCAGTAACGCTGTGCTCTTTTTGACACTGGTGGAACCGAAACACTGAGAAAGAAGAACCCGGACAGATTTTGGAGACGGACTGAACACAAACGAAGATGCGTCGGAGGGAAATTTAAGAGGCACTGAGGATACAAGTCGAACTACTGAAGACTCGAATATTGAGATTTATATTACACAGAATATTGGGTTTATTGCCACCATGTCGTCAGACAGCGACATACAAATGACGTCGAGAGGGTTTTTCTGTTCGTTGTGTAACACCAACTTACCGAACAGTAAGTCATGTTAGCTAACTGGCGCGCGCGTCTGGGAAGTTCTGCTCGATGTGGTAAAAAACGTGTCTGTTCTTCATGAAATATTTTTTCAGCATCTCGCCAACCTTTACAGCGGACAGTTGAGCTGTAGTCGAAGTCTGCAGAAAATCAAACGGGACTTTTTCATCCAAATTCAAGTCACCGTCCAAAATTCAGTAATAAAAAAATAGCCAATTAAAAGTAGCTTAAGAAGGAAGTCAGCAGACTTCAAAATTACTCAAGCTTTGACGAGACAAAATGGGTAAACAGTGTTGCATTATTAAAAATTCACGTTACATTTTTAATTTGTATTCAATATTAAAACAAAGGAAAGTTCGTAGCTGCAGTATGGTAACAGAAGGAAACAAACAGCAACATCACTAAAACTGAAGAGTAAACGTGTAAAAATGGTCTAAAGGTATATTTAAAGACTGGAGAAAATTGTGATAGATAAAAATCTGGTAAATCTAAAATTACAACTCAGTCACCATAGTTCATGCTCATTAATCCAGGTACAAATCCAGTCAGTTCATCTGGACAGTTTTTTTTGCTGAGACGTTTCGTCCTTCATCCGAAGGACTTCTTCAGTCTGAGGAGCCACCGAACCAAACTGCATCCCACAACAGCTGCGCTCACTCCCAGAGTGCTTATACCCAGTTTGCTGGTGATAAGATGTCCTCCGGGGCGCCCTCTCCCCTGTCAACTCCACTAAGGCAGACTATACCCAAGTAGTTCAAAACACCGAAGTCCATGCTCAATTATCCATGTATAAATCCAACAATGTTCAGTCAGGTCATCTGGATGGTTTCCTTTTGTTGCTGAGATACAGTATTTTGTCCTTCAGAATACTTGGGAACTTTGGTTGATGCACATCTCTCTTTTTAAGCCTCATGTCAAAAAAAGCTGAAATTAAAACTGGGTTTCTTTTTCAGAAGTAGATCTTGTCTAACTCTGAACGCCAGGAGACAACTTGTAGCTGCTACTTTCCTACCGTCCATACGTTGACATTATTTACTTGAATGCTCCTGCAAGCACCTTGCAAATGTTGGATACTGTCACAACACACCAAGATTCATAACTGGCTGTAATCACAGCACTCTGTATTCACTGGTCATCATTAACCTCACACAGGCTTTTACACTGGTACATTTTCATCTTTAAATCACTCCTCAGTCTGCTGCCATCATACATCTCCCACATGTCACGTCGTCAGTACAGCGACAGCGTGCGCTCTCGGGCCACCTGCGGTGTCCCCTCAGTGTGACTGAACTAGACAAAAATGACTTTTCTACTCTGCTCCTGTTTCCTGGAACACCTTGCAAAAAATCTGAAGCTCTCCTCTTTGACCTCTTTATGGGATTTCAAACGATAAGTTTAATAGAAAAAGCAAACATGTTCTTGTTTTTAGTTTTTTAGTATTTTACCTTTTTATATGGCACTTTAATTTGATTTTGTTTTATAACACTACTTTTGACTTTATTTGCATTTTATTGTTGCGTGTACCTTATCTATGGTTTTGTGTCTTTACCCAGCAGGTCAGGTTTTTATCTTGATCATAAATCAAATGTACAAAGAAAACTTCTAGACAGGTCTGTGTTATAATAATAACCAAAAATAAAGTTCACTGAGTTGTTTTGGGATGGACAGCAGAAAAAAGAACGCAACCCGTGCAAAATATTTGTTAGAACACCTGCAACATCCTTCCGAGATAATCAAGGAGTGATCTCTTTGTTTGAGCTAAAATGTTTATAAAATTATTTTCGCCTTATCTTATTATATTAAATCTTTGTCTAACAGTGCCGAGTGTGGATCAGCATGTGAAGGGGCGAAAGCATCAGACGCTGAGCACTGTGCGAGCCACGAGGAAGACTCAAGAGGAGCACAGTGTGTTCGTCAGCGGCATCAAGCCTGAAATCTCTCAGACTGACGTCACCGAGTACTTTCAGCAGTTTGGTGCCATCACAGATGTTATCATGGATAAAGACAAGGTCCCACAGCTGCAAATACCAGAACACCTAAAATAATCTATGAATTGTGCTGCTTTTTGGGGATCCTATTGTTTTTTGTTTTTTTTTATTCAAAGATCCCTGACGTTACTGCTGTTGATGTGTCTGCGTTCACAGGGTGTTTACGCCATCGTTCAGTTCAGTGGAACCGAGAGCCTCCAGGCAGTCCTGTCCTGCGTGGAGCACAAGATGAAAGGGCTGAAACTGCGAGTTAAACCTCGGGAGAAGAAGGAGTTCAAGATGATCCCCAAGAAGAAAAATGACCCCCAGAACCTCCAACAAGCTCTCGATCGTCTCACACCAGAGTTGTGTCAGCTGCCGTCCGTAAGCTCAGAACTCAACTATGCTAATATGTGTTGTATGTGTAAGGAGCGTCTATATTTAATATATATATTTATATTTAACACTAAAAGCTGCACCTCTGGTTAGTCTGTGCTTGATCAAGAAGTTTGTTATTGAGACGACTTGTTCACAAAAGGACGACAGTGTCATGCTTTGGTCTTCTTCAGGTGGATGCTCAGATCAAGTACATAGTTGAGCGGTTTCAGCTTGGAGAAAATGAGAAGAAGGCCCGAAGCCTGCTGGTTCAACTCCTGCAAGAAGTATTTGTTGAATTCTTTCCAGGTGACGTCTTTCAAGTGTTTTAGATGTAAAGTAGTGTTTACATAATGATAAAAGCTCCGTCATTGTTTTTACGTTTTTGTATTTCCATGGGTTGCAGACAGCCAGATTCTGCCGTTTGGTTCTTCTGTGAACACTTTTGGTATCCACTCGTGCGACTTGGACCTTTTCCTGGACCTGGAGAACACCAAGGTGTTTCAAGCCCAGGCCAGGTCCAGCATGGAGCAGGTTTGACATCGATAGCGATAAGATATTTGTTTCTCTCCTCCAGAGTTAAACAAGTGGAAACGTTTCTCCTTTGTTTGTTTCTTGAGGCCGGTGAAGGCGTGTCAGATGACGGCCGCTCTGAGGACTCCATCCTGTCCGATATCGATCTGTCCACTGCCTCTCCAGCTGAGGTTCTGGACCTTGTGGCGACCATCCTGACACGCTGCGTCCCCAGCGTGCACAAAGTCCATGTGGTTAGCACCGCTCGCCTCCCGGTCGTCAAGTTCCACCACCGTGAGCTGAACCTGCAGGGAGACATGACTCTTAACAACAGGTCTCTGGCGCCTTTTTAAATCCCTTAAATACTCTTTTGCTTAAAAATGTTTCTAACTTAGCGACTGATGTTCGATATGTCTGCAGAAACAAGCAACTGTTCTTTTTCAATGTTTTTTTTTTTTCTTGTTAGACTGGGAGTAAGGAACACGCGGTTCCTTCAGCTGTGTTCAGGCGTGGAGGAGAGGCTGAGGCCTCTGGTGTACACCGTCCGATACTGGGCCAAGCAGAAGCAGTTAGCTGGTGCGGTGCAGTCATTTTCAAACAGTTGGTCACATGTTCATTCATCAAACTAGTCTGTTTCATACTTTTATGTTGCTGTTTCATCCTTTCATCAACAGATGTCAGCAGAACTGCACTGTCCTCCTTTGATCAAACTCAACACACTGATATTTTCCTTTATTTATTATAAATTTATAAGTAATTTAGAAGCTTTGGCAACAAAAGAGCTACTTTTGTGTGCAGGCTCTGATATTAGATTAAATCTTATTAGGGTATTCTTTGCTTTAAAGCACAATAATTACCTTTTATTGTGAGGCCGCGTCTCGCCTCTTCCCTTTGAACTCTACTGCCAACGCACCTTTCATCACACAGAGTGATGACATGCGAAAAGGCTGTTTTTAAGCTTAAATTGGCATCTTGAAGCGATTGCTTTGATCAGTGATGCCAATTTTCATCCAAACAAAAAAATAAAAGGAAATTATTGTATCTTAGAAATAAACTTTCTAACTTTTAAACAGATTTTGTAACCGCAATAAAAGAATGAATCGGTACCAAAGAGCGTGCTACAGTTTGTATAAAGATTACTTTAATTAGACTGGGCCACAATCATTTTTTTGCCACTGCAGTGAACATCAAACATTTTATGCGTCAGGTTTACATACGCTCATCTACAACCCCAGTTTTGAAACTGACTGGACACCAGTGTGTAAAATGTAAATAAAAACAGAACTCATATTTTTTTCCCCGCAATGAAACATTTTGTGGAGGTGGCAAAACCAAGGTGATTTTGAATTTTAGGGGAGTTAGATGTCTTAAAAAAAAAAAAAAAAAGCAAAAAGGGCAGTAAAAATAAGTGGTACAACGAAGAAACAGCTGGAGGAGTATTTTACAGTGAATTTGGTGACTGGCAACAGCTCAGATGGTCAAAGGCCTGCAGGCATTAAAACAGGTCTGCTTCTGTTCTGGACATCAGTACATGGTCTTAGGAACACTTCCACTAAGTATTGTCTGTGAACACAGTTCACCATGTCATCCAAAAATACTGCTTAAAGCTCTATCATGCAGAAAAGAAGCCATATGTGAACATGAGCCACACACGCTCTGGCTGTCTTTGTGGACTAAAGCTCATTTGAAATTGCCAGAGGCAAAGTGGGCAACTTTTCCGTGCTCAGACAAGTTGAATTTAGAAATTGTTTTTGGAAACTCCAGATGCCCCGCCCTCTGTACTAAAGAGCAGAGGAAGCATCCAACCTGTTGTCAGCGCCCACTTCAAAAGACTGCTTCTCTGATGGTATGGGGGTGCATTAGTGTCTATGGCATTAGCAGCTTACATATATGCAAAGGCAACATCAATGCAGAAAATTGATCTGCTCCCATTCTGCAAAGACGACCCAAGACTTGAACAGCTAGAATCCCACATCAGACAAGAATGGGACATTCCCTCCAAAATCATTTGTGATGTGTTGCTGCCATAAAGAGTACCACTTTACAGTAAGGATTATAGATGGCTAATAGTTTATAGATATGTTATTAATTACTCTATAATTAATTTATAAATCATTAATAATCGTTTATTAAGCATTAATTAAGGGTGACAGAGAGACAAAGTCGACCAGTTTCTTACCAAATAGTGAGTCAAATCTGCCACCTACTGTATATATTTCATCTACAGTTGTTATATTAAACATTTCATACTAAGTTACCACCTTGTGAGCCCAATAAGCATTTGTAAACCTAATTTTTTAAGGATATAATATTAGTTGTAGATACTTATAACGCAGTGATAAAGTATATGCTAAAGAAATAAGTTTACAAATGTTTATTGTGCTTACAAGGTAGTAACTTAGTGTGAAATGTTTAATATAACAACTGTAGATTAAATATATAAGTGAACAGATTTGGTTCACTAATTGACAAGAAACTGGTCTGTTTTGTCTCTCTCACCCTTAATTAATGCATAATAAGCAGTTATTAATGATTTATAAAGTGTTTATAGAGGAATAATGTATCTATAAACTGTTTATTAGCATCTATAAGGGGAGCCTTATTGTAAAGTGGCACTCCATAAAGTTCAGCATTAACATATTTTCCTCCCAACATTGGTACCTTGTTGTAATTCCCACATTTGATTTGTTTACGATGTTCCACTGGGAATAAAATACTGGTTTATGAGAAACCATTCCAGTCTGTTTTTATTTACATTTTGCATGTCTCAACACTTTCAGATTTGGGGTTGTACCATTTGCATAATCTCGTCATAACAACCCAAATCTGGTGGTTGTAAAAGCACACGCTCAGCTTGTTCATGTCGTCCACCTTTGACCTGCAGGTAATCCCAGTGGTGCCGGCCCCCTCCTCAACAACTACGCTCTGACCCTGCTGATCATCTTCTACCTGCAAAACTGTGACCCTCCTGTCCTCCCCACTGTGGACCAGCTCAAAGACATGGCCTGTAAGTGCTGGGTTTAAAGTCAGCTGCACGTTTAATTACATGACTGTCGTAAATTACGTTTATGTCAGTTTATTGGGAGTGAACTGGTTTTAAGCAGAATCCCAAACTTTCCACATAAGAGGATTATTTTAGTTGTTACTCTTTAACCAAAATTTATATGATTTATATTAATTAGCTGCTGAGCAACCGTCAACAATTTATTTACTTTGCCAACAAACAAAAGATAAAAATGAAGGCGACCAAGTGATGATACTGGGAACAAGGTTTTAATTGCACTGAGGCTGTCAAACTGTTTTGTGCATGTAAAAAATAACACACTCAGCAGGTTATTAAAAGTCTGCGTGGAAGGCTAATCACATCACACCACTGTTACACACACACACGGCTGCTTTTTACAAATGGTTGTGTGTTTGTGAAAGAACTCTAAATAAATCTTAACACTTTTGTTTGCAACTTCAACGTGTTCACTTTTTAATTAAAACGTCGTTCACCGCGGACATTTTTCTTTACCACGAGACCAAGAAAACGCATGGAATTGAAGTTTATGTGCAAACTGGAGTACAAAGATAATAAATAAATAATGATAAATATCAAACGGGTCATATTCATTAGATCACTGCGAGCATCTTTATGCACCATAAGGAGAAAATGAATTCCAGTCTTGGTTGTGTAGACATCCTGAGGGCTTTCAGTGCACAAGCGTTAAATTTCTGTTTTCAGTTTTGACAGACAGGAAATGATGATCGAGCTGGTATTTTTGTGTACAGATTTTTGCGGATGCTAAAAGAACTGTTGTAGTTAAAATTTTTTTTAATGTATTTTCCAAGAGTTTTATTTATGTTTCTGTTTGTTTACGTCTGTCGTGTTGTGTGGCCTCTGCAGGTGAGGAGGAGGAATGTGAGATTGAAGGCTGGGACTGCACCTTCCCCAGTCAGCCTATAGCCGTGCAGCCCAGCACCAACACACAGGATCTCTGTACGTGAAGGGAAGTGTTGCTCGTCAGAAGGTTTCATCTCCCCTCACACCTAACTGCTGGTCTCTGTGGTTCCTCCCTCCAGGTTCACTGCTTTCAGGCTTCTTCTCCTTCTACGCACAGTTTGATTTTGCCAGTAGTGTTATTTCCCTTAGGGAGGGCCGTGCACTCCCAGTCATAAACTTCCTCAGCCAGACTAAAGAGGATGAGATGATGCAAGAGGAACAACCCACAAAAACCCATGTGCACGGTCCCAAACTGGGCCCCTTAAATCTCCTGGACCCCTTTGAGCTCGTCCACAACGTGGCCGGAAACCTGAACGAGCGCTCTCTGCGCAGTTTCCAGAAGGAGTGCCAGGAGGCCGAGAAATACTGCCGCAGCCTGCAGTACCAGCGCAAGTCCACCAAGGCCAAGTCGTGGGGGCTGGTGCGCTTGTTTACCCCGCACGTGGACGTTCAGCACAGCAAGCCGGAGCAGCTGACCATCAGCATCCCCTTCAAGTCAACGTCGCTGCCGGAGGGGCTGCGCGACGAGCTGCACGTCGCAGGAGACGCCTTCAGGCTGCCGTGGTTCCGCAAGGTTTGCGCCGCCGTGGAGGTCGTGCTCAAAGCCGTTCTCGGGTGCCACGTTGACGCCCCCACCGAAGCCGTGTTTAGTGAGGACGCAGCGGTCGATGCTGAGGATATGGAAACTGCGTCAGCTTCCATCGGTGCGCCGTTAAACGACAGCACCGAGAGCGTCGAGTCTCAGAGCGAAGCGTGCGCGGCGGTCGTTGGCGCCAAGAGGCCTCTGTCTTCTGGCAGCGACTCCTCGGTGTCGCCTCAGGGTAAAAAGCCAAGGTTGACAAAAAGGAGGAAGCCTGAGATGCCTCCATGGACGTGTGTGCAGAAGCACACGGTGTGGGCCGGCAGGAGGAAAGTGCGGCGGGAGCTCCTGAAGGGCGCGGACGGTAAGCCTGAGGGCAGCTGCGTGCAGCTGGAGTCCCAGGTCACAGCCTCCATCAAGGACAAGGAGCCAGAGCTCAGGGAGCCCCTGGAGTTTAAAGTTCAGCCCCTGATGGTCGGGGGAACAGAAAGCACAAAGGTGCTGCTCAAGATGGAGCCAAGCAGCGACAAGGCGGGAGTTTTTCACGACTTCTTTCACTTCCTTGAAGTTTTCTTACCCAAGATGGTAGAGACAGTGCTGCAGAGTGAGGCGGGCTGTGCTTGAACATGAATAAAACCTTCCTGTATGGAGCAGCTGTGCCACATCTGGACTGCAAAAGGGATTTGACTCACTCGATCGTTAGTTTGAATCACATCGTTTTAGTTCAGTGTAGTAAACGTTAGGCTGGCAGGTTAATGCAACGTGCTGCTGGTTCGCCTGCTCAGGTCTTTGCTGCAGCCAAGACAGATGAGAGTAATCACTCAGACTGTCAGCCGCTTTATTCCAGCAGGACAAGCTGCAGCTGAGTGATGCACACAGCACCTACGTGCTGATTAACATCGTTCATCTCGCTTTTTGAAGGGAAATGATGAGCAGCAAGAGATCTGAGGGGCGTCCCAGGACCTGATCGTAATAAGATGTTTGGTTGACGTATAAATAAGGTTAAAAAAACAAATATAACACCATGTTACACAGGCCTGTATTATAGTTTACACTGTACTGCCAGAATTGATTACAAACCTGTTTAAAAATAGAGCAAAATCATTTATTTACATTATTACTTTTCTAAATTACGTAAATGTTTCAAGATAATTTTAGCTCTTGCTGTGTTCTTATTTGGAAAGTGTAGCAGAATTGGATCTTGATGCAAAAACAATTTAAAAAAGTTCAGGTTTTTATGTTTTTGTTCACATAAAAGGTGTGTCAGTTTTTATTTTATTTTTTACTCTGGATGGCCTTCTTGACACAACCTGGGCTCTAACCTGCAGCCTCAGGATTATGAGACCGCAGCACTGACCGCTGAGCTACAGGAGCGCCGCTCGTTGAAAGTGTTCAGTACATTAGGAATCTGCCAAGACTGGGTTTAAAGCCCCCAGGGCATTCAAATAACTTTTCAATGATTGTGACAAAATTTTTTCATGAAGAAAATTGTTTTCCTCTGTTTTGCCATGTAATAAATTTGAATACATCTAAAAATGAAGATGATTTTGTTGTCTGTAAAAATAATTTTAAATAAAAACGTGTTCTATTTGAATAGCTCCCATCCTGCCTCGCTGCTTTTACTTCTCTAATAAGAGTGGGACGCCCTTTCCTTTGGTCTACATCCACAAATCATTAGGTTAGGGCAGGAAACGAAGAAGGATTTAGTTGTATGTATATATATTCATCATCATCATCATAAACTTTATTTATAAAGTGTTTTAACACCAGCCATGGCTGAAACAAGGCGCTGAACATCAGTAACACTGGAAATAAGATAACGCATAAAAAGTGGCAAAGCACACAATAATCAATTTAAAACGACGAGTTAAACCAATAAAATCAATACAAATAAAATAAAGTTCTTATTTGTAAAGAAAAATAAATTTATCAGTAAATAATCTCAGTGCCACCATGATCAACTTCACTGGGGCTTGTCAGTATCTTGGATTACTGCTTTTATGACTTTGCTGCATCTGGAAATAACCTGTGACTACATGTATTATGTCGTGAGAAAGCCACACATCATCTTCACCTCATTCATTTTAGAAAAACGTTTGTCAACCCAATAAATCAACTTGTGTTTATATATATATATTAAAAGAGTTCCAGGATTTAGCACTTGGAGCTGCATTGGTGTCCATGATGAGACCGACTGACGATTCCATTAGAACCGAGAGGTTTTATTAGTATCATCCTCAAAGGTAATAAAGATAACGTTTTTTTTATTTTCACCTGACGGGTGTGCGGTGGTTTGAACAGGACAATAAAAAAACCTTTCTGACTAAGTACCTCAGATCTGTCTCAGGATGTGCAGCAGCTGGAATCATGTTGGACAGGAACAGTTAGATAACCCTTTGAAAGCTGCAACAAACTAAATTCACTCAAAATAAGAACAATGGCATTCCTTAAAGGAATGTGTATCGTCTGCCACTTGGCATTTATAGATCTATCTATTAATAAAGTATCTATCTATAGATAATTATTAATCCCAGAGGGAAATTCAAGGCATCCAGTAGCATGTTCTAATTATACAGAAAAAAAAAATGAAATAATCAAAAAAAGAAGCAGAATACACAAATATGGAAAAAGACAATAGAGCTGCTGCCTCTCAACGAGCAGGTCCCTGGTTCAAATCCCGGTCTGGGGGCCTTTCTGGGTTGAGTTTGCGTGGGTTTTCTCCAGGTGCTCCAGTTTCCTCCCACAGACCAAAAACAGCCGTTTGGGCTCCATCTCTGTCATTTTGAATCAGCTGAACTCCAATCATTAATCAAATCAGATTAATTACAATCAGTCCATTGGTTAACGACATATTTTGCTAACAAAAATACACAAGCATGCATGCGTTTTGGTGTCAAGCAAAAGAACGAAGACCTAAACATACCTGATCTGTTTCTTTCTGTCCTAGTTGGATCCTTGGCAGCACAGTGGCTCAGTTAGTAGAGCTGCTGCCTCTCAGTGAGAAGGTCGCCGGATTGAATCCCAGAAGGGAATCCATTCTGGATGGAGTTTGCATGTTCTCTCCGTGCATGTGCGGGTTTTCTCTGCGTGCACCCGTTTCCTCCCATCAAAAACATGCATGTTAGACTGATTGGTAAATTGCCCCTAGGTGTGAGTGAGAGAGTGAATATGTCTCGTTTGTCTCCATGTGTCCCTGTGATGGGCTGGAGACATGTCCAGGGTGTCCCTCACCCCACCCTTTGCACAGTGACCCAAAAGGAAGAAGCAGGTAAGATATAATGGATGGATATTTATAGTTTACCACAATAAAGTCCATGAATAACGTGCTTCTTTTATACTGTTGGTTTCATTCAGGTGTCAAATAAAGTTTAACGTGGTTCACTTTTTGTATCATTTAACTTTAGAAATAATGTTTTAATTTGTTTAAACGGGTACAAGTAATGGGGCTCACGTGGCTCAGATCAGTGCTGCTAATCTTTAGCTGCTCTTTCAGCTTCGCCTTCGTAATCTAATAGAAGGTGTAACACGACCTGAACAGTTCTCCAGAAATAACTTGGCTTTTAATTAAAATATTCTGAAGCAAATGGATTAAAAATGAAGTTTCATCTATTTGCTAACGTCATCAGAGATGTTGTCTTTGTTTCGTTCCTTTGGTTGACCGGCTGACAAAGATCAGGCTTTGTCTACACGTGCCTTCTCCAACACCATCGTCTCCATTTGTCAAAGCTGTGTGTGATATATGAGCTCTCACACACACAGCCCTGAGTCTTACACTCACAGTGATGGATCTGAAAACTGAAGCTGTGTTTCGCTGAAGGCCCAAAACGAGAAAACCAACCTTTATTTGCTCGCTCAAACCAGACATTTTGTTCTCAAGTTTCACGTAATGAAGAAAAGCAATCTGTGGGGATGAACGTGCGCTCATGGCCAGTCGCATGTTGCAGTCGTTACTGTTAGATTAAACTGTCAGTTTTTTTATTAGATTATAGACTCCACTCTTCATTTAGTCTTTTTATTCTTTAACTGGTGTCCAATGAACAGATCCAGCTCCCTGAGAAACCTGAAACCTGCGCAGCTTTTGGGAAGCGTCGTCTCATCTCCTGTGAGGCATGACTGCATCGTGCCAGCTGTGAGTCACATCTGGTTTATGATGTCTGTGATGTCCATATCCAGTCATGTGCACCTCTGCATCAGCGTCCTGTCAGAGTGAGGTGCACCCCTCCAGCTAAAAGCACTTGCAGATTTTATGGGGATCGTTTTCCACCTAAACGGCAGAGTTTGTTTTTGTGGCCTG
>JARVGQ010000610.1:12582220-12593780 GCA_031762355.1 Hypsolebias martinsi | reverse complement strand
GGGGGGTGGGTGGGTGGTGGGGAATAAGTTTTTTTGTTGTTGTTTCAGGTTACATTGTGGGGACCAAAGCCAGGACCCCATGGGGATAAGTCTTGTTGGGGGGTTAAGGGTTAGGTTTACTACTACTGGTTGTCTAGTACTACTTTACGATTACTAGTACTGGGCATGTAGTAGTAATGGTTAAGTTTAGAGTAAGGGTTAGGGTTAGGCTATAGAAAATGAATAGAAGTCAATGCAAAGTCCCCACAAAGTACGTTTAGAAGAACGTACATGTGCGTGTGTGTTACCAAAATATATCCTAAACCACTGGATGGGTTTTAATGAAACTTTCTTAAAGTTATCATTGGCTGTACTAAAACTGATTCTCATTTAAAACCAACTCAAGTCAAGATGGCTGCCACAGCCAACAGACTGATTCTTAAACACATCTCTGCACTGAACCTGATGCTGACCGGTTTCTGTGTTTGTGTTTGTTTTTGCTACAGTCACCTCTAGAAAGCCGAAGGTGGATGAGCGGGATGGTCAGATGTACTCCTTCATGTCCCGGAGCGAAATGGAATGTGACATCAGAAACGGGCGTTTCTTGGAGCACGGCGAGTATGACGGGAACCTGTACGGCACAAAGATCAACTCCATACACGACGTGATAGAATCAGGAAAGATCTGCATCCTGGATGTCAACCCACAGGTGGACTACATTAGGATGTTTCCCCTTTTCCACTCTTTAGTGTCTTTTCATAACTAAAATAGAAATGTACTCCCTTCCTCTACAACTTGTTGCCACACATCTGTCTTTAGGCTGAGTAATTTAGCATTTTAACCTCATTCCAAGTCATTTTTCATTGACATTTTTCATTGTGTAGCAGTCAGAAACCATTGTGCCTGTGTTTATCTGAAGGCCCTTAAAATCCTGCGGACATCTGAATTCCTGCCGTACGTTGTGTTCATCGAAGCGCCCGACTTTGAAGTCCTCAAAGCTATGAATAGGTCAGCGATTGAGTCGGGAGTAGTCACTAAGCAGCTGACGGTAAGTTGGAGCGAATCAATGACGGGGATTCAACATTACATATTGATCAACATTTGAATCAAAGTGCACTGACATTTGGATGCAGGTTTTTTACTCCATATTTTTCCGGTAATGTGTTAAAAGCACATTGTCCTAATGCACTGCATCCCCTTAGAAAACAAAACAAATAGGCTATATAAGCTTATTTTATATATACAATGTAATTTCTAACATGTTTAATCCACACATCTAAATGAAACTCTTTTAGTTTTTAGGGGAGCAAAGTTTTATCAGTTGTTTCATTAAATAACTAGAAAAATGAGGTGAAACAGCTGAGTGTTGGCTGAATTTGCTGAAATTTGTTAAAGAAGCTGAAACTTAATTGTAAAGTCACATCAAGCAGAACAAAAGCTGAAACAACTAAAACATGAGCTAAAACGAGTAGAACAATAAAAGCTAAAACTAGCTCAACATTAAAGCTAAAACCAGTAAAACCATTGATTAAAGTTACATTTAGCTTAACTGTAACTTAAAGCAAAGAACTAGCTAATCATCAGCTAAAAGATAAAATTAAAAAGTAATAGCCAAAAGCTAAGTGGGTGTGTGGTGGTGTAGTGGTTAGAGAAAGCCAGCCGTCACTGGTTCGAATCCCCTGACCGTTACATCAAAATGTGGATTGGAAAGGTGAAACACCCACACCTGCCTCCACCTTCACCCTCGGCCCTTACCCACAGGCACTCTTAATGGTTCCCAACCCTGATCCTTGAGGAACACCATTCTGCATGTTGTAGTTGTTTCTCTGCTCTGACACACCTGATTTTAATTAATGGGTACCTGTAATTAACAGGCTTCTGCAGAACATGAGGAAATAATTAAATCACTGAATCAGGTGTGTGTGAGCAGGGACACAACTAGAACATGCAGGATGGTGTTCCTCAAGGACCAGGGTTGGGAAACACTGAGGTTGGTAGTTGCATCATGAAAGGTGTCATAATAAAAACCACTGTGTCAAATCTTTGTGGGAGTTAGTCGCCTGCGGCCATTCTTTGAAGAAAGGAGTAACCAAAAGAAGAAGAAGAAGAAAAACGCCAAGATTGGAAAAAGTGGTAAATCAGCAAAACAATAGCTAAAAACTAAAATTAACACAATCAAATGCAAAAGCTAAATAGCTCACAGTATGTTGAAGTCTGACTGCATAAACGTACAGAAGAAAACTTAATGCTGACTCAGCATTGACACTTAAACTAATTTGACTCAGTGGTGACTGATTCCAGCAAGAAAATTGTATTCCTCACATTGAGACTTTCTTAGTGGACAGCTTTTGTTGTTGTTTACTTCCTCTGTCCATGCTCCTGACAGGACTCTGAACTGAAAAGGACAGTGGACGAGAGCGAGCGCATCAAGAGAGCCTACGGACATTACTTTGACCTCTGCATCATGAACGACGGGCTGGAAGCAGCCTTCCGAAGTCTACGAGTGGCTCTGGAAAAGCTGTGCACGGAGCGTCAATGGGTGCCGGTCAGCTGGGTGTTCTGAACGCTGGACGGTTTGTATCAGGAGAAGAGGGGGTTCTGCTTCCACGTGGAGCAGCTGAGCATTAATCAGTGCAAAAGATCAGCCTCATGTAGAGCATTTTTGTACAAACTGTGTTTCTCTGTTGAGCCCGACGTCAAGCTGTAATTTGTTTGTCCAGACTGGAATAATCTTATTGATGTTTGTTCAGGAGGTTTAGAGTTGAGGTGTTCGTACATTAGTCTGAGTGTGTGTGTTGTCAGTGGAAGGACCGTTTTAGCCTTTACAAATCTTTAATCAAATCCTTTTTGTAGTGTTTACGTTGGATGATCAGGAGAGACGGAGCAAAGATACCAAATGTTGCATTTGTAATGAATATAATGAATAATGCACATTTTGCCATTTTAACCTACGATTGTTTGGAAACGTGTTTAATCTTATAGTCTTCTTTGGTTTGGAAGTTAAAATAGCAATAGATCATATAAAGCACATGCAGTGCATTTATCCATTAATTCTAATGTGGACACACAGAAACATTCAGAAATAAACAGGAGGGGGTGGGGGATGTTTTTGTTGAGGGATTTTATTAATCTTATCATCATGGTTTGTTTTACTGCCAAAAGGTGAAATATGGGCAATAATGTTTTTTGCCTGTGTGTGTGTGTGTGTGTGTGTGTGTGTGTGTGTGTGTGTGTGTGTGTGTGTGTGTGTGTGTGTCTGTGTGTGTGTGTGTGTGTGTGTGTGTGTGTGTGTGTGTGTGTGTGTGTGTGTGTGTGTGTGTGTGTGTGTGTGTGTGCATGTGTGTGTTTGTCTGTCTGTTAGCAACATATCTCATGAACTACTGAATGAACTTTAAAGAAACTTGCAGAAAAGACTTGGGTGTACATCTACAAGTGATTAACGTGTGATGCCAACCTAATTTCAGATTGTCGCCACAGCCAATTGAATTGACCTTAGCAAACATAAAAATGGCTATAACGTAGTCAATTTATAGATAGTGAGCTAAAAGTGCTAGTGGTAGTAGCCGAGAATAGTTGTCAACTCATAAACTTAGTGCTACACCCTTGGCGAGATTTTTGCCTAAAATTTTACAACTTCCAACTGGAATCAGACTGCTGTTAGGAAAATTTCTCATGAACCACCACTGGTTTTCATGAAACTTTCAGAAAGTACTCATTAGATGTACATTTAAAACTCAGTACCATGTGGAGTCTGCTAGCTGAGGGTCAATCAATCAATCAATCAAATCAGTTCAACTTTATTGTTAATAACATTCAATGAAATGGAAATTTGTCTTTGACATCGGGCTCATAAAAACAACACAAGTTAAAAATGTCATTAAAAACTTTAAAAAGCTTTACTAACTCAATTAAAAACATTCCATTAAAACCATTCTAAAATACATGATACATTAAAATATGGAAACATCCCAGCAGACAACGGTTTGTTATGTGAGGACTCCCAAGTGCTAACGAATCACCTCGAGGTTTGAACGCCGTCATTTCTCAACACAAGATCTCAGTTTAAAACTGACAGAAAGGCAGCGGGCAATACGCATTCCTTCAAGGACTGCTAAGACTTTCATCTTTTTAATGTTTGTGAATATGTTTTATTTATATTTTCTTGTCCTGTGCTGGAGAACTTCTGATTTGTTTGACATTTTGAGAATCCAGCAGAGGGATCACTGTGTCTCCAAACGACCTGCTCGATCCTGTTGGAGTTTCATTTGTAGCACTGATTACATTCAAACCCTAAAATGGAGCAAGAAACTATCCTAAGTAGCCTAGACTAGAGTATGCATTGTATACTGAGGGGGAAAAACATATTACCTGAACATCATTTATTGGACTATTAATGGATGAACTTTTTTTTTTTTTTTAATGTACAAGCATTTAAAGAATTTTCAAGTGGCTTTAAGTCATATTTAGTTTTGCCTTAATATGGTTCACAAGCCAAGGAAACATTTTTTCCCCATCTTGGAGCATTTCACTTCTTTTGATGTACTTGTTCTTTATCAAAAACAAAAGATTATACAACTCTAGCAACTTATTTATTTCACCTTTGTTTAAACCTGTAAGTACTGTACTGTAATAAAAAGTGTATAACACAAAGCGACACTTGGATGATTCTGCAGGCGTTTAAGATGCAGCTCAACCATAGTTTGACCCTTATATGAAACAGGGTGAATAGTTGTTTTTACTGTTTATTTAAAATTAAAGTTATAACATAAGAAATAATGACAACAGTGAGCTTGTAGAAATGTACGGGATGAAGGATTTTGTTGGCAGTTAAGCTGAAGGATGTTCTGTGTGACCTTGGGGGGGTTCAGGTGGTATTGGTTGATGGAGGAAGATGGGGTCTGTGGAGGTTCTGTGTCATCCAGTGAGGCGCCAGAGGAATGGTTATTGGATACATCTCACAGGGAGGCTGGGGGTCACTGGGCCAAACGTTAGTCAGCTTGGGGTCAAACTGCAAGATAAGGGTTTAAAGATCATTTTGAATACAGTCAGTCACAATAAGTTATTCATGTTATTTCTGATTTATCTTTAAAATAATGGTGAGTTTTCCATTTTTTACAGGATTGTTTGAAACTTTGAACACACCTATTGTAGGTTTTAGATTTTAAATAGACCCAGTGTCCTCCAGTGAAAACAAACTGACTTCAAAGAATTAAAGCCACAAGTTTGAGGCCCTGTTTACACGACAACAATCCAATGAAATCTGAAAATTTTCCCATTTCTATCAATTCATTTACATGAAAACGTTTTAAGCACAATCTCTGTTTACACAGGAACAGTAGATGTAGAAAAGGTGTAATTACCTTTTTTCGCCACTAGTTGGTGTTATGTGCTTTGAAACTAAGTGTGCATGTGTTAAAAAACAAATTTCTACCTGAAAGCTGCTACAACGGTCGAGATGGCAGAGAAATATTTTTATGGGCAGACAACAAGGTTCAGCTACTGCTTAGGGGGACTGATTTATAAACCCACCAAATTTTAAGAGAACATTGGGAATCATGCCAGTACGCGGATATATAAAGATTACTTGGAGCACTAGTTAGATCTATCAGAGTCAGAAGCACATACGGGTATCCGCCATTGTCGATAGTTTCTTCTTCTGTGGGTTGTAGGAAGCCATTATGTTTTGTGTCATACTGCGCATTAGCCAGGGATTCCCTGACAGAAAATATGTATTTTTTCTCTTTACACGACAACGGACACCGGGACGTTTTTGAACCATTGCACTCTGGAACCTGTTCTCAAATTGTGCCGTTGTCAAAGAAAACATTTGCTATTTTTGTGTAAATGAACAATACAAAACGCAACGAAACTCTTCCATTTTCACCAGAACTTGTTTTTGTGTAAACAGGGAAAACACTGACAAATTTTGTGTAAACAGTGAAAACACTGACAAATTTCTTGTTGTAAGTCCTGTTTAAACATTTTGGGCTAAGTTCAGCCTCTAGTTCTGATTCCCTGTCAGTAAAGTCAGTGGTTAATTAAGTTATCTTACGATTGCTAATGAATAAAATCAGTTTAGTTGCAGTGTCACATTTAAATGCGACATAAAAAGGGTATTCATTGCAAGGCACGTTTGTGTACAATTGATAATTTTCAGTATTTTTTAAATGATTCAAATCTTTTGAAGTTGGGCTGCCTCAGTTAACGAGGAAATTAGAGTAATTTTAATCCAGTTGACACCCTAAAGACCTGGACCAAAGTGGAAAGCTGCCATTTTAAAACTTCTCAAATCTCAAAAATTGTACATTTGTTCATGCAAACAGTATTTTGTACCTTTTTACACAGCTGTCACTTGGACATTACACAAACATTTTCTGTTCTTATCATGAAATGTTACATGTCTGTTTTATGCATGTTGTATCTACTCTGCCAGCTTGACTAGGATTCCCCAGAAGAAGAAATTATTTCAATGGAGACTTCCTTGTTAAAAAAGGACAGATTAATTCAAATAAATCTGGTCAGACTTCAACACTCTTCAATCAGAGGTTCTTCAAAGAGCTATCTACAACAGGTAAGATATTTGATCATAACCTTTCATTTTCTGTACCCTTTTCTAGTTGGAACTAAATGTTTTTATTAAAAAATATCTAAGCACTTGTTCCAAAAATAGAATAAAAACCAAAGATAAATCCGTTCAAATCACTTGGCACACATTTATGTGCCAAGTGATTTGATGATCTCAGCTGACTAGTTGTCCCTCACCAATGAGTATGGCGGTGGGTGATCCATGGTGCTGTAATGTGGAGGGGGTTGGTCAAAATTTGCGTCCTCTTCCACCTGATCCACTGACGAGGAAATTGCTTGTATTTGCATCGGAATATTGCCGCCACCTTCCCCTCTTTTCTTTTTTAACAGAAGATAGAAGCAGAGGAGTATGGAAGCAATGGAGATCACCAGGAATGGCAATCTGGGGAAACATTTTAAAACCAGATGAATGTAAACTTCCACTTAAATATTTTTTCTTTGTTAACTTCATGTGAAAACTTACATAAATGGAAAGATATTCTCTATTTCTGTCATAGCTGGAGTTTTATCAACCTGCTGACATTACTGAGACAGAAAAAATGAGTTTATTGACCCACAGAAGAGTAGAAGTGTATTTATTATCACTGATATGAATCAAGAACAAAAGTATGTGAATTAGACTTTTATTGACGGTGGAAATGAAGATCAAGTCTAATCTTCAGCATGAATATTATCTGGTGAAAACTAAAATGAGCACAGAAATTGCAGTACAAAATAAAACAGCGTTATGACAAGTGATTGAAATAAAATGTCAGCATTTCTTTTCCAGCTCATGAAAGCTAACTGAGCAGTTATGAGACATTTATGCTGACTGTCTACTCAAAGGGTTATGACCTGTAGAGGCCCGGTGACATTTCAATTGTACCGATGCAATGATATTTTTGTTTTGAAATAAAAAGAAAGGTTAATCTCCGCACAAGAACTATTTCACTGGTTTGTCAGCAGCAGAAAGAATCAACAGTAACTGACTGAGTTTTACCTGCAGTGAACCTTCATCCTATAAATCTGTTGATCATTACAGCTGTAGGTTAAAAACACGAACCCAGTTCTCTTGTTTACACCTAACACACATCGGAGACAATGATGCAGTACTTGGACTGTCATGATTAGTTGACAGAAGCATTTTTAATTTTTTTTTTTTACCTTGTTAAAAAAAGCCAAATCAGAACCGGTCCTGACCCGCACGGGCTGCTGTCAGAGGAAAATGTGTCACTCAGGGAAGTGAAGAGTTTTTACAGCATCACTGTTCTGTTTAAAGACACAGATACAGCCGGTGTTCTGGCTCTGACACGCTTTTTCTCCGTGAAGAAGTAAAGTATTCAAAAGCATTATTAACTCTGTTTCCTTCACCAACATGTCTATTCAGATCTGCTCTGATCACCGCTCTCTCCTTCCTATGAATACTCCCATCACATCATCCAAACGCTTCCAAAATTTATCTTTTTTCCTTTACATCATATCCAACCTGCAACACCCTCCACATAATGCCCTGAGGAACATGATCACATGCAGATTAGAGAGGCAAACTCACAACCTCCCCCCACAGCAATTCTTCAAGAGTGAAGATCTGGTCCACCGTTCCATGACCAGGACAGAAGTCACACTGCTCCTCCTGAATCCAAGGTTCAACAATCTGTCAGGACCTCCCTTCCAACATCCTGGAGTAAATGTTCTTGGGAGGGCAAGAAATCTGATCCCACAACAGTTGGAAGACATGCTCTGGTGCCCCTTTCTAAAAATTTGAACCACCTCCCAAGCCTGCCACTCCATAGGTGTCTTCCCAGTCCTCCAAGAAACACTGGAGAGATGTGTCAACCATAACAGCCCCACAACATTCAGAGCCACCAGCATCTTGGGGTGAATCTAATCCATTGCTGGTGCCCTGGCAACGAGGAGCTTTCAGACACAGTGACCTTTGCCATGGCAATGGATTCTTTCCCCCCTGAATCCTCAGACTTCCTCCGCAAAGGTGAACATGTTGGGTGAATTAAGGAGATCCTCGAATGGCTCCTTCCACCGATCAACAACATCTTCATTCTGGGTCAGCATTTCCCCACTCAAACCAAGCACATCCTTTGATAGGGCCTGCTTTTCTTTTCTGAGTCTCCAAAAATGGCAAAATGGTTTGTCAGGACCTTCTCAAGGCCAAACAAAAGTCTTTCTCCATGGCCTCCCCGAATTCTTCCCATGCCCAATTTTTGCATCAGAAACAAGTGAAGCTGCAGTCTTTCTGGCCATCCTGTACCTGTCAGCTGCTTCAGGAGTTTTCTGGGACAGCCAAATCCTAAAGGCCTCCTTCTTCAGCTTGACAGCCTTCATCACTGCTGGTGTCCACCAATGAATCCTTTAGTTGCTGTCACGAGAGGCACCAATGACCTTCGGGCCACAGCTCCTAGAAGCTGCATCTTCTACAATAGAGGCCCTGAACAGTGTTTGTAATGGACAATCCATGCCTAGCACAGAAGTCCAACAAGCAAACACCATTCAGGTTTGGCTCAGGGAGGCCATTCCTCCCATTCACCCCTTTTTTGGATGACTTCATCCATGCCCACATAGACAATGAAGTCACCCAGTAGAAGGAGGCAATACCCAGATATAAACCTTTCCAGGACACCATTCACAGACTCCAGAAAGGCCAAGTAATCTGAACGGATGTTTGGTGCATACGCACAAACAAAAGTCAGAACCTTCCCTTCTGCAGCCTGAAGATGCAGAGGCATCCTTCACCGGGGAATACTCCAAAACTGGGGCATTTAAGCGGGGACTTGTGAATATCCCCACATCTGCTCAATATCTTTCCCTGTGCTGCTCTGGAATAGGAGAGTTCAGCTTCTCTCCAGTAGTTGGGTTCCAGTGTCCAAGCCATGCATAAAGGTGAGCCCAGTTATATCTAATTGATACTGCTCATCCTCACACACAAGCTCTGGCTCCTTACCCACTAGAGAGATGACATTCCATGTCCCTGTGCTGCCAGGAATCTGCATAGCCAAGAACCCTCCTTTACCTGCCACCCAGCATTCCCAGCACTTGACAGTCCTTCCTATTGGTGGTGAGTACCTGTGGAGGTAGTGTCCAGTCCTTCCTTCAGGATTGGCTCTGCCAAGCCCCAAGAGACGAGGCTCGCTTGCTGGTGAGCTCCCACCCTCAGGGCTGGCTCCAGGGAGACATCCCGAATTACCTTTTCTGGCTGAAGTTTCCTGATTGATATGTTGTTTGTCCATCAAGGTTTTGAAGCACTCAGTCTGATCCTTCCCCCAAGGACTCTTTGATATAGGAGACCCTACTAGGGGTTGATGCTCCAGACAGCATAGACCCTAGGGTCCCAGCGGTACTCAAACCCCTCTACCATGTTAAGGGGGCAATTCTGCAGAGGGGAATTGGCACCTTAAAAAATGTGACACCATTAAAGTGGAAAATAAGTCATTAAAGCTATTTAAAATCCACCCGCTTCGAACGTTGTCAGCCATTAAATGGACGTTATCGTAGCGGTCAGACTGCCCCTCCTCTACCACCTAGTACGTTTAAAGGTATGTTGTTAGCGTTGGTAGTGATGATAATAGGCTCCGTTTTTACCTTTGTTAGCGCTCATTATAGCTTCACGTGGTTAGGTTTAGAGTAAAGGGTCTCACGTTAAGTTTAGGCACAAGGGTAAGGGGGTTATGTTTAGGTTTGGTCCTCTGGGTCAGGTGTAAGGTTAGGTTTAGAAAAAGGGTTACATAAGCTGAAAAAAAAAAAGAAAACCCAGTGACACGCTGCCTATTATCAGCGAAAATAACGATAATAACGTGCCTTTAAACCTGCTAGGAGTTACAGGAGGGGCAGTCTGACCGCTACATATGAGGATGATAACAACTAATAACGTCCATTTAATGGACTGACAACATCTGAACCCGCTGTAAAATCTGTGAAATTATGATCAGTTTTAAATGCTGATGCAAATATGGAATATATTTTTACCATTGCAGAGTTTTTATATTTTTTAAGTATATACTTAAATATATAATTTCCAAACTAGGAAATGTGAAGTATGTTAACTGTTTGAAGATGCCGATGAAGAGGCTCAGGTTTCCTTTACGTTAGTTGTAGGTTATGACAGTGGAAGAGGAGACACTGATAAACAAAATGCACACAGAATAATTTGGTCAATATTAATTTATTAAAATTTAATATCTTAAATGTCATTAAATAAATATCTGATTCAGGAATATTAATGTGATCTAATGCTGTAAGGATTCATGGGAGGTGGACTGACTTGTTTTCAGCAGTCTGCTGAAAAGTCTTTGTAAATTAGCAGTTTGACATCAAAAACACAATTTAGGGGTTCAGGAAAAAAGAATAGCTCAACCATATGAGAGGAGTGTATGAAATGAGTCGTACTCCAACTCAAATAAAACTCAAAATAAAGGTCAGATCCTGTAAAGTGGAATTCTATGGAAAGGTTATGAATGGGTAATATCTTACCTGTTGCAGATGATGTTGTTGAAGATTTGGATGCTAAGGATGACTGTGCTGCACTTTACTTAGACCTGTCCAAAGCCTTTGATAATGTAGATCATGACATTTTCTGCCACAAGCTCCCAGATAAGAAAAAAAAAATAAAATAAAATAAATTTGTATGCCTCTTTTATGATTGTCTTTTGTTGTCGTTGTTATCCACTGTTGTCATCACTCTTTGTTAAAGAAATCAGGTCTCTCTTGTGATAGAGCTCCCGAGGCTCAGTGGGATTAACCTGTATAAATAAAGGTTGAATGAATGAATGAATGTTGGCTTCTAAGATCACATTGTTGGCTGGTTCTCAAACTCTCTCTCAGGTTGGAGGCAATGTGTTCAACATAACGGTATTTCATCTAACTACTTTACATCACCAACGGTGTGCCACAAGTCTCAGTTTTAGGTCCCACTCTTTTTACGATTCATATCAAGTCAAGTCAACTTTATTTCTAGAGCACAGTTAAAACAGATAAACTGTTATCAAGGTGCTTCACAAACAACATC
>JARVGQ010000610.1:12464905-12475053 GCA_031762355.1 Hypsolebias martinsi | reverse complement strand
CAATCACAGTGCGAGGGGCGGGGTACACCCTGGACAGGTCGCAAGTCCATCACAGGGCCACATGGAATGATTATAATATAATAATATTAATAATATTAATATTAAAATTATTATTATTAATAATAATAATAATAATAATAATAATAATAATATATTTCTGTGCCAATCAGTTCTACATGTTGTCATTTATTTATATCTATTTTAATAAAATAAATGTGGTTTTCATTTTGTTTTAATTTACTTTGTACAATAATTTATTTTTTCTGATTTTAATACAGTTTTGGTTTTAGTACTTTACACTTTTCTTGCAACTTTTAGATTTTGTGCTTCATTATTTACTGTATCATTGAACAAACAAACAAACAAACAAACAAATAAATAAAGTTACAGTTTAAAAACTTCAAATATTTATTATCAAGTGTTTCCTCATTAAGCTGTTTGTGCTTCATGAAGGTTTTCAGACTCTTTGTGGTAAAGTCACTGCTATTAATCCTGTTGCAGCTCCTGTTTGTCCTAAATTATTCTACAAGTATTTATTTGACTTATTATTATTATTATTATTATTATTATTTGTCTTTTTGTAAAGTTTATTTTACACTGCTGTATGAAATGTGTTTTACAAACTAAGTTTGATTTAGTTGTTTGTCTACAGGTGTAAATTTAAATAATAATTGTCAGATAAACAATAGAGTAGTAATTATGTCCTGTGTAAGAGCAGGAAAGAGGAAGTTATTAAAGCTAAATGTAATTGGGGTTTTCACATTTAACTGGTAAGAACATGTTAAAGTCAACTGCAAACAACCACTGAATATAAATAATGTATTATTTGCTAAGTTGCTGTGGAAAAAAACAATAAAGATATGTTCCTGTTTTTAGTATTTTACATCACCTTAGCTGTTTTTGTTGCTTTTTTAATACCATTTTATTTTCATTTGTCAATATGCATCTTTCATGATTGTGTATTGATGTCTTTGTTGTCTGCTGTCATCACTCTTTGTGAAAATTAGGTCTCTCTTGTAAATGAGTCCTCGAGGCTCAATGGGATTAACCTGAATAAATAAAGGTTGAATGAATTCATTTAGAATAATTCCCACGTGAGGAGGATATAAAATCTGTGGAGGATTAAAAATGACTAAATTAAATAAATGCAACAGAAAGATGATGACGTACCCTTTTTTTCATTCACTGAAGGATAAACTTACTCAATAAAACAGCATTTGGATATATATAAAAAAAAACGTGCACCTTTTGGGAAAATAAGAAATGATTTAAATAAGTAGCGCATATAAGCCCCGTCTGCGCTACAGCTCGTGACCACTAGAGGGCGGCAGATGTTCACACATGAAGGCTTCCAGATGAGCAGTGACTGAAACTTCTGACAGAACTTAATAATAATAATAATAATTCTTAAACCGACATAAAAGCTCTTCCTTAAAAATGTCAAGAGAACACGATTTGAGGATCTTAAACTGTGTGCAATACATTTTATTTCTGTCATTAGAGAAAACTACAACCGTTAATTTACCTACACTCCACAAGGGGGCGCTGTGCACCGTGCAACCAACACTGCAGATAAAACGATTAGAAAACGAATCTCTTTACATCGCAAACGAGGCACGGTTTGAATTGTGGATGCAGCAGAAACGATCCTCATTCGATGGTGAAAACTTTATTCCTTTAACGTCACTTGAGACTAATTCTTTCCCTTGTAGTCACCTCCTGACTGTTGATTTGCATATGCGGCCAGAGCAGAGGAATTCACCCTCAGGCGCTATCAGTTGAACTAGTTTTCTTTTTTTTTTTTTTTTTTTTTTTTAACTATCTCCTCCATCACTTTTTTTTTTTTTTTAACCCAAAGTTCAACTTAAAATGACAAAAGCAGTCAGCGGGAGGCCTGCAGAATAAAGTGCTGATCTGTGTTAAGAAAACATTGCATAAAACATTAAGGAGACCGTCTGGCTGCGGGATTAGTCTTTAAACATGTCAGCGATGTGTTGCAACAGAAGGACGCCAACCTGCCTGTGCGTGTGCGTGTGCGTAGATTTAAGTTTTGATTATTATTTTTTTTTTTTTTATATAAAAATAAATAAAAGCTACATGTTTGTCAAAGTGAACAGATACATTTAAAAGACCAGAGAGGTGCGCAGCCTGAAACTGGGAGCGCACTGGAAGCACGGGGAGAAGAGCGGCAGCCAATCACAGAGCAGCGTCCAGCCCATTCTTTATAACTTTGTGCCACGGGGGCTGAGCGGTGCCACAAGTTCGTTTCTGCAGCTGGGGGAGTTTCAGTGGACTAGAAGCTCTGCAGGGGCGCTGAAGAGCGCGCGCGCACAGCTTTGCTCTTTCATATTTTTTTGTTGTTGTTGTTGTTGTTGTTGTTGTTGCTTCTTTACGCACCGACCTGAAAGTGGGATTTTTCTGCTTCTGAACAACTCGGGAGCGCTGCTGCCACCATGAGCGCCGGACAGGGCTATGAGAAGAAGATCGCGAGCATTCTCACCGACCTTCCCGGATCTATGAGCTGCCACCCGAGTTCCAAGGACTCCCCGACTCTGCCCGAGTCCTCCGTGACGGACATGGGCTACTACAGCGGGCAGGCGCACCACGAGTACTACCAGAGCCAGCCGTACGGACAGCCCATGAACTCTTACCACCACCAGTTTAACCTGAACGGGATGGGGGCGGCTGGAGCGTACGCCACCAAGTCTGAATACCCCTACACCAACAGCTACAGACAGTACGGACATTACAACAGGGATCACCTGCAGGCCTCTCCTCCGGGCTCAGGTACATATCATCATCATCATCATCATCCACGGAGCTCATTAGGATGGATTCTACAGAATCAAAACCTGCAAAATAAATCCACGCGTGGTGTTTGAATATGTGTGATTTTCCAAGTTTTTATGTCGAACTTTTAAGTGGCATGATTTTTTTGATGAAGAGTAAAATTCCCTTTAATCTTTCCAATATGTTGCGCTCTTTGATCTATTGGGAATTTCAAATGGAAATTAATTATCAAGAACAAAAATAGTGTGATCGTTTTAATTATGACAATTTTTTTTTAATTGAGTAAAGTAGTCAAGTTGTGGGGGGGAAAAAAATGTGATAAGAATGAAAAATAATAAGAATCCAGATTTGCGCAGACGTTTTCTCTTTGCATGTTTGAGCGTCAGAGAGTGACAGAGGCGGCCTCCTTCATTGATTTATTTCCCATGCCGTTTGTAGTGAAAGAAGAGCCAGAGCCCGAGGTCCGCATGGTGAACGGGAAGCCCAAAAAGATCCGCAAGCCGCGGACCATCTACTCCAGCTACCAGCTCGCTGCGCTGCAGAGGCGCTTCCAGAAGGCGCAGTATCTGGCGCTGCCGGAGAGAGCCGAGCTGGCGGCGCAGCTCGGCCTCACGCAAACACAGGTATGTGCTTATTGACCTGCTTTACACCTGATATTTTACTAACTAATTCGATCTACAAGTCACGTGAGCCAGGGGTTTCCAATGCGGCCAATCGTTTGCCTTTTATTTGCACACCGACGCGTAATTACGCACAGATTGGATTTCTGCCTTTCACTCTCTCATCGCAAACAACATATTCCACCATGTTATTTATTTACTTAACAATAAAACACTTTTTTTTTTTTTTTGGTCATGTGTGCAGCGTTTTAAATGTGATCCCTTTCATTTCAGGTGAAGATCTGGTTTCAGAACCGGAGATCCAAGTTCAAGAAGCTGTACAAAAACGGCGAGGTTCCCCTGGAGCACAGCCCCAACGCCAGCGACTCGATGGCCTGCAACTCCCCGCCCTCCCCCGCAGTGTGGGACAACAGCACCCCCCAGAACACCCCGATCAGTCGGCCCCAGGTGCCACAGCCCGCGCACAGCTCGTCGCCGCCCTACCTGGAGGATTATAACAGCCACTGGTACCAGCAGGGATCCCACCTACAGCACCCCGGCACCGTGCACCACCCCGTCCCGCAGCAAAGTGTGGGGGCTGTTTATTAACACGGACTCTTCAGTTGTCATTCAATTAAAAAAAAGTCTCCATAAAGACTATGCAGAGCGAAATGGACCCGGAGCAGGCCTGAAATAAAACCATGATTTATTTTTTATTTTATTTTTTTGGTTTTGGATGAGCAGGAATGTTTGGGGGTTTTATTCAAAGAAAGCACATAAAGGGATTTCCAATCACTTTTGGCAGCGTTTTAACACGACTCGTGGCGTGTGTTTTTTTTATTTTTATTATTTATCGCTTCTGTTGTTTGCAACTATTTTTTTGTAAATGAATATGCAATTTTTTTGTTGTTTTTTTATTAAATACATGTAGCCTAACACACAACAACCAAACTGTGCTGTTGATCCATGCTGCAGTCAAATCATGGGTTTGTAGAGAAGAAAAACTCAGGACATATTTATAAAGGATTTGTACAAAGATGTTGAAGGTTGTAAATACGTGTTTATACTCAGAACCACTATGATCACATTCGTTTGGACCGGGAAGACTGCACGGTGGTGCTACCTTTTTTTTTATATTCCTGTAATTTAGTCAACCTGTTGCCTTTTACTGTCAAATGAATAAAGATGGTAATTATTACATGTGTGTCCTGCCATTTGTGAACATTTAAGATTAAATTTGAGTGCGTCAAGTCTTCAAAACCTACTTTCAGGGGCATTTTTTTATTATTTTTAAGCCACCTATTTTAAAATGTGTAAAATAATATATTAAAATACCTGTATGTGTTTTGCAGCAGAGCAGAGGAGAATTTAAACATTTATTTGTTTTAATACACTGTAAAAAATGGTTTTCGGACTCAACAACAATTATGTTAAATAATTATCCGACATGATGTTTAAACTAATTTTACCTGCTAATTCGGATCAATAACAAAGGTCGAGGCTCATTTGATCAGGTTTTTACACGTGGATAGAAAAATGGCTTCAAATGAAATTCCAAACATCTGACCTTAAACCAGTTGGTATTTTATTTTGTATTTTTAACATTGACTAAAACGTGTTTTATATGTTTCAAAAGTTTAAATCCTGTATTTGTTCAATTGGAGCTTAAATGAAGATGTGCCTGTGAATCAGTTGTTCCTTTTCCAAAGCACAAATATAATAATTTGAGTTTGAAAATAAAAAAATAATAATAGTCGCATCTAACGAGTCCTTTAAGTTTGTAGTAAATAACAACAAAGAAGTGTCGGCTATGTCACTTCTGCCTTCTATTAATTATAATATCAATGATAACAATATTATTATTATATTGTTCTTGGTGTTTTGAATTTTGGATGTAGGTCTCAATTTTTAATTTTTGCTACACCTCTATGCAGACAAGCTGGAGTCAGTTGCTTTTATTAATATTCTGCTTCCAGATAAAAGAAGCATTTTGATATGAAACTAAACTGCAGACAGTGCTGGTGGATGATGGGTAATGTGTGTGAGTGTGTGTGTGTGTGTGTGTGTGGTGGCACAGAAGCAGACACGCAATCACAATATGATGACGCATTAACTGCCAAAATAATTTTCATAATAAAAATAAATAAAATACAATGTGCTTTTAGGCTCATTTTTTCCTACAAGTAAACAAAGCTCCAAATAGACTGTTTTAAATTTAATTCTGATAAAAAATTTAAATAAATTCCGTGTGTGAATGGAAGCGAGCATGGCACTGGTGTTAAACTGAAAAACACCGATATCATAGGCTGAAAGGCTGATGGACTGCTCTCATAATGAATGTTGTGACAGCAGCGAGGAGGAAATCGTATTAAATCATAAAAGAAGAGAGGACAGAAAGAAGCAGACTTTAAGCTAAATGGAGCTCACGTTGAAGCAGATTTTATTAAATACTGTATGTTGAAAAAATAATGAGACAATGGTGAAACTGCTGATGGGGATCTCGTCCACATGGACCACCGGGGTGCCACCATTACGCACGGAGAGAGAATGTACCCACGGCGTGGAGCTTTTACGGCCTTTTCTACTGCTTTTAGTAACTGCAATGGAATGCAGGCTGCAGTAAAGGTGCAGCACTGGGAAAGCGTGACACAGAGAAGTTTTGCTCAGTCTCACGGCATGCCATTTTTATATTTATCACATAGCTGTTGTTAATCATTAAACGTTGTATTTATGATGTGACAACATGCCCTTATTTGTTTTAATGACTTCAAACACTGATGAGCACATTTCATATTGTAATCTCTGCCAAGAATGAAATGACATGATTCAAATAATATTGAAACCGACATGTCAAGTCCAGTGGTGGGCACAGTTTCGCTAACTCGCTAACAGCTAACAATTTTTTTTTGTTTGTTTGTTTAGCGTAGCGGATAAGCATTGTTGCTAACTGTTAGCAGAATTAACATCCGCTATACAGTATTAACAAAATTCACAAGCTTGTTCCTGTCTGTTGTGGGCGTAACCAGAAGAGTCTGTTAGGCACGCCATTGGTTCACAACATGTACACGTGACATGACGTGATTGGTCAAAACAGCTGCAGCTGGAAGGAGACAAGAGTCTGACGCAGACTGACTGACAGCTGTCTTAGCGGTTAGCAGTTAGCTTAGATTGATGTTTTGATACGTACAACAACTTTTCTTAGCTTTTAATGCGCACCTTTTTTGGAAACTGTAAATTTACAAATAGTTGTTTTTTTAAGTTAGCTGTTAGCATTTTAGTATTAGCAAAGATATTTTTTTCAGATTTAGCGGAAAATGGGTTAGCAAAGCTAATTGTTTGGCTAGCTGTGCCCACGTGTACTCACCTGAGAGTTTAGCATTTCAAAAGGAAATTTTATCACCGGCAAGAAACCAAACCCAGTCCAACGATAATAGAACTTGACTTCCAAATGGACTTTACAGTTTTATGAACTTCAGATAAATGTTCTCAGATTTTATTAATAACTAGAAGACGATAAAAAATATCATATTAATTTTTTTCACGGTGATGTTATTTCCCTAACAGTTTTGTAAACAAATTATAGCATTGGCCACACCAAAAATAAATTTCCCTGGAATTTGCGTTTTTTTTCTGTATGAGTTGTGCAAGTCATGTTTTTCAATCCAATAATAGAAATTAGTGCATCGTTTTTTTACAGTTTCTGTGTGAAATTAGAGACTCGAAGCTTTTAGAAAATATTTTAAAAAATCACAATTTTCAACAGTCTGGTCACATTTAAGGCAACTGTTATTTACAGCGCTCTGTCTTGTTTTCTCTGTTCTGAAGCTTCAAGCACATTTTCTCAGAATTAGCTAAAAGCTAACGTGTCACGGATCCTAATCCCATTCCCCTAACGTCCCAGTTTGTTTAATGCTCCTGAAAGCGACCCCCAGTTGTCTGCGCAGCATCAGTCGTCCTGCAAATCCCCCCGTGCTGATTTGACAAAAGCAGCGTGATCACTATTGCCTTTTAATATCAATAAAATCTCATCGCACATGCATGCGACCTCCCTGTGGGGGCCCTGCTCAGCTTGTGTGGCCCTTTGACTGTGAACCATTTGTGCTGAAGACAAACGTGCGCTCAGCTGCACTTGGGTGCCGACACGTTCATATATGTCATCTCAAAACATTTACAAGTGCAACAGCCGAGGAGGGCGAGGGTGAACCTTTGAACTTGAATGTGATCCTGCACAACGCGGCATCACCACAGCCTGAAGAGGCTCGGTGCCCGGGCCCCTGTGACCCCTCTTATCATCTCCATGCTCCCCTGCAACAGTCGACAGTGAGGTGTCAGCACTTGTCTCTTGAGTGTGGCCATACCAGTAGAGGCAGCCATGGAAAGACTTCCAACAGCTGTCCCAGTCCGTCCTATAGGCCAGGCTGGGTCTTGGCCACATTAGGATCACTCAGGCTCCCCAGTTTGTGGTAAGCTTGGATGAAATGAAGGCATCTTTGACAGCTGTGAAGCCATGAACCCTGGATGACCTCGCAGACCAGGGCAGGGCAAGTCCAGGCTGATGCATCCCTCTTCAGAACAGCTTTTGTCGTCCTGGTTCCAGTGTGTGAATCCTTTCCTTACCAGCCTGAACCTCATTTTATACTCTCCACTCGCTCCGAGCCCCAGTCCAGCCCTGCTTTCCAAACCTACACATCCACTCTCTTTAATAGAAGAGCTGCTTACAATTATCCGAGACGTCAGATCCCTCATGTTAATAACAATAATCACCCCAGAGACCTGCGCTGCCTTTCACCCATTCAGAGCTGGGAGTTAATAACAAGCTATTTTCCCTCTTATTGCAAATCCTGCAATTAAAACCCATCAGACACCTCATATCTGATAACCCGGGACAATTCACGCAGTCGATACAGTCAGACCTGCCTTCATCATCACGCTTCAACCCATCTCCCAGCCTGCCACCTACACCCCCCCCCCACTCCCCCTCGACTAAGCTTGTCTGATACACAGGGAGCCTTTTCACTTTCCCTTCAATCTGCCTTCGTGATAATTGGTCCCCAGTTTGAAAGGTCCTACTCTTCTCTGTCCAACTCCACGAGCCATTATTCTAATCTGGAGATGTGAAATTGCCTATAATTTTCCCTGATGCCCCCATCACTTGCCTCTTCTTCTTCTCCAGGCCTGCGTGCTTGACAAGGCACATAATAATCAAGAATGAGGGAAAAGGGGGCACGAGGGGTGTAAATATAAGAAGGTGATGGTAAAATATCACAATGCTTGTCCTTATGTGGGGGGAAATCAACTTGGAGGGGTGAAAACGCAGAGATCGGGCTTTGTTCTTCATGGGTGCAGCAGTGAGGGGTGCAGGGCTCCGCCATAGAGGAGAGGTAAGGGCCGCATGTGTCTGAGCGACAGTGTTCCTTTGTTTTTGAGGGTTGTATTTAAATAGTAAATTTAAAGAATTGTTTTCCTCGCCTGAAGTGTGGCTGAAAACACCTGGAAGTATCTATTCTCAGCTAATATGAGAGAAACATCTCAGACGAGTCGGATGCATTTATTTGTTATTTTAATAATGTCTGATGTGGCACGAGACAAATGGCTCTTATACCCAGACAGCCCGAGCAGCAGGGTGATGAATGGAGCGTCACCAGATTGTTTCTCTAACGCGCTTCTCAGCGCCATTAATCAGAGATCAGCTCTCCGTTTAATCAGCTCGGACTGTTTAACTGCTGATTAAACAGACTGAGCAGATCCGTGCGTGAAATCACGCGCAGTCCGACGCAAGGATGGCACCCTCGTTCATCACCGTGTTATGACAGCGGTGATTTTCAGGGAAACGTCGATAAAATGTCTTTTTTTTAAGTTGCACTCTGCACGCAAGGACTCATTCTTTGATGAAAAAAGATGCGTGTTGTCTTTGATTAGGCTTCAGCAGCAGATTGAAAAAAAAAAAAAAAAAAAAGGAATGCATTGATCTTTTCTGAATGTTCGAGTCAGATTTGGTGAAACGTTTGGAACGGTGCGTAAAAGTTGTCCCATGCGTAAAACTTCATTTTACGCGTAAAGGTGACACCATCGTTTAAGGTCACCTGGTGTTTTCTTTAGGGGCATCTTCCTTGAATTTAGATCAAGTGAAATTTATATATAATTTTTTATAAATGATCGAGCAAGTTTTAAAACAGACTTTTAGGATTTTTGTGGATGAATGATTATCAAGACTTAAGTGTGTTACATTAATAAATCACCATAAAACTATCAAATCATAAAAGCTGTTACAAGCAGAGCCTCGCTCGTTAATCATAAAGAAGACGTGGCGTTTAAGGGCGAAAATAAATTTAAATAAAGGTGTTTTTTTTAACAACTTTCTCTCAACAAAACTCAACAGCCAGTTTTCATTTTTAGTCGAAGTGGTCTAAAATAAATCCACGCACACAGCAACTGTTTTGCATCCAAACGCCTTTTTTATGCAGAGAGTCTCGTGAACATTTCATGCAGGAGCTGCAAACCAAACAAACCTGGAAGAACAAAGTCTCTTCAACACACATTTAAAACAGCTCCACGTGAGGAGAAAAAAAAAAGCCAGTCCAGCTCGGCCTGTTTGGGCCGAGCAGCTGCAGAATGTCCTCTCACATCAGCTGAGGCCTCGGCATGGCCTCCTGGTGAGGGTGGTGGTGGTGGTTCGGGTACCAGTGGCCAAAAGTGTTCACGTAATTGTTCGGGTGCATCGGGCCCCCTTTGGTCGCCATGGAGACCTCCCAGAGCTGG
>JARVGQ010000610.1:12441130-12451443 GCA_031762355.1 Hypsolebias martinsi | reverse complement strand
CTCACTTGTGAAGGCTTGTTCCAGGTTCCTAGCTGCAGTGTGGGATCCTCTGCACTCCTGTGCATGAAGGACAGACTAAGTTAAAAGTTTTTGTTTATCCATTGTGCTGTAAGACCAGTCATGCTAACAGGGCTAACACGACGTCCAAATGTTTGTGGTAAAACTCACCCAGCAAGTCGTGCTATTGGCTGTTAGCTTCTCAGTGACGTCGGAAATGACGGCTTGTAACTCGGGTAACGTTACGTTGGAAAAAGATCTCATACTGTGGACGATGTAGAGAGGTTCAACTTAGTCCACAAATCTTTGGAATCTGACATTCTCCGAATGACCGATGTCCGATATTGAACTTTAACGCTAATATCAATCGATACTGATACCAAGCCGATAATATCGTGCATCCCTAGTTACAAGATTTTATGAGACGTGTTTGTCCTCAGAGTATGTGTTCAGAATGAGTCTCAGCTCCTAACACACCAAATTTTAGTTCAGTATCTGTAAAACTGGCTGTTTTAGTCATTTGTATGCTTACTAAGATTGCTTTGCTGTAGTTGCTATTTTGAATTACTGTAATTTATGAACTATAAGCTGCTACTTTTTTTACAGGCTTTGAACACGACAGCTTATACAACGCTGTGGCTAGTTGATGGATTTTTTTTTTTAATTACCGGCTAACGAGCTTCATGCTGCCAAAACATTTAGCTTCATCATCACACCCTGGTGCTCACATAGCTGCCCAATACAGGTAGTCCTCGGGTTACGACGTTTCGAGGTTACGATGCATCTCCCTTATTTACGTTACGCGATTACGTCGGTTTTACGTCGTTAAACGTCGTAACGCAGCGGCTCAGCAGTGGAAGAATACAGTACTGTACAGGTACTACTGTACAGAGGAGGACGGCATCACTAGTATCCCAGTAGGCCATTAGCCCTTCATTATTGCTCCCAAAACGCAAGGAGGACTCTTCTGATGGCAGTGCATCGAGGAAAAGGAAGGCCATCACCATGGACTTACGTCGAAAATAGGTTTCCACGCTTGGTAAAACAGGTACGGCACATGTATTTATGTACGTTCTGACTTACGTCAAAAATCGGTTTACGACGCCGCGTAGGAACGGATCTACGTCGTAAGTCGAGGACTACCTGTATACGTCTCGCTTGGGGGGGGTGTCCTCATGGCTCATTGAGACCACCTATTAAATAAAGTTAAAAACAAAAATATATATTTTAATGTAATGCATTTTATTTTTTTAATCAGCCATGTTACAGATACTGGAAAATTAAACATTTACGGTACATATTTAAGTTAAAGAAAAATCGTTCTTGTGTTATAATGTAGACAGCCGCAGCTTATAGACAAGTGTGGCTTATATATGTTTTATATTTATTGTGTGGCTTATATATGTACACTTTTTTTAAATCAAGTAGGCGTGGCTTATAGGTGTGCTCAAAAGTTCAGAAATTAGGGTAGGTTGAGTCCTAAAGTTATTCAGCTGTAGATGTACACCCATTTATTACTCACTGAAAGGTTGATTATAACCAGTTAATCGGTTTGTGGACTATTTAACACAACAGACAAATGCGCATTCACACACACAAAAACACAGACACAAGCTAGGCTATTTGGTTGTTTTGCCTGGCGGCAGACAATTCTGAAGTGAAACTAAACTCCCTAAAAGCACATACTGGCAGCACGACAGCTTAGTGGTCAGCACTGTTGTCTCACAGCAAAAGGTTCTCAATTCAATCCCCTGTTTGGACCTGGGGCCTTTCTGTGTGGAGTTTGTACGTCTCCTTGTGTTGGCGTGGGTTTTCTCCTGGTGCTCGGGTTTCCTCCCCAAAAACATGCATGTTACGTCTGCCTTCAGGTCCAGGCCTCCCTTGAAGAAGAGACCTGAGATCTCAAAGGGATTTGCCTGGTTTAATAAAGGTAAATAAAAAAAATACAGTCACCAGGTCTTGATAATGTGCATGCATGAACAACAACCAAGACAATTTGGTTAAAAACAACATGAAAAAATTACGACTGACAGCTTCCCTGGACAAGTCAAACACTTGTGTTTAACTCAAGTGGGTCAGTGGGTCTTATTGTGGACAGCCTGTCACACATATGAAGCCACAACAAGGGATTACAAGACAACAACAAAAAATTCCAGCATATCCTAAGCAACATTTTCCCACACTCAGTGGGCGTGCTTCTACCTGGGCAGGATAATGCAGAAATACCAGTGCACAATAATCCTGCTGTCACCTGAGGGGGATAGGTGTGGTGCTTCAAGGCTGAGGAGGGGATATGTGCAGGTTACCGTTACTTATGTGGACTCATCCAGCCACCACCTCTGTGCCCAGGGGAGGGGGTAAGTGCTTTTTTTTTTCTTGACTGAGGTCTAACATTAGTGTTTCCCTGCACAGAGTGGCCACAGCTTTGAAGAGGCAGGTCCACTAATGAATTAGAGTATTGTCTCGTTGGGGGGAGAAGCCTCTGGGTGGGACACCAGATCAAAGGAGGAGGTGCTTTATTACTTACTGCATCAATTAACTGGACAGGGCAAAGAGCTGACCCTGAAAAATTAACTCTGTGCAACAACTTGACAAAAATGTTTTAGATGAAAGTTTGTTTTTGCGATGATAATTGGTGCGCAGCAGTTTTGCCAACAGAAAATCTGAATTTCTGATGTATGTGTTGACCTTTTCACTCACTTGCACCAAAAATAAGAAGTATGTTTAACAATAGTTCAATAGATAAAACAGGCCAAAAAAAAAAAAGATCAAGTGGTGTCATTGTACGACAGTTTCCTATAGTGCTCATAAACTTTCAATGCTTATGCCATGTCATAAAACCTGTATTTTCTCTGAAATGGCAATTATTTTGGTCTTGTGACATCCTTGGTGTTGAAACCCAACCAGGCTGCACAGCTCAGATTCAACAGTGTTACAGATTCTTTCTCAGACATGTGATAACCTCTTGTCCAAGCATCGGTCTCTTCCGCCCTTACAGTCAAATGACTCATCTCAGGTGGCTCAACATTGTCCTGGGGCTTGACCGCCTCTCGTAGGGTCACTCTCCCGTGACATTCCAGTGGAGTGTGGAGAGAGAACAACACACCCCTGCTTTGATTTCAAAGTGGTCGAGCTTAGAGGACAGGGCGATGATGCAACACACACCTGGTTGTAGGGGACATAGCATCATCTTGGCAGCTAAAATGCTAAACACGTTTACAGTTGCATAAAAGGCATCTTTGAGATAATTGTGCAAAAACAGGCTCACTGAGGTCATAAAATTGGAACCAAATAGGTTGACCCTAAAAACAACAGTTCTTGGGTTCAAGGGTCTCAGGTCCAAGATGGAGGTGCATAGCGAGGCAGCGGCTCCAGGATGTTGGTATTTTGTTTTTTGGATCACAATGTGTGTGCTTTTTTGTTCAGTGTGCATTCTGTGAGGCAGAAAACCGGCACGATCTTCTTAGGATTGGAGTTTTTTTTTTCCGGACAAAGTGTTACAGCTCAGTACTTCTGCTCACACAACATCCTACCTGAGATCGCAAGGAGTCTTGGATCACCGTTATCTGTGATTTTTTTTTTTCCTCCAAAATTTCATTGTACTGTACTCAGACACAATGACAATACAGGTCTATTCTATTCTTAACTTTGGTGTCTATCAAGCTTGTGCAGTGATGTTATCATCAAGATTCATGATGGATGGCAATTTACCTGGACACAGACTAAAATGGGTTTGGACAGCAGGACTGCACGCATCAAAAAGGCAATCCATCATCAGGTGCGGGAGCAAAAAACAAGTGTATCCTGGAGTGTATCCTCCACATATAGTAACGCCCCCCAAGAGAGCAATAGAAGGGTGACCAGCTAAGAACTATAGAAAGGCCAGAAATCGTGTTATGACATACTTTGTAGTCAAGTTTAATTGTCTTCTTGCCACTCAGAGACAATCTAAAAACATAACATATCCAAATTTCTGTCTCTTTTCTCTTTGTTTTTGGATCAATGGAATATTCTAATGATTTGTACAACTTAATTCAGAGCATGATAATTGTTTAGCTAATTTCTGATTAGATTTTCCACTATAGAGGTCACATCTGAATTATGACAGAAAGCTTGCAGTAGAACAGAACAATCAGATCAGGTGATTCTCTGACGTAACCTTTACACTTCAAACCTAAACAAAGCACTAATAAACAAAATAATAGCCGAGCCTGGAGTTTATTGAGCTTTAAATGTGTTTGACAGAGAAATGACTGCATGTTTTTATTCTACCACTCGCTGGAAAATCATTCTACCAATCTAATGGTTTTATAATGCCTGTTTGAGAATGTCATATTTTGTCTTTCTACTGGTATTGAGATAACTAACAAACAAGTGTTGCTGCTGCTACTGTTGTGGGGAGAAAGGCCCAGATTGTTGGACTGAATTGTGAATTACCATAGTAAATCTCCCAGCTGCCAAACTTTGACTCGTATGACGTAAAATAGCCACAACAACATCTCACAAGCGCTAAAACTAATGGATGGTGAAAAAATATTTGAGTTTACCATCCTTCATGGTTACTAAAATATAATTTTTCAGAAAGCCATGTTGACCAGAAACTGTAATCCATCACTATATGTGTAAAGTCACCTCTTCCAAGTTAACAGTTGAGATTTTTGTCTTGCTGGAGAAAGTAATAACGGCTGAACATAACTCATGTGTAGCCCTCGAGACACTGAATGAACACACACTGTTCCTGCCATTACAAATGTAATTAACTGCCTTGGATTAGCAGGCAGCTTAACTTTTGTGAAAACAAAAAAAACTGTCCATGGATAGTGTTTATATGAATATGTTCTACTTTTGTCATTCATGCACAGTATGAAAAACTGATGCCAAAGTACGGCAACACCCACCTGATAATCAGGTATTACCTTCATTTCATGGGACGTAATCAGTGATTTGGTTTTGCAAGTACAAGTTCTGTTCTTGTTAGCAGGTGCATGTGTGAGAAACATCAGGTGAAGTAAAAAAACAAAATGCAACATGTTCCGAAAAACAGTGCACTGTCACAGGTGCTATAGGTGTTTTTATTATTATCTGTATATTCAAATGCCTGTAATGCTTCTCTCATAAATATACTTTGTGTCGTGTGTGATATTTAACGTTTCTGTAGTTTCGATTTGTCCATGTAATTTATTTTAAAGTGCATCAAAATCTTTCAGACAGCAAAAATTTTTTATATACATTATTATTATTATTATTATTGGGAAATTTATCTACATTTAATATAAAACCCCACAATAAAAGACAAGCAGCAGTAGTAAATTATAACCAGAAACGACATCTTTGGGAATACAGTACATTTTGATTTTTAAAATGTCTGCATTTTAACTGTGCCTCAGAATAAAATGTGTATTTTTCCTGTTTTATGAATTAAAGTACATTAGAAATTAAAGTTGAAGTGTTAAAACGGCCTTAACATTCATAAATCATGGAAACTGTGTCTCTAATGGAAGTCTGCTAGCCAAAGATTTTTTTGTTCGAATATGTATAATATTTAATTGAGCTAAAGTTTTAACTTAATAAGTTCTGCTAACTTATATTTTTCCAAGTATCGCAGATTTAGTGCAGTTTCTTGACTTTTTTTTTTTTAAACTATAAAGTCAAGCTTTTCATACGATTAAAATAGTCAGCTGAATTTGTTATGGTTAGGAAACACTATCAGCAAACTAGTAAATTGTTTAAAAGTTAATTAGAGAAACATCTTTAAATAAAACTACAAACGTAAATCTTAGTGATGGATTGGATTTCTAATATTTACATCTGCAGGATTTTAGGAATTCATTTTGTTTGGATAAAGGCCAACAATTCTTGCACACTGTCCTGCCAGAGATCTAAACAAAAATACTTTTAAACGGAGAAGGGACAAAGTCAGTTAAAGTTGTTTTGGTCAAAACTTGTTAATGACATTCTGGGTTATTTCATGCAACATTGTGTCGAAATGTGGTAGCACTCACACCTACTACTACACAACAAATTAAATAAAAAAATTAAGGATTCAAGGTTCGTTATTGTCATTTGATCACATGTGGTACATGAGGTGGAACAGAATTGTGTACACAGGGTCCCAGTTACATCCAACAATAGCAAAAATATAAAGTGTAAAAAAAAAAAGGTAAGCAAGGATCTAAGATACACGCTAAACAACAGTATGCTAAAAGAGCTAAGGTATACGCTAGTCACGAAAGCAATGTGCAAAACAATACAATGAACAACAGCAGCATGATTCTCACCAGTTTTGTTCGGCTACAATTTACACGCTTAATACGAGCACTAGCATAAACTCAACTAACATAAACTGGGATTTATTCAACTCATGCAACAAAAAATACAAAAACAAGGTGCCAAAAGTGAAAAATAAATCAATCTACAGCAGCATGGTCCTATTGGCAGAGTGGTTCTGATCACAGTGAGGTTACAGAAGATCTTACATTTCACCAAGTTTTTGCGTTTCCAAAAGTCAGTAGTCAGTTTTCTGAAAGTTTCGTCATAACCAGTGGTTCATGGGACAGTTTGCTCTTTTGGTTCAGACCAACAGGAGACAGGATCTGATTGTCTCTGATGAAGTGATCCAGAACATAGTTAGATGAAGACTGAACGTAGACTCTCATGTGGTGGATCGCTTTCCTGTGGGAGAAGTGGCTTTCTGTTTGCCCATTCTTCCACCAGCTGGGACTGCTGTTCAACCAGCCATCCATAATGTCATAATTGTCCTGTCCTCTGCTGCTCTTCAGCACCCGGGACACAATGGGTAACAGCTTATAGGCAGAGTAAGAATGAAAGGGGGGGTCAAACTGGGTGGGTCCCAGATTCTTCCCACACCTGCTGCTCTTTCATCATCGCTCTAACGCTGAACCCAAGTGGGGACTTTGGTAAAAATGTACAAACTGTCACATAAAGTCAAATTTTACACCACTTCCAGCGTAAGACGATGCCTGGTGTGGTTTCTGCACAGCATTAAGAAAACCTCAGTAAATATCATCATCTCTGCTGACAAAACATCCAACAGGAGTTGTGGTACACCAAAAATATATCACCTTCAGTGAAGCTCCCCAGGTCTCAATTAGTCCTGATGACTTACCTTCAGGGAGCGTGTGTTTAAATCAACCCAGGGCTTTAACACTTGGGAGGCATAATAATTGATTCTGGGCCACAGAGCCACACAGCAATTACTGATTACTTATTTCTATTTGTCAGCCCCGACATCAGATGGTTTCAATAAAACAGCAGGAAGGGACAACAAAACTGTACGCAGGGGACTGAACCCCACAGCAGGAAAACGAATAATCACTTGTCTATATATTACATGTATGTATTCAAAAGATTCAACAGATTTCTTTGTCCAACACCATGGAGGGCATGTGCGTTCACATGTGTTAGCAAAATATTTCCCAAAACACCAGATGGATTTTAATGAAACTCTGAAAACAATCAGTGAATGGACATCTAGAACTTATCTTTTTAGTATCTTTTAGGGCACATCCAATTCAAGATGGCTGCCACAGCTAACACAAAAATGGCCACAACGAAGACACTTTTACAGCTAAGCTAAAACTTTGTGCGGTATTAGTTGGGAGTCATCTCATAGACATGATCCAAGGGTTAAATCAACATATTTAAACACATTTTGAAATGAAACATTGGTGAGCTCTTGTGTTCCTTTAAATAAATGCATGCAAACACATGTGAAACAAAAAGAGACCCAGGGGACAGGTGTCTGAGTAGGATAAGATCACTAAACTCATTTAGGCAGTGATTTTTTTTTTTTTTAAGTAACCAACTAACATTTCACCCAAATGTCTTTTCTTTTGCCAGATTTCCTTATAAGTCAGTGTAGCACACAAGAAGCAGACGTGACTGGAGTCAGCTGTGATGTATTTCCTGTGGGTTTGTCCCTCGGTCTGGTCCGTGAAGAGATCCCATGATAAAGGCTCAAACCACGGCCTGTTTCTCGCCAGCTGCCTCGTTCGGTCACATTAAGTTGGACCTCATTAGTCATAATCTGTTCTCCAGGGTCTGTCTTGAAAAATCCCAGCCTGGCAACTGCAGAGACATTTGCCTCAAGCAAAATGCTCTATTAATGTGCCTGATGCAAAAGACAGCAAACATGTCTGATCGATGGAGCTTTGGTCATTTTTCTACAAAAGAAACTCTCAGCACGTAGTTTTTAAAAAGACATTAAACCTTTCTGCATGTAGATACACACACTGTTATGGGATGTATAACTTCTGTTTCATGAAGCATTAGTTGCTATATACCGTAAGCTGAAACCATGCACAAAGTTGTGTTGGTATGTGTTCTTTTTTGGAGCTCCTCGTACATTGACTTTTCATTTTCAAATAGCAGTGACAGAACCTGAGCAAGGATTATTTACCTGAGGAGAGTACCCTTCGGCAAACTGAGGAATTTTACTTGAGCTTCGGCAGGCATGACAAACAGGTAGCAGAGCGACTGATCCTGCCTCGTACCCAAATATGTAACTGCTTCACAGGCTGTGGAGGGGCTAACACTTCAAACGCATTCATACTTCAGTGACATTGAACTCCAGGCAAAAACAACCCATTTACCTGTAATCTGTTGCAAAAACACCCTGAGAGGGCTGAGCTGAGACTGTGACATTTGGAAAGCTGTAAAAGAAGACCTGCCATAGAACAAGAGCTGAGAAACAGAAAGACACTGAGATGTTTAAAGGTTTAATGGGCTAAGGAGGCGTTTACACGGCGCATATTTCGAGTGAATCCACACCTTTCTCTCTGCAGCTCTTCTGATCATTTACACGACACCACTGGCCCCCCTCTTTGAATCCGAAGGTTTCTGAACCCACCTCTCAGAGTGGAGGTTTTTCGCTGACCCCCCCGTTGATAACATGAACATCTCCCGCACGGACAGACGGCATATTTCTATCAACATGGCGGCAGACACACTGCTTTCTGATCTACGACTGATGAAATATATTTTGAGTCTCATATTTAATTAATCTGCACCTGAATGTAGCTGCTGTGACAAACATCTGTGTTAGAAGAGACTCCAGTCGGATCCAGTTCAAATATCGCTGTTTATTGAACGAGACAGGACGATATTTCACATGTCGTGCTGCACTATAACATACTAAATGTGGTAAATAATAACAGTTTAACAATAATAAACAGTATTTATGTTAGTGTGGGAGATAAATAAAATTATATGAGCTAAATGAAGCTACCTGGACTCAAGTTACATCATTTAAACAATGTCGACTCTTGTCCAAAATCCAGCTCTAACTTGTTGTAAGGATGTTGTTAGCTGGGCTTTCAGCCTAGAGGAAAGTCCTTACAGGGAGCAGGTCGAGGCAGCATGCATGTGCATTAGGTGAATGTACAAAATTCACAGCGCCAGCTAATGACCCGGCATGGTAACTATAGCGGATTCAGGAGGGCGGGGGGGGAGATTCCTCCGGATGCATGTAAACACAAAATTTGTCCGTGTTAATGCAGATCTTTTCCTCTAATTAACATACGGAAAAAAAACTACGTTTCCCCCCACCCTGTCCGTATAAATAGGGCCTAAAGCTTGACTGCATAAGCTCTCAGTCACTTCAGGCACACTGATGCCTTTTTATTTTAATTTGGCTGCTTGAAGGAAAGGTTTTTACCACTCCTTTGAGATGAGATGACAAATTCATGAAGTACAGCAGGAAGTAAGACGTGAATTTGAGTTTTTTGAATGTCCAGAGGACCAGACTTGGCTTTTTTAGATAAGACGTGAATAGTGACACTAAATCTCCACAAAGTTTAATTTGCTTTGGCTTAAAATTGCTGTTCAGTGTGTTGGGTTAAAAAAAACAGTTTGTGTTTTTCATTCAAACGTCTTTACCTTTGTAGAAATCCAATTTTTCCAGTTTACCAGGTCACTGGTTCCACCCAAGGTAGCACAATGGAGCAATGGTTTCCTTGTAATTAGTCAAAGTTAGTCATGGAGTTTCTCAGGATTCAGTGCTTGAACCAATACTCTTTACCTTATACAGTATATGCTTCCATTATGTATAACTTTTCATTGTTATGCTGATGATACACAATTATATTCGTTCATGAAACCCAATGAATCATATCAGCATGTCTTAAAGACATAAAAACATGGATGACCCTTAATTTTCTCCTTTTGAACATAGACAAGACTGAGGTTTTGATTTTTGGACCTGAGCATCTTAGGAATACATTTTTCAGTCTTTCACCCTCCTTGGATGGCATTAATCTGGACTCCAGCTCTAATGTTAAAAATCTTGGTGTTATTTT